>RAOM01000192.1:0-22111 GCA_009805225.1 Neurospora sp. LNF1-1 | reverse complement strand
GATTGCAACAAAGCTTGCACCACTAGTGGCCGGACCGGCTGTTATTGCAGCTACCGTCGAGGTGGCACCTACAGCAACCGCAGTGCCAGCACGCATCAATGCACCCCAGTTTTCGGGATTGATGGCATTCTTGATGCCGTCTTTGATTGTTTTCCTTCTCAACTTTGACTTCTGTTTGTCAAGCTTCTTGAGTCTTTCCTCCAATTCCTCCTGCTCAGCTTTGATATCTTCTCGATCCATTGCATCTAGTTGCATCAGAGCCCCTGCCAATACTCCGCCCACCGGACATGCTAACGACGGCATCACGAGCCTCAGACCTGCCTTGGACGGCGAGTCTCCCCGCACGGCCTGGAAGTACAACGGGATCAAAAACATATACTGCAAAGATAAAAGGCCATGGTCAGCAGTCAGTTCCTCCATCAGAGCGACGGTACCGACAAACACTCGGTACAGTACTTACAGCATACGCTGCCATGCCGGAAAAGAGGTTGGTCAACTGCACCACGCTTGGTTGCCACCCTTGCAGCATCCGCAACGGTATCATGGGCATTGCCTTGGTCTTCGCCTCGACCACGATGAACCCGGCCAGCAAGGCACAGCTCGTTACCAGGGCCGCCACTACCGGCACGCTCGACCAAGGATACTCATTGCCCCCAAAGCTCAATCCCAAGAGTTGCACTACGAGTCCTACCACCAGCAGCGTGGCCCCGGTCAGATCGAGACATTGCAATGCAGACCGGATACGTCCCTTTGGGCCCATCAGCTCGACCAGGTCCAACGGGTTTTCCAGCACAAAGTACCCGACCACGAGAGCCACCAAGGACACGGGCACCTGCGACAAGAAACACCATCTCCATCCGATGGTCTCGGCAATGGTGCCCCCGAGGGATGCCCCGAGCACGAACCCAAATCCATAGAGAATGTTTTGCATCGCTTGGTACATGCCCCGCTGCCTAAAGGGAATCATGTCCGAGTTGATGATAGTCGCTAGTGGTGTGGTCAGCAAGTGCTCTCGGAGGCGCCGAATAGACAAAAAGAAAGGTCAAGTCACCCATGGTGATCAACCCTCCTCCCCCAAACCCGGCCACGGCCCGCATGATGTCGAGGGTAAGCATATCCTGGGCCACGGAGCATCCAAGACAGCCAGCCATGAAGGTTGTTGTCGACACAAAGAAGCAGAGACGCCGTCCGACAAATCCGACGGTCTGCCATAGAGCGGCTGGAACGCGGTATTCGTGATCAGGTACGATGTCGTCAGCCAGGCAGCGTTGTTTGCAGCACCAAACTCGGAGCTGATGGCGGCATACGTCGACGCCGTGATGGTGGTGTCGAATCCCGACAGGAAGACGTTGGCCCACAAGGCTGTCCACCCAAGGTCAGTGTCTTCTTCTGTTGCTTTAATCCAACCAAGCGGTTACTGCGTACCAATTTCAACCCACCAGAATCCTGGCCCTGGTTTCCATACTTCTTGTTGGGTCTCGGGGAACGTCACATACGGCGGCGGCTTTGGTGGTTGCGACTCCAAGAGAGGTGATGTTTCGCTCACGTCGGAACACAGCGTGGAGTTACTGTCGCTATCAGACACATGCTGTGCCTTGTTGTTCATGTTGTCAATGCTATATGGCACAATTGAGCTTTGCCGGTCAAGGATGATGGTGTCTCCAATTGCAAAACACAAAGCTTATGGTTATCACCAGATGTTTTTTACGGTTTACAGTCAGCGGGAGATGGCACCGATATGGATGGACGTCGGCTGTCGTGAGCAAAAGAGGGGGTGGGAAGGTCAGAAGACGTGGACCTCGTTGTGCTGCACGGTACCACATACTCATTTCGGGATGCTGTGATCAGACAGCCCCTACCTATTGCCTAGTCCTTGTTTTTCTTACTGGATGCTGCTCGTGGGCTTCAACCTCGGGGGGTGATGTAACTCAGTCATGGGCATTTTCCAGGGTCTTCGGTTCCCGGACTCATTCACCTGTGCTTTTGAGGTTTGGACCTTCGAAACGGAAAGATCAAGAACTTCATTCGCTTTCATCTCCACCAAATGAGGAGATGCATAAAAACCGAAAGTAAGTGAATTTCATATCAGAGTACTTGTAACTATCAGCGCAACAGTTTGTCTGAAAGCTTAGCTGAGCTTTTTCATTTTCTTATTGCATTTCGAAGGTCCAAATTCCACAAAGTTTGTTGTGTACACAAACCCCCCTAAAGACTGCACAGGTGAATGAGTCCGGGAGAACCCTCCTCTACAGCGCCCGGCCCGGCTCCCGGGGTGACGGGCATTTTGACGTGTCGGCCTGCCAATTTACATGCACGGTGTTATCAAGTGTGGGGAGGACCTCGAAGTCGAAAGAATGTTCTGCGATATCTTCACCACCTCAGTTCCATCGAAAGCTGGCACATCCCAGTACCGAACCTGGGTCAATTGGCCAGAGAAGGATGCTATTCCCTGGTCTCCTGGTGTTTGATATTGGTCCCCTGCATTTCCCCGCAGTTGCCCTGTCACTGCCAAGTCGGCCTGGCCCGATCGATAAGTGGAAGGCTTGAGCGGTGTTGGGGTTGAGAAGCGTGCTTGAGCACGTGATACCCATCTTCTCTGACCATTCTCACATCCCTCTCAAACTTGCGCCCGCAGGCTCCAAGCACCAGTTCGATGATTGCTGCACAGTCATACCCGGCCAGATGACGGTCTGTACAGACTGGCCAATGTTGCCAAAAGGAAAACAAACGGACCTCTCTCCCTGCCGAGACATCTCACGGGGGGAAATGCATGCTACCCTAGAAGGTTTCCCGTACAGTCGTTTGAAAATGGGTGTGATATGCACGCGGCCGCTGGCTAGCCGTCACACATTTGCCGGTCTGGTACCTGCTCGACATTCACAAATCGCTTCATACGATATGCGACAGCTTGACGGATTTCGATTCCAGTTGCATCTTGGGATTTCGCCGAACTGTTGGGCTACGGTTTGCGCATGGGTTGTCATGAAAAAACAACTCGTGTTAGGCAGAACTTGCAGATGTCAAAGGATTCGCCCAAGATAACTTGCTAGGCAGGGATGACTTGCTCAAGTGCAAATAAAGAAACGTCGGGCAGCGATGTGCTTACTTGTACACGCTGGCACAAACCGAAAGACAGTTCGACGATCTGGAGCCCAACGGATATGATATCGAAACCCATCCATTGTGGGATGCTTGTAATCCGTTGGCTGCTCGCAAACTCCTCTTCACTCATTCGATGCCTTGTGTCAATGAGGGCAGCCAACGGCCCTGAAGCTCGATGGGCCTCATGCACATCGCCTTGGAAGTACAGCCGACCCACAAACAAAGCCTGGCCTATCAACCTCGCGGATCATTGCCAATACCATAAGAAAGATGCTTGAGGCCTACAATGTCTCACGACAGGCTACATACAGCCGGCATGGAATCCAACCGCATCGCCACCTTCATTGAGGGAGGTTGACTGGTTGGAAAGCCCCAGTGTCGTCCGGCAAGGAAACAGCAAACGCAAGTCTTGATGTCTGATTGGACGCAATGGATGATGAAAATAGACGTTGGCCCGAAGTCAAGTATCCTGGCAGAGATATCAAGGCTGGTTCCCCTTACTTCAGGTATTACGTTCTGTGTCATCAACAATCTCTGTTGATTTCGGTTTTCTCCAGTCAACACAACTTCCTCAGGCCCTTGCCCCGCACGCGTACACTGCCCAGGCATCCACAGTCTATCAGAACTCTCAGGATATAGTGTATGCTTTCTTCCATATCTCCAACATTATGATGGTACTGCAGTTCTATCGCTGACTTGCTCGATAACCAGTAATCTCTCTCGCCATCCTTATACATCCAACTTCCTTCCCAACATGCATAACTACAGAGGACAACGAGGACAGGCTCCTGCCGGTCGACGTGGTCAATGGGGACGCACCCGCAGAGGTGGACGCGGCAGAGGAGGTGGTCGGGGCAATACAGACGATGCTGCTCCCCAACGCATCTGCGCCCATTTTATGCGGCACCGTACTTGTCGATATGGCGCGGATTGCAGATTCTCTCACGATGTTCCTGAGCTCACCGTAGAGGAAGAAGGCGCACAGGAAGCATATTTTGATTGGAGACGCCAGCTTCGCCATATTTCTCCACTCACTGATAACTACAGCGCGCTGTGGACCGATGCCCTTGCCATTTTGGAGGACGATACCTACCGCGAGTGGCAACAGTCCGTGGCCAGAGATCTGGCTGATGATTCCATCGGCGGGTTAACCGGAATACGACGAACCGTGCAGTTCTGCAAACAGAGCAGAGACGACAACCAGGCGTTTCGAGTAGCTACTCCATTCCTGAAAGTTCTCACCCATCATGCTCTTTGCGACTCACTATCGGTTGATGTTTACGTTGGCAAGATTTACCGCTACTTTGGAGGCATCAACGGGGAGACTGCAATTAGCTTTCTGAGCGACCTAGTCTGCCGCTCTATTTCCCTGTTGGAGAAGAATACATCGTCTCTGGCCTGGTGGGAGCCTGACACGACATGCACACTGCTCTTGAAGTGCCTGCTGGGACTCGTTCGTCAGGAACGCAAAGCCCTTCTCAACGATGATCTCCCAAAACTCTTCGAAGACCTACAAAAGCTTGTCGCGCTTCTTCAAGAAAAAGGAAGCTTCGGGGCCGCGATAGACGGATGTACGTCTTGTCTCGACACTATGAGGAGGTTGATGGACTCTGCAACTTTTCTCCTTGGAGACACAGACGATTTGCACCCTGAACATCGTGGCCGATCTGGACCTGTCCGGTTAACGTTTCCGATGGACGCCCATGTACCTGGAGGTAACCATGACAACGACAATGCCGACATCTCCAAGATTCAGATCCTTCCCACGCACGGGGAAATTGTCAGCAGACACCCGGAGTATCTACCTACAACGGACCTCTTGCAGGCCCATTTTCTCCAGGATCCAGTCCAGCGGCACGTTGACACCGCGTTTCGGCTACTGCGCCACGATACCTTCGGTCCTCTCAAAGAAGCACTCAATGGGTTTCTTGCTGATGATAATAAACTCACATCCAACCCACACCACTTGCTGGATAACAATGTCAGAGCTCACGTTTATGACAGGGCAAAGATCCAGCGTGTGTTTGTTCGGGAGCGAACTGGATTGGAAGCTATCTTGTCGTTCGCCACCCCTCAACAACTGCGCAACAGCACACTGGTTGATAGACGTCAATGGTGGCAGGAGTCGTCCAGACTTGAACCAGGGGCCTTGGCTTGTTACATCTCACATGACGAGGGAAAGAAGCGATCTCTTTTCTTCATTGTCACCCACAAGAGTACTGAAGAACTGTATGATGATTATGATGATGCCCCGAGGAGCACGCTTGTCTCTGAGTATTCGGACCCCACAATTACCGTTAAACTGGCAACTGAATCTCTGGAGTGCCTAACACTTCTCATTCGTCTGCAAACAACCAAACATTCAGGTGTTCTTGTTGACCTGCCCGGCATCATTCCGGATACCTTTGTCCCGGTACTCACAAATCTTCAACGCATCATGGCAGATGGCGAACTCCCTTTTAGCCAATGGATCTTGCCCACGCGTGGCAGTGTCGAAGAGCAACCTCAGCAGCTCACCATGCCACCCCCAGCATATGCTCGCAAGCCAGGATTCGTCTTCAAGCTGAATTCCATCACCCGCAAGAATAGTAGCCCACTGCATCTCAATCCCAGTACCAGCCACGAAGATATCGACTTGGACAAGTTCGAGAAATCTACTGGGTTGAACCGCAGTCAGTGCAGGGCTCTCATAACAGCACTCACTCGCGAATACGCGCTGATTCAGGGACCCCCGGGAACAGGAAAGTCATATGTCGGCGTGCAGCTTGTCCGCACATTGCTTGATCACAAGAAGGAAGCGAAACTTGGCCCCATCCTTATCATTTGCTACACCAACCATGCCCTTGATCAGTTTCTGATGCATCTGGTCAACTGTGGTATTGAGAAGATCATCCGCATTGGCGGCCAGAGCCGTTGCCAGGAGTTGGATGGCAAGAATCTTCGTGTCGTCAGCTCGAGCATCGCCAAATCTACCGTGGAATCTCGTGTTCTGGGCGAAGCTTACACCAAGTTCGACGAGCTCTTGGGCACTGCTGATAACTGCCTTAAACCGCTTCGTCTCGCTCGTAAAGGTGGACCCAATCGCGAACTGCTTTCACGATATTTGTCGCGACGTCATCCGATGATATGGCGCCAATTTCCTGACCACGGACAGGACGACGAGGGGTGGACACGCGTTGGAGGTGACTCAGTGGAGCTATGGCTGGGAAAGAGGCCTCCCCAAGAGAATATTGACGTCGTCAGAACCGTTGAAAGCCGACGCATCGACATACTCATCAAGAAAGCAGAGAGAGACGTCCATTCTCTTGATACAGTGCAGCGATGGGTACTCGCGGAATGCTGGATCAAATGGATGACAGAGCAACAGGCCGGCATTCTCTTTGAATCCATTGACGATGCCAGAAAGTATCGAAAGCGAATTGATGGCATCTATGCCGACGTGAACCGTCGAGCTGTGATGGCGGCCGATGTAATTGGGGTGACAACCACCGGCTTGGCTCGAAACATCGACATGCTGCGGCGAATCGGATCCAAGGTGATCATGTGCGAAGAGGCCGCCGAGGTGATGGAGCCACATCTCATATCGGCTATGATGCCGGGCGTGGAACACTTGATCCAGATTGGTGATCACCAACAACTTCGTCCCCAGATTCAGAACTACTTGCAGTTCAGCATGGAAACTCGAGCTGGCGTGTCTTACCAGCTCGATCGCAGCCAGTTCGAGAGGCGTGCCGTTGGAGAGCCGGGGCTGGCACCTCTACCTGTAGCTCAGCTAAACGCCCAACGACGCATGCGACCCGAGATCTCGCGGCTCATTCGCAGGATATATCCCCAGCTTGAGGATCACCCCAGCGTTCTCAACCTCCCGGATGTAGTTGGGATGCGCAAAAACCTCTTCTGGCTGGATCACGAACACCCCGAGGATTCCAAGGATGACGGCGCAAGAGTCAAGTCGTACTCCAACGCTTGGGAGGCGGAAATGGCCACGGCACTTGTACGACATGTTGTTCGCCAGGCTGAGTATAGCAGCTCCGACATCGCCCTGCTCACGCCATACACTGGCCAGCTACAGAAACTCAGAGCGGCCTTGAGCAAAGACTTTGAGGTCTTCTTGAGCGACCGAGATATGGAGAAGATGGCTCTAGATGGGTTTGGTGACGATGCTGCCAAGGACATTGACCCTACTTCCCACAAGGCAGTCGAAAAGAAGGCTTTGCTTCAGACAATCCGCTTAGCGACTGTTGACAACTTCCAGGGAGAAGAGGCAAAGGTGATCATTGTTTCATTGGTACGCAGCAACTCGAACTGCAAGGTTGGCTTTCTACGCACCGAGAACCGCATCAACGTCCTCCTCAGCAGAGCTCAACATGGCATGTATCTTATCGGCAACTCGAGAACTTACCGCAATGTCGCCATGTGGGCCGACGTCCACGAACAAATGACCGAGATGGACGCCACGGGCGATGCGATTGCCTTGTGCTGCCCTCGACATCCCGATACTCCGATAGAATGTTCGGAACCTGACGATTTCCTTCATAAAAGCCCTGATGGTGGTTGCGACTTACCCTGTGATCGCCGCCTCGAGCCCTGTGGTCATCAATGCCCAGCAAGATGTCACTCCCAGGCACTTCATGATGCCCTTCCCTGTCCACAGCCATGCCCACGATTCCGGACAACCTGCAACCATGCCTGCCCGGGACTCTGTGGGCAAAAGTGCAAGCCATGCGTGGTCAAGGTGGACAACGTTAAGCTGCCCTGTGGTCATATCCATGACAAGATTCTCTGCCATCGAACATTGGACCTCAAGAAGATCAAGTGTTCGGTTGAGGTTGAGAAGGTGGTACCGGGCTGTGGTCATAAAGTGTTCATCGAGTGTTTCAGGGATGTCACTTCTGCGTTATTCCAGTGCCCAACGCCGTGCGACCACATCCTCCCGTGTTCCCACCCATGTCCCGGAACATGCGGAAGATGCAGGGTCGACAAGGAGGGAAAGACTACCTTCTCTCATCAAGTGTGTCAGAAAATTTGTGCTCGGCCTTACAGCACATGCAACCATATGTGTCCCAAGAAATGTCATCAAGGGCAGGACTGTGGAAGTTGTGCAAGGCCTTGCGAGGTAAGCTATCCCACCCTCGCCTTCGACTTTTCCCACTTACCATACTTTGATCATCAAAACTGACATTTCTACACAGGTACGATGTCCCCATTCAAGATGCTCGTCGCAATGCCAGAAGCCGTGTGCCCCATGCATCGAAAGGTGTGCCTGGTCATGCCCACATCAAGGATCATGCACAATGCCTTGTGCGGCGCCTTGCGATCGGCTGCCGTGTGATGAACGGTGTACCCGTCGTCTCACATGCGGCCACCAGTGTCCAAGCCTGTGTGGGGAAGAGTGTCCGCAGGGCTATTGTCAAGCATGCTGCTCCCGCAAAGACGACCGAGTCGACTTGTTGGAGTTCAAGACTTACGAAGAGATCGATCTCAACGACACCCCCATTGTGGTTTTGGGCTGCGGTCATTTCTTCACTGCTGAGACCTTGGACGGCTTGGTGGGGATGCATGAGGTCTACACAATTGACAAGACAGGCCGTTACAGTGGGCTGAAGGACTTATCGGTCCTAGCCAATGCCGTTCCTTCCTGCCCGGACTGCAAGCGGCCAATCCGGCAATTCGTTACCAAGCGCTACAACCGTGTCATCAACCGAGCGGTGATGGACGAGACATCCAAGCGTTTCTTGACCAGCGGACGCCAGCAGCTTATGAAGCTCGAGAAGAGACTCCAGAGCTTTGAGAAGACCTTGGAGAGCAACAGGGAGGTTTTCAAGGCGGGCCTCATGTTGTGGGATCTGAAGCAGAGATGGGAGGCTGGCAAGGAGCTTGCCACGGAAGCCAGGCAACTGTCCCGTGATATGAAGCTCGAACATCAGCCGACCAAGAGGCTTCTTGACGCAGTTTTGTCCTTCCAACTTAACCGCCGAGCGGCTGAATCCCTAGAACAAGCCATAGACAAGTTGAGCATCGACTCCGGGCCGGCGTCAGTGCAGGCCAGCTCACCCGCCTACGATCAGCAAATTACGCTTGGCGCCATGATGGTGTACATCAAAGCACTGGAGGCCATTTTCCAGGACGCCTTCCATCTTTCAAGGACCTTCCGAGATGCTCCATTCGAGGTACTGAAATCGTGCAAGCACGTGGTCAAGGCAGCCTCTGCCGCAAAGCTTCCGCGTCTCGTCATCGAGGCCAGCCTTTCCTACGGTCGGATCGTCCAGCTTCACGAGCGGTCTAGACGTAAACATCGCAATGCCGCTCAAGACCAGGACGGAACCGAGCAGAAGAAAGAGGACCAGGCGGCAAAACAACAACAAGAAGAAGACAGGGTAGACACAGCCAAGAAGTTGTTGGGAGACGCACTCGCCCTCTGCGATACGCTTCCCAACACCGAGTCGCTGCGAGAGGCAATCGAAGGAACGCTTCGGCTGTTCAGGACTGAATGGTACGAGGAAGTGACGCCGGAGGAACTGGCGGCTATCAAGACGGCTATGGTTAGCGGCAGCGGAGGGATCGCTACGCATTCGGGACATTGGTATAATTGCGCGAATGGTCATCCGGTGAGTTTCAGTTGACGGTCTCTCTCTTTCTTCATCTTTCTCCCTCTCCCTCACCCTCACCCTCTCGCCTCGATGGCCACTGCGAAACTTCCCGGTTTGTTCCATGTACTGATCCAGGGTTACTAACGAGTCTTGTGACAGTTTGCTATCGGAGAGTGCGGGATGCCCATGGAGCTTGCTAGGTGTCCGGAGTGTAACGCTCCGATCGGTGGGCAGAACCATAGGGCTGTGAGCGGCGTTACGAGGGCGGAGAATATTGAGAGGGCTTGAGGTGATGGAATGGGCAATATGGGGGTCTGCTGATATGAGGTACATCTTTGCCGTTGTCTTCGTGTTGAGGCTGGAGTGAAAATCTCCACGAACTTGTCCATTGCCCATAATGGCAGGGTGTCACATACTCTATAGAGGTATTTCATCCCAAAGCTAACCACAAACGAAAGCTGGGATGAGATGAGCAAGAATGGCTTGATTTTCATCTTTTTGCTTTACCATTCAATACCTTTATCCTCTCCGCCTCATATCCCCACATCCGGCTCTCCATAAAGTATCCCCATTCTCTCACTTCTTCCACAATCCAACTTGGTACAATTCAACCTCCACCTCCAAATTCCCATCGCTTCCCTTCCTCTACCACATCACTGGCAACGCTCACTCCTAGAGGGCAGTCTCTGTCTATTGCCTAACCATCTATACCACTACATATCCCACCCTTCCCGGCCCTTTTAGGCGTTACGCGCGAACTCATGCCAGATCACTTACCTCGCTTCTGAGGCCCGCATTTCCTCACTCTCGCTGCGAATTTGCCATCTGGATCACCTCACACTCGCTGCGACAGGTACGGGAGACATCAACGTAAGAGAACTAACGCCTTCGAACACATTACTCCATTGATATCACATCTATATCATCATTTCCATCACCGGAAGCATCGCGATCAGCATCATCACATCCTTATCCCTGCGTGAGAATTAACTCGACGAACACCAACCGCTCAACCCTGCTCATCTTCTTCAACCGTTTCCACAACTACACGTGCGACAACCTGATCGCCATTAACGAGGACGGCCGGTTCAACAAGCCGTCGCCCAAGCTCGAGGGCGAGAAGGCGGCGGCGGCGTGGAAGAAGTACGACAACGACCTGTTCCAGACGGCCCGACTGATCACCTCGGGTCTGTACATCAACATCACCCTGCTCGACTACGTGCGCAACATTGTCAACCTCAACCGCGTCGACACCACCTGGACTCTCGACCCGCGTGCCGACACGGGCATTGACGTTGGCACCAAGGAGGGTGCGGAGCGCGGCACCGGCAACGTGGTCTCGGCCGAGTTCAACCTCTGCTACCGGTGGCACTCGTGCATCTCGGCCAAGGACGAGGCCTGGATCGAGGAGTTCTACTACGAGCTCTTCGGCAAGCCCGGCGGCGAAGTCAACTTCCACGAGCTGATCATGGGCTTCTCCAAGTTCGAGGGTAGGATTCCCGCGGACCCGGCGGACCGGCCGATTCCCAAGCGCAAGGGCCACTTCACGCGCGGCGCCGACGGCAAGATCGACGACGACGAGCTGGCCGAATGCATCGCCGACGCCATCGAGGATCCCGCCGGGTCCTTTGGCGCTCAGAACGTGCCGCCCTCCATGAGGGCCGTCGAGATTTTGGGTATCATCCAGGGCCGCAAGTGGAACCTGGCCGGCCTGAACGAGTTCCGCAAGCACTTCGGCCTCAAGCCGTACGAGACCTTCGAGGACATCAACTCGGACCCGGGCGTGTCCGAGGCTCTCCGGCGCTTGTACGACCACCCGGACTTTGTCGAGCTGTACCCGGGCATCGTGGCCGAAGAGCACAAGTCGCCCATGGTGCCCGGCGTGGGCATCGCGCCGACCTACACCATCTCGCGCGTGGTGCTCTCCGACGCCGTCTGCCTCGTCCGCGGCGACCGCCACCACACCATCGACTACAACCCGCGCAACCTGACCAACTGGGGCTACAACGAGGTGCAGTACGACCTGAACGTCAACCACGGCTGCGTCTTCTACAAGCTCTTCCTGCGCGCCCTGCCCAACCACTTCAAGGAGAACTCGGTGTACGCGCACTACCCCATGGTCACGCCCGCCGAGAACGAGAAGATCCTCAAGGACCTCAAGCGCGACCACCTCCTTGACTAGAGCCGGCCCGGCCGCCAGGCCAAGCCGCACCAGGTGACCACGTACGCGGGCGCCAAGCACGTGCTCGACAACGAGGGCGGCGCGTACAAGTCCTCGTGGCACGCCGGTCTCGAGTCCATCCTCGGCGGCCGTACCCTCAACAACAACAACCCGGACGCCCACGACAGCCAACGCCGCGACATCCACGCGCAGCTGTACTCCGCCGAGTGGGCACAGAACCACGTCAAGGCCTTCTTCGCGCAGACGACCGACGCCCTCCTGGCCAGCGAGAGCTACAACATCGGCGGCCACCTGCTCGTCGACCTCGTCCGCGACGTCGGCAACGTGGTCCCCACCCTGTTCGCCGCCAAGGTGTTTGACATTTCCCTTGTTGTGCAAAGCAAGAACAACGCCAAGGGGGGACTATATACCCCTCACGAGCTGTACGCCGTGCTAGCCGTCATCTTCGCCGCCGTCTTGTACGACCCGCACGACCCCGTCAAGACGTACCAGCTGCGCGACGCGGCTCGCACCGTGGCTGCGCAGCTGGGTACGGCGTTGGAGAGCGCCGTCAAGAGCCAGACTTCCTTCTTTGGTTCTTTTCTAGGTGGTAGCGGCGGTAATGATAACCCGCTGACTGCGTACGGCAGCGACCTCGTCAAGCGGTTGGTCAAGGCCGGGCTGAGCGCGTCGGATGTGGCGTTTGGTCAGGTGCTCCCCATCGTGGCGTCGAGCGTGCCGAGCATTGCGGAGGGGTTCGCGAGCGCCGTGGACTTTTATCTTGGCGAGAAGGGACAGGCGCACTTGGCTGCTATTCAGGAGCTGGCGAGACAGCCGGCGAGTGCGAGCGCTGATGCGCAGTTGTTGGGGTACGTGTTGGAGGGGATTCGGTTGTCGGGCAACACGCTGGGGGCGTTCAGGCTGGCGAGTAGCGTGGATGCGATCAAGGAGGAGGATGGCGGCGAGGTGAGGGTGCAACCTGGTGATAGGGTGTTTGTTAGTATTGTAAGTTCTTTTCTTTCCCTCTCCCTTTCCCATCTCTCCTCGTCTACCAAAAAAAGACTGGAGGTACTAACAAGTCAACCAGAAATCCGCCGCCCAATCCCCAACCACCTTCCCCAACCCCGAAGACGTCAACCCGTCCCGCCCGCTGGACGCCTACAAGATCTTCTTCTTCGGCACGCACTCGTACCTCGGGCACGAGGTCAGCCAGATCGCGCTGACGGAGATGTTCCGCAGCTTGTTCAAGCGGGGCAACGTCCGTCGGGCTCCCGGGCCGCAGGGCCAGCTGAAGAAGATCACGAGGGAGTTGAATGAGGAGCTGAGCCAGACGTTCTACCTGAGGGAGGACTGGGGCGCCGTGACGCCATTCCCGGTGACCATGAAGGTTACTTGGGATGAGTAGACGAGACGGAAGTGATGGATAGGTATATGGATAATGGATGCGGAGATGATGGGTGGGATGACGAACGGGGAGTTTGATACCATTTCCTTTTTCGATGACAGTACACTATGTCAGAAATGTGTTTGTTTGTAACTGGGTTTGAATTGGCCTCTTGGAGTCCGTTTGCTTGGAAATTTGACCTATCTTTGATCAACTTGGCTTGGTTGTTTGCCCTGCTGTTGATGTCGATGATGTCCAGTGATTGTGATATCGAAGGGCGAGAGAGAGTGAAGGAAAAAGATGTAGTCGCGCGCATGGCTTTATCGAGTTTCCTGGAAGTCCACCTTTCTCGGAATGAATGGACTGTCACTTGCTATGGTCGTCTGGGCTGTCCTGTGTTCAAGATTTCGATACCAGATTGATGCTGCGTTGAAGATGAAATGTTCTGGCAGTGGTAACGCTGACGTACGCCCGTCCGGGGTTTTCCCGGCTGATGTTACCCCACCCGGCCCGTGCCGTGCCGAGCCGAGCTGTGCCGAGTCCGGTACTGTAACCCATCGTTACCAACGGGGGCTGTTTTAAGTCGCCGTATTTTGCGACGGCAGTCGTACATACTTACATCCACCTGCTGGAATCCCGTCCCGGGGCGATGACTAGGTAGACATGTCGTTCGCACTCCTAATTCCCCTGTATGGTTAGAGTGTCATGACGGAGCTGATGATCGTGTACATGGCTTGAGATGCGTTGGGATGTTTAGAGGGACTTTTGTTTTAGGAAATTATGAGAACATGAAGGAAACTGAGAAACTACCTAGATACATAACGAGTGAGAAATAGCTGCCCATTCTTTGATGCATACGTTTCTGTCGAAACCAGCTTGTGAGATGTGAGAGCCGGTGTTATTGCGTCCGCCCCAGTGGCATTTCCAACGCCTCTCGGCCTCTCCTGATGTGCCCATGGTCGAGAGTTGACACCGCCTATCCGAGTCTAACCTTCCTCTGTGAACATGGAACTCGGGCCTTTAACTTTTGAAGCAAGTTTTTGTCCGTTGTGCCATCGTGAAAACTAAATGTACCAACGCAGTACGCGGTGTCGCCGTCATGTCCTTCATCAAGAATAAGAAAGTGATGGAGAGGTGTCGAGTAGGGATATGTGAAGATCAGGATACAATCCCACGTTCTCTCCAGCGTCCTCTTCGATATATCCTCAGAGCCCTTCACATTGAACCGAAAGCTCACTTCATGGTCGTGTCGTTGTGCACAGTGATCTTTCTTCTCGCAAGGGTGATCTGAGTACCCCAGTGGATGGTCGAAGCAGAAGCGGAATTCACCGTCATGACGGCTTCTGCCAGGCTGGAAGCCCAGCGTAAGAACAAGACCTTCAAGCCACAGGTAGGTTGTCCTCTCAGGAAGGATTCTCGAGTGTTCCAACTCTGTTGTCGATGATTTCATGAGATCAGCCAGTGAAAGAAGTGTACCGCTTGCGTCCTCAACGTTGACAGCGGAGTGCACTTTTGGGTTGGGCATATAACGGTGGACGCGAACTGAAAAGGAGCATGACGTGCTCCAACCAAGCCATGACCAGCTTGGAAATCCTTCTCGACGGCCAAGGGATTCTGTAGAGTTAGGGTACCAAGCAAGACATCGAAGAAATTCAGCATTAGCAATCGGGTTCAAAGCGCCGAAGTCCAAGCTAGTTATAGAGCTTTTAGTTCCAGGGAGCTGGTAGACAGGCATTCCCCAATAGGTAAGAACCCCCACTCGTGATAGCAGGCCCCGGACAGCATCCAGCGCGTCGTGTTGGAAGCTCAATTGTCGCTCCGTAAATCTTTGCAGAAGTTGGAAGAGACCATCGAAATCGACCAGTTGACCAGTGAGGAATCTCATAGAACCACATTGTGCTGGCGTGCTGGGGACGGAAGAGTCGGACGGCCCAGTTCAGTCGTGAGAGTCGTAGCTGTCCGTAGTGATAGCGCCTTGCAACTTGCTCGTCGGTGACATGACGGAAGTAGCTGATAAACTTCGACCATTGAAGCCAGTCCTGCACATCGTCGGGCATCAGGTGAGCGTCTTTTGCCAACGCAAAGTCCAGGAGATGCGGTACGAGCAACGCATACGACCGCAAAAATCCCATTGCAACTGAACGGTCAAAGGCCACAGAGCCGGAGTGAGAGGACTGCTTGGGGTTATGTGCAGTCGACTCTCCTGCCGGCGGCTGCAAATATATCGCCCAAAAGTCGTGGTTGAGCAGGAACGCCGGAACAGGCTTGATGTAGATCTTGTCCCGGTGCCAGACGAGATGAAGTCTCGGGTCTTCAGTGGGAACAATGCGTCGGCCTTTGACCTTTTGCGTATGGAGCGGGTCGATGCTCTCGTGTGACGAACCGTTACAAGCACAGGAGTATATCGCTGGGAATAGGAACAACGGTAGTAGTAGCCAAAAGGTACTGATCGATTGTGAAAGCTATTGCTTGCTGAAGAGCCCAGTATAAGAAGAAGGCCGGGAGGCCTCCTTTTATACAGGTCTTTCAGATGAAGGCCGCCGCGCCGATATTGAGGTTGCGGCTCTGCGGCGCCCCGGCGCCGGTACCACGGCGTCCTTCTGATTGGTCTATCTAACTGCTTACATAAGTGATCCCTTATTGGATCGTAACATCTGGCCGGACTTCCTAGCAACAAGCCACAGTCTCTCGTAGAGCTCGTCGAGCAATGGTGTCGTTAGTTGACCCGAGAGATGAGCGCGAACGTCTTCAGGAAGAAGACTGACGGCGGGGTCTCCGGGCACATGCGTGATGTGCGCTGGCTCGATGGCGACGTCTCGAACCGTCGCGTCGGGATATAGACTTAGACGGTCTCTATTGGGAGCGCACGATAACGGAAAAGGTGCCTGAGAAAAATTAGACATTGTACTCAGATTAACAGTGAGCCAGGTGATGGATTGACTATGGAAAGGCAGCGGGAGAGCAGCCTAACCAGAAGGCAGGCGGAGATTTGGTTGCTCTACAGAGGCCAACCGCAGGCCACAGCTAGCCGCCTGGCGACTTCAACTGCCAAACGCCACGCCACGCCCACGAAGTTGACAACAAATTGACGCGCCACCCAGCCATATTGTACCCATGCATCTCAAATTTATCGAGAGCTACGGAGAGCTATCATGTGAACAGGGTGAACGACCACGAACGAATTAATGATGATGGTGTATTGTGTGAGGTCAGACTGTGCAAGTCTGGAGGTCTAAAAGTAGGACAAGGGAGGTCCCTGTGCGGTGGGGCTATGGCCAGCCGTACGTGACACGGGGCACCTCCAACATATCATCGCTATCATCGCCTACGCAAGCTCGCGATCAGCGCCACAGCTTGACCGACAATTAACGGATGATTCGGCAAAGCGGGCCGACCCTGCTTCAAAGAAGCGAGCCGCCATGGACCTTGCCGCAACTGCATGTCTCCTTACCTTTCTACTCTCGCTGGCGTTCCTCTACGGCTGGTGGATTTGAGTAGGCGCAATCCGCTGGCTCTCTGTTAGAATGAGTACTGACAAAAGCAGTTTCATCTTCGTACACGGCCTGGGATCCAACCCCGATACGACATGGCGAGCGAAGAGACCTGCAGAGATGGGACTTGCGGCAACGGCCGATGCACCCAAAGATACGACGCCCGAGACCAATCAGTTCGTGAACTGGGTCAGCGACTTCCTTCCCGATGATTTACCTCACACAATCGGCCGAGAAGTTCGCATCTTCTATTATAACTACGACTCATACTGGCAGAGGGATGCATTGCATACACGGCTGGAGCTCCTTGGAAAAGGGCTTCTGGAACATATCAGGGGGATCCGTATAACCGAGGCGGTAAGCATGATGATTGATCCGACCTTGGAGTACTACTGACGACCCCAGGAGCGAAGCCGGGACCTGATCTTCGTGGGATATAGCTACGGCGGCCTGGTGGTCAAGCAGGTAGGTTGACTGGCGGTCTCTGAAGTGGCTGAGCTGATCGTTCTAGACACTCGTTCAAGCCCAGAGGAATCGAGACCATAATCATGTCAACCGAGACCTTAACCAAATCGCCGAACAGACCAAGGCGATTCTCTTCTTGGGCACGCCACATCATGGATCTAGCCTCAGTAAATTGGGTTGGTGGGTAGCGCAAGCTCTCCAGCTACTCGGGTCGAACCCCTCCATCTTAGCCAACCTAGACTGCGATTCAATTCCGCTATTCGACTTGCACAGCGACTTCACAGAGATTACTCGGGACGACTGGTATATATTTAACTTTTACGAGCAACGGCCAATACCGATTTTCCGGTTCTGGTTAATTCGGTGGGAACAATTTGTAAGTAAGGTCCTTTAGTAGGGGCGGGGGGTACTAATAGCAGTTATAGGGTGTTCGCGAGCAGTCCTCTACATATCATGGATCACAGGTCCGAAATATCGGTCTCCCAGTCGACCATTACGGGCTGAACAAATTTGGGACAAGAAGTGAAAGTTACCAAATTATATTTTCGATACTTAAGGAAGTAACTGTATTCCGGTCTCGCTCGAAGAAGCGTCACTACGGCGTCTTAGAGCGACTGGAAACGCCGCCGCCGCCGTCCGCGATCATCCCCTTCTCCCGTGACCGCGACTTCGTCAACCGCGGAGACATTCTCGACCAGATCGACCAGCGATGTTCGAAGCCGGCTGCTCGGGTTGCGCTCGTAGGCCTGGGCGGTGTCGGCAAGTCGCAGCTGGCCATCGAGTTCGCCCACCGGATCGCCGCGCGGCACCTAGACACGTGGGTGTTCTGGGTCTATGCCGGCACGCAGGCGCGGGTCGATGAGGGCTTCCGGGCGATTGCCGACGCCGCCAAGCTGCCCGGCCGGAACCACCCCAAGGCCAACATCCCACAGCTTGTCTACGGCTGGCTGTGCAACGAACGGAACGGCAAGTGGGTTATGGTCCTTGACAGTGCCGACGACCGCGACGTATTTTACGGGACGACGAGTAATGGTACACGCAATGGGCAGCCATTTGCGAACTCCCTCCCACAGAGTCGAAACGGGTCGATCATCGTCACAACCCGCGATAAGGACCTGGCTTTCCGGCTGACCGGGCGGCGCCAGAACATGATCGAAATCGGGCCGATGGCGCAGACAGACGCCCTCGCGCTCCTAGAGAAGAAGCTGGGATCGCTCTCGGATACTGATATGGCGGTGGATCTCGTGCGGGCGCTCGACCTTGTGCCGCTTGCCATCAGCCAGGCGGCGGCCTACATTCAGAGAATGTCGCCACGGAGCTCGCCCGAGAAGTACCTAGACGAGTTCCGAGAGAGCGAGTGGAATCGGAGAAAGCTTCTACAATATGATGGTGGGGACCTGCGGCGGGACGGAGGGGCGTCTAACGCGATACTTACGACGTGGCAGATATCCTTTGACCATATCCGGTCTAAACGGCCCTCTGCGGCGAATCTGCTGTCGCTTATGAGCTTCTTTGACTGACAAGGCATCCCTGGATGGGTGCTAAACCCTTCGAGAATTGCCCAAGACGGAATGCAAGCAATAGGTCTAGACGACGCCGCAGACGTAGAGTCGGACGATAGCAGCCAGAGCACGGACAGTGACACAGACGATGCTAGCTTCGAAGATGATGCGGCGATGCTAAGGGACTACTGTCTCATCACCGCGGACGAGACAGAGGATAAGTTTGAGATGCACAGGCTCGTGCAGCTGTCGACTAGGAGGTGGCTAGAAACGTTTGGGCAGGAGGAGACGTTCAAGCAGCAGTACATCGAGCGGATGGCAGCTTCATTCCCAACGGGCCAGTTCGAGAACTGGGCTATGTGTCGGACCCTCTTTGCGCACGCCCGAGTGGCCTCGGATTATCGACCTAGCGAGAATACGGTCGAGTTATGGGCGATTCTTTTGCACAACGGGGGACGGTACGCGTGGTCGCAAGGGAGATATGAAGATGCACAGCAGATGCTGGACAAGGCGAGGGAGGTACGCAAGATGAGGTTGGGAAAGGACGATGTGGCGACTCTCTCGAGCACGTCATTRCTTGCATTAGTATTTCGAGATAGAGGACTATGGAAGGTGGCCGAGAAGCTATTTGTGCAGGTGATAGAAACTCGCAAGGCGAAGCTCGGGGCCGATCATCCCTCGACGCTGGCCGCCATGGCCAACCTGGCGTCGACGTACAGGAACCAGGGCCGGTGGGAGGAGGCCGAGAAGCTGTTTGTGCAGGTGATAGAGACGAGCAAGGCGAAGCGCGGGGCCAATCATCCCGACACGCTGGCGAGCATGGCCAACCTGGCATCAACCTACATGAACCAGGGCCGGTGGGACGAGGCCGAGAAGCTGTTTGTGCAGGTGATGGAGACTCGCAAGGTGAAGCTCGGGGCCGATCATCCCGACACGCTGACAAGCATGAACAACCTGGCGTTGACGTACATGGAGCAGGACCGGTGGGAGGAGGCTGAGAAGCTGGAGGTGCAGGTGATGGAGACTCGCAAGGCGAAACTCGGGGCCGACCACCCAGACACGCTGGCGAGTATGGGCAACCTTGCTTTCACGTGGAATAGTCAAGGTCGACATGAAGATGCCCTAGCGTTGATGCAAGACTGTGTTGAGGCTCGGCAGCGAGTCCTTGGGCCTGAGCATCCTGACACGCTGTCGTCCTTGGCTACTGTGTTAGCAGGTCGTGGCATCGAAGACACTCCTAAAACGCAGAAGGCATTCGCGAGGGAAATATCTGAGGCTCGGAAGATCATGAAGATGGTAGAAGGATACGATGGGCTTCTCTGCTTTTTACCCCTCGGGTTAGGTAGTGGATTCACGTTAAGAGCTTTGACTGGCTCATTTTGCAGTTGCAGTCGAGTCTGTTCTGGTGTATATTTCAGGATATTTCAAGGGGAATGCTGGGGTATCAAACAACTCTGATTATGCAAGCCGTGCGCGCAAGGGCAGAAGGGAATGCTCGAGTGTCCTCCAACTTCAAACCGGTGGATTAACCTCTGGTGCTTTGCCTCAGAGATATGACCACTCCGTGATCAAGGCTGATACCTTTGACGCCTCAGAAGCCATCGCCGAGATATAAAAAGAACTATGTGAGTAGTATGCACCTCTGCGAGGGCAGTGTCGGTCATAGGTACTGCGGTCATAAAACTTGCGAGTCCCGGATGCCGATTTCGAGGCCCCTACCTGCATACCTTATTTTTGGCGTTTTCGCCTCTCCGAAAAACCTGATGACCCCTTCTTTTTTTCCCGGATTTCCTGCGAATATGAGTCTAAGGTGCATAGAGCACTAGCCTCACGACTGGACCTTATGGTCGAGAAGGTCGCGGAAAAAAATGTCGCAAAAAACATACAGCACCTGGGATTCGCTGGTCGTGTCTTGCTGGATCACGGTTTGGTGATCCACTATGACAAACTGATCGCGATGGACCTCCTTCGTGTGTACCTGCCTTAACCTACCGTACCTTCTTCTTCTGCCTGCATTAGCCCATCTCTTCCCGTCCATCATAGCATGCCATTCCCAAGCTCAAACGTCTTCGTTGGCAGTCTCTGTAACTTCCCGAGAATTGACGGAGTTGACTACAATTCAATACTGGTTTGTTTGTTAGTTTGGTTCTTCGGCTATGGGTTGAGCAGGGGAGATCGGGAGCTTTCATTGGCCTCCAAAGAGAGAAACTGGCCTCCATTTGAAGCGTCATGGGACAATGACAAGGAGTCCAAACGCCACAGAAGCCTCTTATGCCTCTCTCCGTCTCCTTCAAAGCCCTCAAGACTGGAAGATATAAGAGAGCAGTCCCCTCCTACGGAACCCGTCCGCTTGAAGCCTCAATGCTTTTCCCTTTGGGTGGAGAAAGGCGTTTTTTTGTACCAAACTAACAAACAAACCAGGGTTAGATTGTACAACTTTTGATAAACGGACCTTCAAAACGAAAGACGACAATGAAAAGAACTCAATTATGTTGATAGGAAGAATTTTATACTGATAGTTTCAAGTACGCTGATTTCAAATCCACAACCGTATTTCTTGTATCTGCCCATTTGGTGGAGAGACAGGCAGATGAAGTTTTGTTCGTTTTGTCTCGAAGGTCCGTTTGCCACCAAGGTGTCGGAAGGGAAGCTCAACTCGGGAAGTTGCATTCGGCTGGACTGTCAGGACGTTTGAGCTCGGGAACATAAACATGGTGGTTGGCTTGCAACACACTATCGGCGCAGCCGCCAATACCTTCGTTTGTAGACGAGTCGATTGGCCGAGAGAGCTCTATGCCAGAGGCCCAGAGCTGCGAAACAGGGTGACGGCAGCGTTGAGAGCGACAAGCCAACCACAGCTCTAAGGATCAGATGCCAGCAGCCTCCAACTCTACTCAAAGTATGCTTGAGGCCCGACTTGTACTTGTCTGCCTTGACTTAAGTAGATGATGTGACCCAAACCAGTTCGATTTTAACACCATGCATTTGAGTCTAAAGAAAAGTTTAGCAACAAAATTGCCCTTCGGACAGAATAAGACACGCAAACTTCACAATAAGTTGCGTTCTGGGACAGTAGAAAACTCCCTTCGACATATCAAACCATCGGCAAGGCGCACCCTTCCCAAGTCAAGTATGGCGACCCCAACCTTGATCTCATCCCTTCCAGACCTCCAGGTCTTCCTCTCTTTGATCCCTCCGTCCAGCACGTTTTATCTGGACCTTGAGGGCAAAAGTCTCAGCCGCAATGGAACCTTCACGCTATTGACAATTCTCGTCCTTCCTACGCGGGCAACAAGCATTGTCGATGTCCAAACCCTCGGCGACTCTGCTTTCACCACTCCCGGCACAGACGGAAACACCCTCAAAGCCATCCTCGAGGATCCCCACACTCCCAAATGCTTCTGGGACGTACGCAA
>RAOM01000191.1:0-35048 GCA_009805225.1 Neurospora sp. LNF1-1 | reverse complement strand
CCCTAACCCTAACCCTAACCCTAACCCTAACCCTAACCCTAACCCTAACCCTAACCCTAACCCTAACCCTAACCCTAACCCTAACCCTAACCCTAACCCTAACCCTAACCCTAACCCTAACCCTTTTCTCGTTTCCTATTAATAGCATTTCGTTAACCGTAACTACTTAGAAGCATTGCGAGTTTCTCGTATTTAAGAACAAAAGCTAAATAACAACGTTAATTAAATAAATTATCTACTAGACCGAAGTTCCTAAAGCTACTATCGCTCAATAACAACCTCCTAGTCCTTCGCACTCTTTAATATATTGTTCGTATACTCCTTCTTTAACGTCGTAAGCTTATCGATAATATGCCCCGTCGCTACCGCCTGTGATCCCCAGACTCTCAATGCGACATCCGCTGCCCTCTCAAGCCAAACAATTGCCTGCTCCAGATCACCCCGTCTCTCCTGAATCTCCGCGACGTCCTCCATTGTGTGCGCTGCGATGCCGTCTTGGTAAAAAGCGATCGTTGGGTCATTGAGTAGCCCCTCGGGTGGCGGGCGGCGAATGACAGCCATGCAGTGCTGCAATGCTTGGTCACAGTCGCCCACAACCATAAAGAAGTGCGCCAATTCATTCTCAACTGCACGGGTCTGTTCCGAGTACGGGCCGAATTCTCGCCGGCAGGCTTTGAACAGCTCCGTGACAATGGCCATTGCCGCATCGAACTCGCCGTTGCGACGGAGGAGAGTGGCTAGGGAGTCAAGGAGTTTGAAGGAGACGAAGCGTCGTTGGCCGAGGTGGCTGAACATGTCCACCATACACTGCAAAGCGCGGCGGGAGATCTCCTGGCAGTCTTGGTCGTTGTTGAGTTCGGTGCAGATGCGGGCGATGGGGTGTGTAGGTGAGAAGTTGTTGTTGGCTTCGCTAGCGAGGAACTGCAGGAGGATGGTCCGGAGTTCGGGACGGGCGCGGACGTTGGCTGGTGAGAGCGTGGCGAAGAGGTTGCGGAGGAAGTCAAAGGGTTGGCTGGTCATGGCGGCTGCGGCGTCCCGACCAGCTTCGGACAGGGCTGGCCATGCGCGGACATCAGGTCGTTGAGTGGCATCTGCCTCCGTTGAACTGGCCGAGAGCTTAATGAGGTAGATGGCGTTTTTGATAGAAGACCAGTACTGCTGTGATGCATCGGTCGTTTCCCGTCCGAGGAAGTCATCGGGTGAGATGCCATCCGGTACGTTGCGTATCTGCCAGTCATAGTAGTCACGGAGGCTAAGGGTGATGATGTCCAGTGTTCGCGTCCTGGAGTCCGGGGCAATGAATGGTGGCGGTGACTCGGCAAGGGCGCGGATTTGTGCCTTGAAGTTGGAAAGATTTTGTGGGTTGGGCGACCCGGTGTGGACTAATTGCTTGTCCCTGTCTCGGTTCTGATCCTCAGACCAGGCACAACTTGATGCGGGTGTAGCGCATGATTGACCGCCAGGTGTCGAGGAAGAGAGAGCTGGTGACGAGCATGTCTCGATGGTCTCGGCGGGAGACTCCGATCTCTGCTTCGACTGGGGGGCGGTTTCAATGATGAGATCTGCTATGCTCAACGCCGATCGGGTAATTGGTGGGCTCATGGCTCGCTGATGTGCTGCTGTTGGTGGCCTCCCCATGGACATGTTATTTGGACTGGATATAGTGATGGACAAGGATGTGTAGGGGCTCGTTGACCGTTGTAAGGGCCTCTGTCTTTCATGTGGTAATAGCAAGGGTTGTGTGTACTGTGGTGCTTCCGGTACGTCGTCCAGATTATTTATATCATAATGTGCCGCCGGTGAGGCATGGCCGTGCCTCCGAGGTGAAGTGGATCCATGGAATCGGCCAGGACGTACATGCCTATCCTTTTCATTGCTGTTGACATTCTTAAACACATTCCATTCCCGGAACCTCTTGTCATACATGCGTTTGCTGGTGTCCGACAGGGTGAGGTTAGCAAAGGGGATCTCGATCAGCGTCATGTTGGTTTTTTGGGGGTGGAGTGATGTGACAAGGCAGGGTGAGATGAAGAGATATGGAAGGTATGATGATGACGACAAGAGGTCATGAGAAACATGGAGACATGGAAGTGGCCATTATTATAGTTAAAAAGGTTGTGATCAGATACACATGATTGCCAGCAATGGTATAAGGGAACGGAGACGTGAGAGAGATGAGCTGGACTCCGGTGCTGTGGTCAACAGGGCGTGGAGCCAGCACATGCGGCTAGCTCCCATAAGACTGGGGCTTGATGGGTGAGGGCGGTGATGGGATAGGACAGTGTGTTTGCAAATGCTGTGTCGGCCGGCATGTTGTGTCCATGTTGAGACGGGGAAAGGACATGGTCACGTCGGAAGACGCCGTCGGCTGTTGATTGAGATGAATGGAGAAAAAGAAAAAGACATGGGGTTTGCTGTACGGATAGAGACGGACTGAAGGGATGCTAAAATACCTTGCAGAGAAGTTGTATTGACTCCTCATTATCTCGCTTACTTTCTTGAGGGGGTACTGTCTGTAGAGGTCGACGATGATATCTCGATGGCGGGCCCAGTCCTGCGCGGACGGGCCCTGGAGCGTGCGCGTAGACTGTTGCTGTCCCAGGCCTGGAGGTCCTCGCAAGTGAGCGCCAGACACCGGTGCTGTTCCTATTGACATGGCCAAAGGAGGAAGCCGTTGCGAAGATGTGGATGATAATGGTCGTGCTGACGCCGATGATGATGATGATGGCCCGTGTTGTTGTGGAGGTAGTGGATGGATAGCGGGAGCATCTGCACGGGTCTGATCGGATCGGTACATGGCCATGGTCACCATCAGGGCCTATCCTTGAAATGCGAGCGGTTTGTAAGAACAGAAAAAGCGAGCTAGGACAAACAGAAAATGATGGAACAAAGTGAGAGAATCCGGTGGCCGAGGGGGGTCGGGCACGAAACGAACTGGAATGGAAAATGCGGAGCGCCCCAAGAGATGCAATAACGTAACCTCACTTTTTAGTGCCGCTGCGTCAGTGCAGAAAGCCGCGAACCGCGCATGACGCCAGTGGATGGCCGCCTCTAATCAATATCGCTATCGGTCGCCATTGGTCGCCATCCGTCACCAAAAATGGCGGTGGGGGCCCATGTAACCCTACGGAATGCGCTACAATCCTCCAGAACAACTGAATGTCACCAATGCCACCTCCTGACCTTGGAGAGGGATCCGTTTGAGGCTACTCGCGGGCACCAAACACGACATGAGGAGTAAGGTGACCTCCCCCGTCTGTTCGTTCATTGTCTCAACCAATCCATCACAACGCAATTGCCTAGCATCGCTTGACGGATTGCATGCTTTGAGACAACTGAATTGATGAGCCGCCGGCGGGGATCTCCAACACTTCTTCAGTTTGGTCCCGACGTTAGTGTATGCAACCTCACCTCATTGTTCCAACCAAGGGACCGACGGCAACCACCCAATACCGTATCTTACCATACCGAAGCGGGAAACCCTAAGTTGCAATAAGCCTTATTTGGGAGACAATGCGTATAAAGAAAACAAGAATTGTTTTCCAAATATGGATTGTCTACTAAGCCTCTAAAAGTTAAAAATATAAGCTATAACCTTCTATATTTTAGTAAGCTTTTAAAGGACTACTAAGGTAAAGGTCAGTATTTAATCATAAAGGCTAGTATTGTTGAAATAGCTTCAAAAAGTTAGCTACGAATAGGAATCGAATGGAGTATATTACAAGTACGAGGAAATAAAAAACTACTTTAAGAACCGCTTAGCCACTGAGCCAATTGGTTATTTGTAATAATAAAACCAGTTCTTTCCATTTATAAAGAGGATGTTAATATTAAGAGGGAAGGTGGGACTTTAAGACTTGAAGAATTTCGAACCCAACTCAACTCTAGTTATAGCAACTATATTACAGTGCTTCCCCCCTATAACCAATATGACTTGTCTAAGAAACATCGCTTGGCAAGAAAACAAGCCATGTTACGAAACGCATTTTCCCACTACTGTATTAAAGCCCGGCAAAGGCGACAAGTGAGGGGTGATCAGCGGTTTGTACGAAGCCAGGGCACCATCACGACACAAAAGAGAACCCGCGCGCGTGGCACAGCATCCCAAATCTCCCAATCCGAAAAGAACCTTGCATATGCAGAGACCAGCTAGTGTCCTCCCTCCTGTGTGTGATACAGAACGCCAACGCCCGAGAGGGCTGACTCCGGGGGCCACGATATCAACCCCTGGCTGGCGTGGTGCCCCTAAAACGCCACCACGACCACCTATCGGCTGGAGACAGCTGAACATTGCGACAACGACACACCATCCATCACCGGACGCCGACACACAGTTCTACAATTGTACCTCAATCTTTCACACTTCGATGAAGGGTTGGTGGGAGGCTAGAGGTTCGTCTGTATCAGATTTACAGACGTCGATGTCGACGTTGACCGAGGTCTGCGTTTACATGTGGAGTTAATGTTGGTTCAGGTTCTCATGCTACTCCGAGTACGTGTCGAACCAAGAGACCGCCAACTCGCGACACATGTTACGATACACGAATGCGGAACCCCAACTCGGATTATTGTCCACAGCAGACACATCACATTCCGTTCATCTATCAACATGTTGTTGGCGTGCAGTGGTATGCGGGACATCCAAGGTTCACGTCTAAAGATCTTACAAAGACTCTGATGGGAAGCGGGATGTGGGGGATTCCGACACATATGCAGCAAAACATGTGCACAATTGCACAGGTTGAATACCTATCTTCAACATCATGTCCTGGTTGGAAACTTTTGTCGGCTATCGTTTATTGACGAGAAAACTCTACGGCGACCTGCAGCTATCCCATGAGCCTTGAGCTACATGCACGGTTCCTGCTCTAGAGGTTCGGTAGATGTAGGTACAGCACCTCGCAGACCGTGTATCGCCGACTGTGTTTGTACAGTGCTGTGTGTTGAAAGGCCTGCGGGGGCAGTCAAGGCAGTATGACCAGAATGCCAAAGCCGGGGACTGTGAAGTGCGTGAAAATTGAGGGAAAATGCAAGAAGAGGGACCGGTCGGCAACAAGCAGAAGGCAGGGGAATCACGAGGTGACGATGTGACGAAGATGACCGATAGGAAGGAGACATGGAGGAGAAGAACTTTGCATTAGTGTCATTTATGTTACTCCGGCCCGCTGACGGCTTCTCGCCCAGTTTGGCTGGCCAAGCTCCGTTCCCCGCGAGCTCGATAATTATGACCTAACACATCGCGGCCTCTTGCTGTTCAAAACTCCGATACTGCTAGCTACAACTCTTGAAGTGAGGCCTCCCAAGAACCAAATCAATAAGTATCCCGCCCAACTCCATACCGGAACACCGTAAAATCATCAAAATAAACCCATATGCAACCATAAACAGCACCCTTTTACATCCAGTTTGAACTCTACACCTGCTTATGCACCGCTTATCCTCGTGTGCTGCACCTTGTGCTGCTCGCCTTCCACATCCTGAGCTCAACCCCATCTAATCGATGAGATCTTTTCCTTCTCGATGATTCTTGATAAAGTCGAACAGTGCTGTTATTACGCAGAGTGGACTGTGAGAGATAGGTATGTTAGCAACTCTTTTCCTTCGTTGTGTGTGTATGCATTTTGCGAGAAGAATGCAGTGGGACAAAAGTGATAGGGCGAACAGAGGGAAAACTGGACAAGACAGTGATAAATGCCCCAGAACCTTGAAGGCTCGCACCGCAGCAACGTCAATGAGGTAAGCAAGAGCCGAAGGGGGCCAAGACTCAAGATAGCGCATGAGCGGATATTAAGGTGGCTTAGACCCCGTGTTCGGTGATGACTGATGAGCCAGCCTTCCGTCCACCCACCCTCACCCAGCCATCCAACCGCCAGTCGCTTCCGAGGTGATGCTTTCTCTCAAGCTACCATTGGACTCGCAGTGAAGGATGGTGACCAGCCAGTCATCACCCCGTACATGCATTGGCAACTTTCGACAAGCACTCGCTCTTATGGGAACGGGACTTGACGATGGAATATGGATAGCTGCCAGACATCTCACTCAAGCCTTTTGGGGTTTCCGGGCAAGAAAGGACAAAAGAACAGGGGCCAGGGAGAAAAAAACTCACGCTTGCACGGCACCCAAGACCAAAGGAGCAATCAGACTCCTTTCGCTTTCACCCATCCCCAGCTGCCTACCGCCAACATTAGACAACCTTATCCCCATGGCTCCCGCCAACCCTATCCCCGCACCAGCAAGGAGCAAGTTAAACACGCAGCAGGAGACTGTCACAATCTTTTTGCGCCAGTGCTGCTCGCCTTCTGTCAGGTTGACTTTGGCAGAGGTGGTCTCGACGGCGAGGAGAGCGGCAAATATTCCGATGTTGAGAATTAGACCTATTGTTCCCTGGTGGTGTTTGTTAGCAGATCGTTGACGCAGTGCTGTGCGAGTCGATGGAAATGTGGAGGAGGTAAGGGCTGTTATCGTTGTAACCGACGGATGCAATGTATTCCGCATCCGATGCACTCAACACTGGAAAATGAGGAGAGAGTGGTGTAGTGCTGCTATGGGACGGTCATGATGGTGGACAAGTGAAAAGGACCGTGCTGACGCCTCTGCTGCTACACCGACACAAAAGAAGAACTGACTTACCACAATGATCGAAGCAACCGGCAACAGCTCATTGACAATAATCCCAAAATTGCTATGCCCACTTCCACTCTTTCCATCAACACCATTGCCCATGCCCTGTACCAGTACAATGTTGCATGACTTGGTATCAGAGTTAATAACAGTTTGGTCATCCGACATGTTCACGACTATTGTCGTTGGTTGCTGTAATGTGGTGTCTAGGTTGTCGGCCTCGCTGGCCAGGTTGTGGATGAAAGCCACAACGCCGGCTATTATCAGCCCGAGGTGGCCGATAATACAGAGGATGTGAGTGAGCTTCCACCATTGGTGATTAGTTCTGTACATGGTGATGCGCATAGGTTGATGGCATGTGCGTGGTTAGGTGTGGTTGTTAAGTAACCGAACGAGGACGACGAGGATGCTGGTGGTTTGGGGTGGGTAATGAGATTGAGTAAGCGGTGGAGGATGAAACTAATGACAACCTCAGGCGAAGATCTGATACGAACGCCAACGTTATAGTATAAGATGACTATGATGACAGTGAAAACAGAACGCAAGTAGACAAGTCGACTGATAATGGGATTGACTTGAGAAAGGGATGCCATGTATATAAGGCACTTGCCATGGCCTGGCCGACACTGGACAGCAGACGTGGACTCGGCCAGCCCAGGAATAACACCAACCAACATCCGGTTGGTAAAATGTTACCGAGTTGTTGCCCTTGATGATGCTCCTTGCGGTCCTGCGGCGGCACCGGACTGTGCTCAGGGGCTCACGGGCTCAAAGAGACGTCTATCCTGGTTTGTTCCTGAAAGCGCCGCTATTCCTTCGGCAGCTTCCCAAACCGAGCTCTCACGAAAGAAGAAAAAGAGGTAGACCAACTTGGACTAACATGGTTGATGGCGATGGCATTTGCAAGGATACGAGAGGTATGTTAGGCAGACAACGGGTGAAGTAAGTAAGAGAAGAAGGATGAGATCTGGTTGTTAGCGTCTCCAGGAAGAGAAAGGCTTGGGTGGTTGTAGCTCCACACCCGCCTCCTCCTGGGCTTGTCATCATCGTTCACTGCCACAATGGCTCTTTGCGACTTCGTGTGACGAGATGTTAAGCGACGGGAAGAGGTACCGGTAAAGGAAAGGTGGTTCGTGGTACCTCTGTTCTTCATTCTGTTGGTTGTACAGAGTTGCCGCGAAAGCGACATTGGAGTCGTGACTGGACCAAACGTTTGACAGGATATGGTCTGGATATGTCGCAGTCCACCGTTCGGGCCCCTGTCGACATGGTGTTTTCTCAGATATCAGATTTCCCATTCTCGGTCTCAGCCCGAATTGGATGAACTCACCCCGCGTTTCAAAATTTGGGTTCAGATGATCGCGATACCTTGGCGTCTGCTTGAGCAGAGTGAAACTGATGGTTTTGGTTGGGATCCCGGACCCAGACTCGTTGCTAGCCTGCGCCCAGCGCTCGTTTACTGAATTGATAATCCAGAATGATGTTTAATCGCGGAATAATGGATTGTAGCTCCCGCCCGAGCGGAAACCACGCACAGGATTGAACCTTCTGAGTAAGCTGAGTCTGTTGTGTGAGCCGTAGGGCTGGCCACGAAGTGCACATTGCACAGCTTAGCCGCTGGGTCGCCCTCCGATCTCAGATCTGTGAATGGATGGGTGGATGAGATATGTACATCCGGGCGATGGAGGTGATTGGTGGTTAGCTTCTGTGTAACCAATCACTTACCAGCTCTGACTGACAGCGTCCCTGACTGCTATGCCGATTATTGACGGATGACATTGACATGACAGGACCCCAATTACCCTCGATAGAAATCCGGTGAACGCTTCATTGTTTTCGATGCCAAAAGTAAAATTCAAGGGTGGCGACTGAGTCAGATGGCCGGATGCCTTGGTTTGGTCCTTGGCTTAGTGATTGGTGCCTATTCTAGAGGCTCCGCACGCCCCGGTTTCTGAGGTAAATAGTGTAGTTGATTGATGTCATTCCGCACCTGCGTATACCGTGTGACGGGAGGTTGGGTAGGTCGAGAACGCAGGGGTGTTGATGCTGGTCCTTGACCTTCTAGAAAACAGCAAGTAGGAATGGAAGAGTCACACTCTCATCGTTATGGTCGGTTAATGCCGAAAAGTGAGGTGAGCAAACAACAACGGGGCCGGGGCTCGACTGGCCGGTTCCGTGGCATCCCTATGGTCGGGTCAAGAATGGCCGACATGCAGCGGTAGGTACGAACTACTGCACCATGCCCCGCTTACCTTGTGGCACAATGCCAAGAGAACTACCTACCTACGCGAATCATGCTGTCGGTTCTCGGCACTCTTTTGCGAGCTGCGCGCCCGGTTGTGAGAGGATTAGAAATGAAGAAAATGCAAGCTTGAGTGAGAAATGTTCGAAGAATTGCAGTCGCCGTTCAGTGATTTGGGTATGTGCCCGCTGCGAGCAAGTACCTCTACCAACCGGTCGGCCGGGGACTATTTCCGGCCGAGGGGCTTAACGTGGGGTCGGCTTAGGTCATGTTTCGGTTTTCATTCCTTTGTTCTCACGATACCAACATGAAGGGGGAAAGGGTCGATCCAAGGAGGCTGAAGCGGCTCAAGCTTCATTGACGGTGGGCATTGGGAAATTAACTAGATCCCAACAAAGGGAGTGCGCTTAATGTTGTGGCGCTAATCCTTCAATGCTAACCGCGGTGGCGACAGCGATAGAGCCTCATGACGAAGGGGGTATCGGTCGCAGTGTGATAGCAACTCTGTTGTTTGCTGCCTGGACATCATCGGACGCGTCCTGATGTTACAGTATCTGGGTTGTAACCCACGACTAGGCAAAGACATTCTGAAGCCACAACAACTCAACGCACACTTATAATCAACTCGGATATTGAAGCCCGACGCCCACGCGCACGTGGTAACCATCTCTCTAGGGTGTGACAGTATCAATGTCTTCAGAACGTGATCGAGTTCTGCAGAGGAGACTGCGGTCACTCGGAGCGGCCGTCACCCCTGTTGACAATCAACGCCCCGGAGCCAGGTCCGAATATCTGGGATTACCAACAGTCTGGTCCACGATATCACACCAACAATTCCGCGATGGATGTGGGCTTCGGTCTCCCGGTTAACAAACAATAGCCAAAACAGACACAGAAAGCCTTGGATGCCTTGAACAGCCCGCTCCAAATCCGTCGAGCTACTTTCTAGTCCCGGCCCCCAACTCGTGAACTTACGATGATGCAGGTGACCTTTGGAGTTGCAGAAGGCTCATACTGTCCGGCATGTTTCCCGGCCATTGGACCGTGGCCGTTGACGGGAGCAGTACCATCCAGGCTCACCATGCTGGATCATCAACGGAGCTGACACCCGTCCGCCTTACCTCACCACCCAGCTTACACCGCACCGATAAGAAGTGTCGGGGATGTGGTCTGAATCATTCGGCGTGCCGTAAGGGTGCGTTCGGCCAGGATTAAGAAGTGAACAAGGGGCCGAAGAGCCGGTACGGGCCCCGGCGTACAAATCCACTCCTTGGGCCCAGGACTAACAACGGTTAACTGCCAACGCCCTCTCGAGACTCTGAACCACACAACCGCATGATCCCCAGCATCACGAGATCGTCGTCGGCTTACCAAATCGCCCAAAACCTGAAGCAAATCATCCCTTTACCAAATGCACGGTTTATATCACGGCGGCTAATGCTTTTTTTGGTTTTCCTTGTTGAAAGTTCAATTCCCTCCCCGCCGACCGAAGAGTGTCGGACAGCCATGATATGCGCCGAGGTGGTGTTAGCGAATGTTAGTGAGGATGACGGCCCCACTTGTTTCTCGGAGACCCCACACCGATCCCTGCCCCTGGACACTCGCAAGGCCACCCGACCCGTCATCCGCTCTTTTTATCCAAGAAGCTGCCTACTACAACATAGGCACTTCTCGCCATTACCTGTACCAACATCCCCCACGATAAGAGTCACCGAGCAAGAGAATGACAGCGACACCGAAGGCATTGACTCCACTGAAAGGGTTCTTTGATGGCACCCGGAATGCCCCGCCGCACCGGTATGTGCTATTCCCTTCCTGGCCCGTTCTTGTTGCTCCGCCCCCCCGACCTCGCGGCGCGGCGCGGCACGGAAACTCAATCCCAATCTGAGTAGGATAATGACTTCTTTATCGGAACCAGAAGAACCCTACACCTTTTCTCGGTCACGATACGTCGCGCGCGGTTGTGGCAGTGATCTTGTGGCAGTTGACCCAACGCGCAATGAGCCACGCTCGGGTGGACCCAGTCATTTCCCGAACGACTGCCGCTGTCCAGAGACTCCCTCGACAACCCCGAATATTCGCGATACTGGTGCACGTTAAACACACTGCACAGCAGGCGGTAGGGCTGAGGACCCCCACGATGGGCGGGAGCATCACACGACCGTCACGACGTCACCGACGTGCCAAGCCATAGCATGCCAGGTAGAAAAGATGAGAGGATAGGATGGGATGTGCGCCGCCGCCGGTCTATCATACTCGGCTACGACCGCTCTCTCTCAATGTCTTAGTACATATGGATGGCCTCGCCCTCCTGCCTCAGGCCTGGTTCCACCTTCCTGTCATCATATACATAGGATCACCTGCCAGTCATGGCCCATACCATCATGCAAACACCAACAACAGCGCCCTACTGGGTACAACGCCTTGGCCGTCGTCTCTACGGTCGGAAGAGCCAGCTATTAGACTCTTGTCGGTCTCGCCACTATACCACCATTCAAGAAGAACATTGTCAACACCATGCCTACCATCGTGTGCCATCACTACAAGCACAAGATGTCCTACGCGTCAAGACCAACGAACATGGCCAGCTACAATGCCGTGGATGTGACCAGATTACATACCTCCTCCGCTGGGCAGAGGCCGAGAGGAGGAAGGACCCAAACCACAAGGGCACCTCTCCAAAGCGCATCATCCACAACAGCTACGTCGAGCTCGATCTGTGCGCAAGGATGTCCAACTGCGACGCCTGCCAAGTTGTCCGCCGTGCTCTCCTGTTAGACCAGATCACTGGCCGGGATGCTGAGTGTCTACGAGACGATGATACCCAGTGGCCAGTCCAGGTAGCTCTAGATATACGGCCTGGAGGCGACAGTCTCCTGATTACCATTCAGAAAGGATCCGGGATTCCGTTGTTCTCTGCAACTGTCGTCCTCAGTCAGAAGCCGTGCCTTGCTGTCGGGAAAAAGACCAAAGGACCTTCCGCGGCCTCCAGGCTTCGGCCCAACTTTGAAGAGCTACGTCAAGTCGTCAGCAACTGCCACGACAACCACCAGTGCTCGTCTAGATACCGTTGGAACAGCAGAAATCCGTCGTGGCTTCTAGAGATTCTAGGCGATGGTAAAGTCCGAGTGGTCCCGGGTCCTGATCACTTGGTTCCCTATGTCGTCCTCAGCTACTCTTGGGGAGATCCCACCACAATGCCCGCGGAGGAGTGGGCCAGGATCAAGGGTGCCTCTACCAAAACAATCAATGGAGTGCCCGTGGCAGAACGCACAAATCCATTTGCTCGATCGATCCTGCCAGAGACAATGCAAGATGCCATCGCCATCACCCAGGAACTGGATTATAAGTACATTTGGATCGACAATGTTTGCATCCCCAAAGGCACTGATTGGGACACCGAGGCTTCCCTGATGCACGAAGTCTACGGAAACGCCGCATTCACCCTGCTGGCCTCTTCGAGCACAAAAGCAACCGAACCCATGTTACACGACCGTCTCGCGTGGCTACAAGAACCTAAGCCCTGCAAACTGCGCAACCACTTCCTCTACAACACCCAAAAACCCCTCCACGAAATCCGCCTCGACCCTCCAGCCTCGCAACGTGCCTGGACCCTCCAAGAAGAGCGTCTTTCTCCCAGAATTCTTTACTGGACCGGTCAGCGCTGGTACTGGTCCTGCCCCGAGCACCAAACCGTCGAGTCTTCGCCCCTCGACCTTCCTTCGCCTGTTTGTGCCTCAGAGGACCAATCATGGAGTCTACCACAACGATTCCTCGACGTCTGTCGTATCGGTGACTTTCAGAGTATCGACCAAGAATGGCTCGATATCGTCGAAGCCTACACGCGGCGTGACCTCGCTCACTCGGCCGATCGGTTTCTTGCCATATCGGGCCTTGCCGTCCGGTTTCTTGAAGCCAAGATGGACGGAGGTGGTAAAACCCGCGTTAGCGAGCAATACTTGGCAGGGTTGTGGACAGAAGATCTAGCCAGACACTTGTCGTGGTCGGTTGCAAGCGCTGTTGATCCAAGAGGGAGTCATCAAGACGTCGCACCGTCATGGTCGTGGGCTTCATTGCCGTTATGCGTCAACACAAAAATGAGACATGCATTTCGGCAGTCGCCGCACTTCCAGTTCGTGGGGGTCCGTCAATTCAGTTCTGACCACACTCCCATAACCCCCACCGCCACTCTTAACCAACAAGTCGTCACCAACCCCCGCCTCCGCAGCAAATTAGCCGAGCAACAAGGCCGCACCGTCAAGCAGATCGAGATCCAAGGTCGCTTCCGCCGCTTCATTTCCGAAAACTCGTGCGCCGTATCGTGGGAAGCCATCGAATGGAAGCGCGGTGATCGTGTCGGCTTCAACTTTGAACAATTTCCCGGCCGCGATCTGCATTCGAGGAACCACGATGATGGTCGCATAGTCTCCAAAGACGCTCATGGCGGGGAGGTGGTGGGGCAGTTGGATTATCTCGTGCCTTCTGGCGGTTACTTTGGGGATAGGAAGAGTGACAGTGTCGCTTTGGCAGACGGGGAGGAAACGGAGTTGATGTGCCTTGAGCTCGGAGAGCTGGCAATGTTGTTGCTTCAAAGAAATCCAGGACCTCAAGAGACGTGGAGAAGAGTGGGAGTTTGTATTGGGTATGAACAGAGGAAAGGTTTCTTTTATGGCTGTGAGAGTAGGACAGTTGTCTTGGCTTGACCGCTTTCTTATGGTGCCTTCTCGTAGGATGACTTTGATGGGTTGGAGGAGGCAAAGGGCGATGGTGCTCCGGTATTTGCTTCTTCAATTCCCTTTTCTCCGTTTGTCTTTTTTACTGCCTTTCTCTTTACCGCCTTCATTTCTCTTCCCCTTATTTACGTTTTCTTTGAGGGTTTTGGCTTATACCCTCTACTTCCTTGTCCAATGTTGGATAGAGTTCGTTTCTCCCCTTGTTCTAGTTTCTCATCTTTTCTGACCTCGGCTATTTGCATTGGGGGCTTCATAGAAACATAGCCCAGGCTATTATTGCATGGTCATTCAACGGCGCAACCGACTGTTTATACTTTTTCCCCTATTTTTTTCCCCGGGGGTTTCTCTTTTCCAGTTGCTAGCTCTGGCTACAATAAAGTCATATGTACTTCAACGCTAACACAATCTATGGTGTTCCAACATCCACCATTTCTTTCTTACCAGTGACCGTAACTCTATCAATGGACATAATCCAGCCCGGTGAATACTTCATCTGTCAATGGTTATCGCATGCCCAACACTGAATGTACAGCAGTGATTATGGGTATCGACTTTGCCAAGCAATGGGGTCTTGTGCCACAAGTCAATGATCGAACTGAAAGTCATCACCACAAGCTCATATCGAACAGGAGACCAACTGTTAGGAAAACATAAGGCCGTAGAATTTCCATCCCGTCTCGGGTTTGCGGGCCGGTGTTTACGCTAGTTAGGATGCACTGCCACAACCTCGTGGGCGCAGTCGTCCTTTGAAATGAAGACCCAAGCACAATTGATTTCACACATAATCTTATCATACAAGATCCCCATGTTTTGGTTTGTTTCTAACGCGAGGGTCCCAGGATGTTGGCTTCGTAAATGGCGGTCGACTTGCCAGTGTTCAAGTTCTGGATCTGCACCCCATCCATCATTGTCAGCACCAATGCTCCGAGCATCCTTAACTCCGCCCGTTGGCCAGCTACTTTCCGTTAACACGACTCAACATACCTCATATCTCGGGGTCTCTGGGCTGGCATTGACATTGCGGCCGGCTTGCTGACCGGGCTTAGTCAAGACGTCCTTGATTTTGCCCACACTCTCCGATGTGTTCGAGTCGGGCCCTTTTCGATGCGAGTGAGATATCAGTGGACTGCACATAAAAGAACTAGGCAAATGAAAACTTACCTCCCACGGGCTTGTAGCGAACAGTCTGGCCAGGCTTGTACATCACCATCTTGAAGTCTTTCTCGGTCTCGAGCTGGGGAAATCGGCGGCGGCAACTGCTTGTCAACTGCTTGTCTGATACAAAAGATCCAGGAAAGGAGGTGAGAACCCGTTCCCCACTCAGTTGTCTATATAGGTACCCTGGCGTGCCTCGGTCTCCATCTCCAACAGAGACGTGCTAGGTTTGATGAATCTCTGATATCACCTTGACATCTCTGTGACCATCATCTCAACGATACCAGATGAGTCCATGGTGGAGTGGTGACAGCATGCCACTCCCGTCCAAGGTCTCCAGTGCTGAACACCAGTTGCCTACCGGCGCATCAGCATCGATTACAGTCTGACGTCATCGGGCCTTGATGAGTGATTATTTTTCGAACCAAACTGAAGGCATAGACCTTTCAGACGTCATGTCGAAGCATGTAATTTTAGTCCCATTGACGGCTGCCATTGTGATGTCCGGTCCTTGGCTATTGTTGACTGTTTCGCGATGTGATGGGTGTTGCGGCGGATTTGAGCACAGACTACAGTTCAATACTGGTTTGTTTGTTAGCTCGAGACCTTGGGTCAACTTCCCTAGGCCTTTTTACATTTGATTGATTCGTTTCGTTCTATGATCAAAGCGTAATATTACTTTGAATATGCTTTATCGAATCTTATTAATGCCTTTTCAATCTATATTTAGCCATTAAATTTGAGTAATCCTACCCGCACCCACYCCAAACCTAYACGCACCTTCTTTCCTAAGCATATGCTAAGATAATTCCATATATAGCTCTTTCTATATAAAAACGTTAATAGTATTATCTTCTCTATTTCTTTAGTACTTTCTACAAGATTTCTAGCTTTTTAAGGGTTAACTCTTGTACTTATATAAAGTACGTTGCAAAAAACGGGTGCTGCAAATGCAAATAACGGGTCAATAATCTGTTAAAGAGCCTTTTAATAAAAGAAAAAGCGTCAGCGCTAAATTTAAGGAGTACTTCTTTACCCTACTAACTTCCAAGAAATCTATTTACGTTATTAGAAAATTATTAACAAGTGTCTTATACGGGGGAGGGTGCGTGTAGGTTTGGGGTGGGTGCGGGTAGGATTACTCTTAAATTTATCCTTATGAGGTTTAGGACAATTCGGGATGGATATCGTCCAATATGCCAGGAGTACCAAACTAACAAACAAACCAGCATTGAACTGTACCCATACTCTATTCATTCCGTTCCTGGATTATTATCATTTGCTGATATTGAAGTGCAGAAGATGATAAAACCCATCACCACCCACGCCGACTTCTCCCGTCGAGCCTATATCCGCTAGTCGCCCCTCAGATCGTGCACGATGCATTCGAATCTCGGGTCCCTTCTGGGCCTTGCGGCCCTTCTCCCTCTTGCGTCCACCTCTTTCGAAGGCAACCTCAACTACCACCCCCCATCCGCCCGCTTGTCCCACATCAACCTCGGCCTCTCTCTCCCTCTCATCACTGCCCGCACGCTAAAACGCTCCTGCGTCGCTCACCAGCCCTCGGAGCTGAATTTTACCCACGGCGTTGCTTCAGGAGACCCTTACCATAACTCCGTGATCCTCTGGACTCGCGTGGCGCCCACTGCCGAGTCGGATAGGAGCAATGTGACCGTGGCGGGGACGGTGCAGCTCTACACCCATGAGACGGAGAAGTACATCAAGGCGGATGCGAATCCCATTTGTGTCGAGTGGAAGGTATGGGAGTTGCAGAAGGGGTGCAACGGGACCGTGAAGGGCCCGGTGATAAGCAACGGGAAGGCGTACACGACTAGTGATATCGACTTCACGGTCAAGGTTGGTTCTGCCCCTCAGACTAATGGAAGGAGAAGGCGGCTGACAGTGATTAGGTGGAAGCTCAAGGCTTGAAGCCTTGGACGCTGTACACCTACCAGTTCAATGTCTGCGGCTCCAACAACACTAGCCCTGTGGGAAGGACAAAGACTGCGCCGGCTGAGGATGCCGATGTCGATGAGGTCAAGCTAGCTGTGTTCTCTTGCTCAAACCATGGTGCGTCCTTGCAGACAAGGAAGAGGGGATCGTTGACTCTATCGGTTGCCCTGCATCCGGAAATGCTAACCTGTTGTCTAGCCAATGGCTTCTTCAACGTCTACGGCAATGCTGCCCGGAAAGACAATCATGACTACGTCGTCCATCTCGGCGACTATATCTATGAAGATGCAACAAGCGGTCCAAGAGCACACAAGCCTGCGAACAAGCTGTTCACTCTGTATGACTATCGGACACGCCATGGGCAGTACCGAACAGACAGCGACCTGCAGCTTTTGGCCCAGAACCACGCCTGGATTCCCACCTGGGATGATCACGGTTAGCCCCGTTGCACCTCCATGTTCTATCCAGCCTCTAACCGCGTTGCTCTTAATAGAGTTCGCCAACAACGGCTACCGGGATAGCTTCTCGGCGCTCAACAACACCGAAGCCTCCTTCCGGAACGACGGCCCTTCCATCAGTGTTGACACGCGCAAGGTCAATGCTGTGCGTGCCTACTTCGAGTGGATGCCGATCCGCCAGGTGGATCTCGACGATAACTTGCGGATCTGGCGCAACTTCAAGATGGGCAAGCTGTTGGATCTTATCATTATCGACACTCGCAACTACGATCGTAGTATTACTAGTACAGGGAACAATGATGCATATATCGAGGCGATTAGGAATGATCCTTCGAGAACGCTCATGGGAGGCCTCCAGGAGAAGTGGTTCTTTAGGCAGTTGAGTGAGAGTAAGGAAAGAGCGGCAACGTGGAGAGTGGTGGGAAACCAGATCGTGTTTTCGAGGATTCTTAATTCGAAGGGGGTACTGATGGGGACCGATGACTGGAGTGTAAGCCTCTCTTCACTATCGAACTCGAGCTGCTGCTAACATGGAGTTTCAGGGATACGTCGCCAGCAGGAACCGCACCCTTCAGCATTTGTACGACAACAACATCTCAGACAACGTCTTCCTGTCCGGCGACAGCCACCAGAACTGGGTAAGTTGTATTGTCTCCTTGCTTCTCTTCTCCCCATACTAACACCCCCTTTGCAGGTTTCCGACCTCGCCTGGCTCGGCACCAAGCCCTATGATACTCCTACCGGTTCGGGAGCCATCGGTGTCGAGTTCGCCGGAACGGCCGTCACCTCTTCCGGCGCCAGCGGCACCATCGCCACCGTACAAAAGGTGACCAAGACCAAGGTTGACAGCAACCCAGAGCTGCAATGGCAAGAAGGGTACTATCGCGGGTACTTCCACCTCTCGATCAAGAAGTGCAAGATCGATGCCCAGTTCTTCGGTTCGCCCAGCGTAGCCAGCCGCAACGGTTGGGACCTGCCCCTGGCAAATTTCACCGTGCTCGCTGGGGACAATCACTTGCAGAGACCGGTTGGGGTTGGGAGAGTGGAGGCGGGGAGTTTGAAGGGAGGCAAGACGGTGGGGACGAATGTGACGCTTGATACAAACGGTTGGGAGTGGGAGAAGGTAGGGTTTGAGAAGATGTTCGTGTGATAGTCGACGGCACAGCGTCAGCTCTGTCCAACGTTGAGTGTCGCTTGTCCAGACAGAGAGCTGCTCTGTTGCAGACACTAGGAGCCTAGGGCAGCAATGGCCACACCCTCCGCAGCATCCTCCCAGTGTTACGGAACTTGTCTGGATCAATGCTGTGACGTGCCGACACCTCCCCCAACTTGAGATCCTTCGCCGGATTGATCACTTCCCTCACCCCTTTCCATTCTTTCGCTCCACACAACCTCGCCGCTGTCCTATAGAACCCCCACCTCAATGTGTACTTGGCGACCATGTACACCATGGGCGCACTATGACGCGCCAAGGAAAAAGGAGGAAGTCTGCGTACGGGGAAGCCGTCGTACCGAGCACGGCTTATGGAGGAGAAGACGTCGGCAGTCTCGCTTAGTCGGCTGAGAGTGGTGGTGGCAGAGCGCAGCTCACGGAGCTCTTCGAGGAATCGGGCGCGGTACCAAGTCGGTGGAGATTGGCGGGGAAGAGAGAGTACGTCATGCCATCTGTCGAGGAGGCGGTGGAGGAGGGAGTCTAGGGCTGTACGAGTGGGCTGGCGCATTGTTTGTCGGGTTTTGGGCGGATGGCCGAAGTGTTTGTCGACGTTGCGCGGATCGTGGGGACGGTTTGTCGAGCTTCTTGAGAATGTCTGGGTACACGACAGGGCTGGTATACTGTTATCATGGTGCAAAACAGGAAGACAGGGTCGGAAGGAGAGGGCGCTTACGTTGTGAGGCTGTGACCGACAGTCGACCGACGATGCTGTTGGTGACTTGGTGGTAGAGGTGAAGAGAAAAGTGGCTGTATGGCAAACTGAAGAGTTGGGGGTGGAAAGTGCAACCACACGGTTGAGTGTACGGAGCCGCGGGACAGGAACCTTGATGGTACCGCCGTTTTGCCGGCGGGGTTGGGGACGGGTACTGGCATTCCGCCTCCGGCAGCCGCCCCGTCCGTCGCAGGTCGTCACACCTTAGCAAAAAGCAATACCTAGGAACATGGCACACCGACGGACAACCACGCCGGACAACTACCTCAACAATCATCAAGCACGCCGCCTGCAGCACACATCTCTGCGTGAATGACACAACTATAAAGCACCACGATACCCAAACAGTAGGCCTCCGCGCATACGGCACCACCAAGAGCAAACACCTACCGGATGTTCTTTGCCCACCATCAATCACCCTCTCAATGTCATTGGAGCAGTAAAGATCAATCTGAGGAAAATAAACGCCGGGATATGGTCGCCATGATGTTTCCACGGAGATATCTGGACAGGTATTTAAAACCACCACGCCGTGTGCCTTGTTGTCGTTTTCTCTACCACTTCCATCATCCACGAGAAAGCCTTTAACCTTGTCCTTCCCCTCTCCACGCTCCACACGCAGCTCTTATCGCCATGTCCTCCGAAGCTGACCAGTCCCCGACACCAGTCGCTCTTGCGCCTCCAACTGTCCCCAAGCCCATCATTATCGGCATCTATGGCCTGCCCGGCTCCGGCAAGTCGACCATCCTCGAACACCTTAAAAAGTCACTTCCGAGCGACATGTTTGCCGTCTACGAAGGCTCTGCGGTTATTGCCTCTCTGATGGGCCCTGCCCGTGGCCTGGACGACTTCCATGCCTTGAGTGACGAAGACAAAACTCGGTACCGCGAGCTCGCCATCACCCAGATACGTGACAAGTGCCAGAAGTCGGGCCTGGCCGGTATTGTTGCCGGACATTACATGTTTTGGCCCAGGGGCAGCGAGCAGGGAACGGTGGTCTGGACAAAAGCCGACCAAGATACGTTTACACACATCTTCTACCTTCAGTTGGCCGCAGAAACGCTTTGCCGTCGTCGACAGCGTGACCAGGTCAGGAAGCGCGAGGCAGTGACACCTGGACATCTTCACAAGTGGCAGGAGGAGGAAATGCAACAGCTGGACGCCATAGCGAAGGATTCGGAAGTTCGCTTCGTTGGTCTGGATGGTGCCAAGGTGTCGGAATCTCTGGTTTCCGAGATATCAAAGAGGCTTCACAAGTTCCGCACGGAATCGGAAGACTGCAACCACGTACGATTGCTAGCCACAGTGGATGGAATGGTAGCCAATGTCATGGCTTGTCGCGATGCCAAAGTCACCACGGCTCTGGTGTTTGACGCAGACAAGACTCTCACCGCCAAGGATACTGGCAAGGAGTTTTGGAAGCGTGAATCCAGTCGAAGGAGACCGATTGGCCAGCAGGCGCCAACCCCCGCAGAAGAGGTATTCCGTGAGCACGGCTACACCTATGAGGCGTTCCGCCAGGTGGCCATGTCATATAGTAACGTGGAAGGTTTTGAGGAACTTTGCAATGATGTTGCGGAGAAGATTACTCTCTACCCCGAGTTTCTATCCCTACTACGCCGTGTCAAAAAGCACGGGCACGTCATGGCTGTGGTGGTAACCTGCGGACTACGCCGAGTGTGGGAGCTTGTGGTGGAAAAGCAAGACTTGGGAAGACACGTTAAGGTCATTGGCAACGGAGACATCGGCGATAAGCATATCATCACTGCCAAGTCCAAAGAGGCCGTTGTCGACCGTCTACGAGGCCCTCCTCATAATCTCCGTGTTGTGGCTTTTGGAGACAGCCCACTGGATTTGCCGATGCTCCAGGCTGCTGACGAAGGGGTGATAGTCGTGGGCGAGGAACTGAGCAGAAGCAAGTCAATGGAAGACGCTCTCTCCATGGCCATTGAGCAAGTCAACACCAACGACGCACCCCACAGCCACAACCTCCGTCAGACCCTCCTCCCGTACACCGTCACTCCCCGTCTCGACACCGCCCGGCTGCCTGTGGTCGACTTCTCTGACCCAACCGACCCCTTCAATCAATCCCTTTTCGACGGCCCGCCCTCCAACCTCTTGCACGCTAGCAACCGCCCCTCCGCCAGGCTCCTGATGACCCCGACCCGCGACGCCAACATCTCTGGCCCAGCGCTGAGGGAAGCCCATCGCCGCATCGGCTGGTACCTAGCCACGGAGTTCATCACCTCCATTATTGGTCTGGAAGAGTACGCTATCCCTCACGTCCAAGGACACAAAACCACCGGCCATCGCCTCCTCCACGAACAAGACACGACCATCGTTGCTTTGATGAGGGGCGGAGAGCCCATGGCTTTTGGCGTCAACGAAGCTTTTCCGCTCGCTATGTTCTTGCACGCCAAGACACCGGAGGATGTCAAACCTCACCACCTTTCCAATCAACAGACAATCATCTTGGTGGACTCGGTAGTGAACAACGGGAAGACGGTCTTGGAGTTTCGTGAAGAGGGACAGACACTGGTAACCGGTTGTTTGGGACTGTGCGTTTGGATTGAGCTCCGGTGTTGCCTGACTGATAGAGGTGTGGATTAAAACATTGTTGAATGGAAACCCTTCTGATTTGTTGTCCTGTCTCGGTTTCTCCCGTCGATATCATGATGTCCGTCTTGACCCTGGCAACGACGGCAGGACTCCGATGTACACGTTCGGCGTCAGATGTGGACGCCGATTAAAGCCTGACTGTTAGCTACTCACTGATTCCTTCTGCTCTGCCGTCATGTACGACCCAGTCTACACTGCCCTGTGATGCCACTGACTTACTTGTATCAACCCCTACTCAAGTGAAATCGTGCAGATATAGTGGCAGCTGTGAATTCACTCGGCTAAATCTCCTTATGGGCCAGTCTCACAGCGGTTCTCCACCATTGTCTCATGCACCCTGAATTTTTTTTGCAGAAACACTTCGGTTCCGGCTCAATGGGTCTTCAGTAATCGATCGTCCTTCAAGTACCACCATTCAGACTCACCTTAAGTCGAGTTCCTCTCCCAATATCAACCGAGGTATCAAATCGGTTAGTCTCCTCCTCCCATGACAGCTATCAAGGACCTCCCAAGTTCCTAACAGTGACATTTTCCTGTGATTCAGCACAGCATCTACTTCAGGGCCAGGATCTTATTCGCCGCGTGCTCAGGGTGAAGTCATTGGATTAAGACTTGGACGGCATGGTGAGCCCAAGATACTGGATTCTGGGTCTTCCGAGAATTGCAAAGGTCTTAATTGGGGTGCGGTTTTCCGCCATGTTTGGAATCGGATTAGGTTGGTCGGCCATCGTGAAGGAAACCTGAGGGAGGTTGCCGAAGGAAACACAGTGTAATATTACTAGTAATAATCGATATGGGGTTCAATGTGGCTTGATTGTGTGTATGTGTGTAAGACTGGCTCTGCAGACTTGAAGCTCTAGCATGTGGATAAATCCCGTATATCCTAGCCCAATTGGGCACGTACATACCCAGTGGATCCCGTTAGATTTAGTGTACAAATTACGCTAAATCTACCCAAAAATACCCTAAAAAGCCTTAAAATCCGCCTAAAACTAGTTAGAAATAATACTATTCTTAAATTACTTTTTTGTTATAGTAGCATTTAAATTATTATTCGTAAAAGTTTTACCCTATTATACTTATTATTATACTTACCGATTCGTTATTTAAATCCTCCTTTATAAAATCCTTCACGCTTTTCGGGTAGCGTATAATAATATTTGTATTATTAAACTCACGTAATTAAGTTTATAACTACTAAAATTTTACGAATTTTTATTAATTTAAAAACTTTATATATATTACGGGAAGTAAATTTTTATTAAGGCTATTCACGATTTATTCTTTAGTAAGTACGTAAATAACGTTAATAAACTTCCTCTTCTACGTTTACTTTAACTAATATTTATATATATTAACGTACTTAAATTTAATTACAAATTGAATTCCTTTCTTTATAATAAATTATATCGTTTATTTATTATTATAGCTTATAAACGTAATATTTTAATTTTTAAACCCTAGCGTAAATTCGTTAAAGAAATAGCAAGTATAAATAACTTCCTTATGCAAGGGCACAGTATGGGAGGGTCGAAGGCAAAGCTAAGATTCCATCTATGGCAGAAGATTTCAGATGGGGAGAAGAAAAGAGGAAGAGAACTAGATACAAGCGTGCAGACCCAAATAAATATCCTAGTCGCACAAGCGACAGCGGGAAGATTCCATCTATGGCAGAAGATTTCAGATGGGGAGAAGAAAAGAGGAAGAGAACTAGATACAAGCGTGCAGACCCAAATAAATATCCTAGTCGCACAAGCGACAGCGGGACCCACATGTGGGTCGCTGACTGCCAGCGCCGTCACACCTTAGAGCCTTAATTAAAACATAATAATTCGGCCTTTATAAATAAAGTTGTAATTATATTTTACTTATTAGCTCGCTAATTAATTATAAATAAAGAATTAATTATAATATTGAAATCTTAATAATCTTTACTATTTAATTAAAGGACGTAATTTTAAATTTTGAAAAAGTAGAATAGTATTTAATTTATAATTATGTAATATACTAAGTTAGGGTTTAAATTAAGATGAATGAATTTAGAGTCTAGGAAAGCTATATTTAATTGCGATGTAATAGTAATATATAGAATTAAGCTAATTTTAATTTAATATATATAAATTTTATATAAGGCTATATTATTTTAATAAGAAAAGAATTCTTTCTTAATTATAAGTATTAAATATAATATCTTAGTATCTTTAATTTTCTCTACGATTCTTTAAATATAGTTGCGTTATAATTACTAAATTAATTTCATTTTTCGGTTTCGAATAATTTTATTACTTAGGAATTATTTGAATAGTTCTTTATTTATTAATTAATACTTCTTTTCTATAGCGGCTACTACGCCTTTAATTATAACGATTCCTTTATTTCTATATTTATATATAATGGTAATATTATCGATATAGAAGAAGAGAAATATGTTATCTTTAATTAAAATATTTAATTCTATAAGGAGAAGATTTATATTTATAATTACGAAGGTTTTAATAAGTTTTTACTATTAAAGAAAGGGAGATTTCCGTAAACTACATAATGAGCGTAGTAATTAAAATATTTGGCCTTTCCTAAGCTACTTAGGGGGAATTCTTATAAATATTATTTCATTAAATATAGTATTAATAAAAGTATTCTCTATATTATATTGAATTAAATTTAAGTTAAAATAGATAGTTATAGTTATTAAAATACGTACCGACTTAATTATTAAAGTTATTACGTATATTTCGCGTATACTATCCTTAGATTATTAATCTTTTTAAATAACGAAACATATTTTATACTTTAGGAACCAGCTATGTTAGTCAAATTTATAAATATATACTTATATCTAACTAAGTATTGTGTTATCTTCTACCCTATTGATATTAACCTACTTCTAAAATTTCTTATCATTATATTTATTTAAATATTCTTTCTTGTAGCTTTAAAGAATTTTCTAAAGGGATAAGAATTGAAATTATTATAGTACTTTAAAAGAAATAAGAAATTAGTTTAGTAAAAAGTTTTTAATATACCCTTTACCTTATAGCCGTTAATAATTTCCTTTATTATTTTTAATTTAGGGTTGTAGTTGGAATTAATATTAATACTCTTCTTTCTTATTTATTTTAGGAAAGTTTGGTCGATAATTTTATTTCCCTAAATACCTACCGGTTAACTATCCTTTATAAATATAAACAACTCGGCTTAGTAAAGGTATTAATTTATAATTAATTATAATTTTTTATTAGAATAAAAGAGGTTAGTTATTAGAAACGTAATTAGGCTATTAAGAAGTATAAGGAAATAACCCTCTTCTTTATCTTTCGAATTTAATATTATATTTTAGAAATTTAATAGCGATTATATAGGCGGCAATAGTAGGGGTTCTAGTAACTTTTATAATACTTTTAAACTTAGCAGTACCTTTAGGAATTTTAATTCCTCTTTTTTCCTTAGTACATTTTTGGTTTCAGTAAGAAAGTTTTAAATAATAGGGTTAGGAATTCTATTATTTATAGTAGGTATATTTTTAATTCATAGAATGTTTATTTACGTGATATTTATTTAATAGAAATTTCTTAATTATATAGTTAATTCTTTAAGGGAAATATTTAAAGTATTATAAATTTTTTAACGTTATTATTAGGAAAGACTTCGTTTTTATTAAATATAATATTTCGTATAATAATAATAGAGTTAGTATAAGGGTTTTAAATTTTATAAATATTCGTCGATTAGTACCCAACTAAGTAATTGACCTAAGGGCGGTCTTTAAAGTTTATTAATTTATTCCATTCTTTTATCGTTTTTATTATATAAAGAAATACTTTATAGCTATATACTTTAAGATATATAATAATAGGAGAGGGATTTAATAATGAAACGATACCGTCTTTAAATTAATAACACGTTACGAATCGGTTTTAGGGAAATTAAATTATATAAGTATATAGCTACTCTAATTATTTCTATCTATAATTGGTAAGGAAAATTCGTACTCGATTATAGTATTATACTTTTAATCTTAATTATACCCTTTAAAGGTTTTGCGCCGCCGTTTTAAATATATATATAAGGGTTTAAGGGTTTAATATTAATTCCTTTAATAGTAAATTAAGTATTAATCTTTTTACTATTAGTTATTTCTATTACGGAGTAAGGCTAAAAGTAGGGAGTAGGTTAGATATACGTAGTTGTACGAAGAGAGGAAGGAGGAGTGTATATAGAAGTTTAGTAATATAGAGTAAGGCTAAACTATACTTAAAACTTATACGTATATATATATATAATATACTATTGGTTAATAGTGGCAATAGTACGTTATAAAGCTCAATTACTTATAGTAAGAGCTATATATATATTAAATATAATTATAGGTAATCCTATAATACTACCTCGCTATAAAAGAAGCTCTAGAACTTTAAAATCTCTATACATATAAAATAATAAATTATTCTCTGATTTCTATCTTTAAATTCCTCTATCCGTAAGTAAAATCCTCTTCGATCCTTAAATTCTTCTACTATCTAATCGTCGTCGCTTTACTAATAAGTCCCTACTTCTAATTTATTTTCTATCTTCTTAGTCAAGAACCTTTCCTCTATTATATTCCTAACAACCTCTTAAAAATCTTTTTAAAAGCCTCATTTAATTTCCTTATATCTTTTTCGGATAGTACCTCGGTCTCGTAGGGAATTACTATGATTATTAGAGCTAACTTCCAAAATAGACCTTACCCAATCGTAATATTCGCAATTATAATATTAATTTACTCCTTTAAGCTCGCAATACGTTTAACACGTTTTTAAGCCGGGGCTAAGATTAAAATTAAGGGTAGCGCCAACAGTATAACCTAAAATATTAAAATTTATAGTACTAGGGTCTGTTTTTATACCGTAGCTTTAATTTCTAACTACTACTAGACTTCTAGTAAGATTAATACTTCGGAATAATTATTATAAAAAGTAATAACAACCTTGCTTATCTTAATTACGTTAGCGATTAATTCTTCGGTAAAGTCGAAATAAATCTATATTATTATATAGAATTAATAGTAATTACCTCCTTTTTACTTACAATTTCGGAATTTATTAAATTCCTATTTTACTACCTCCTTATAATTATTCGTTCTAACTATTACCTTACTCTTATTAGCCCGTATATCCCCCTAAATAGCGGCTTAACGAAGTAAACTTTCTTTATAGTACTTAAGTATAAAAACGTAGAATACTGGGCAATATTATATACTAATAAATATAGTAAATTTAATATAATAAGAGTACGCCTATTTAATTTTAAAAAAGCCTTTCTAACGAAGGTAAAATTTATTATAAGAGCAGCCATTTGCTAAATTAATTGTATTTAATATAATTAAATCCCTAGAGTAATACTTTAATATATCGGAATACTTTTTATTAGCGTTAGCTTCATAATAATCTTATACCTTCTTTATTAAAATATATATATAATTTTAAATAACTTCGAACTAAACTACTAACTCGTTAACTTTTAAATATTTTTTCTATTAGGTTAAAAGAAATTAAGAAGGGGTAACTGAAGACAATTTAATACCTATCCGTAAATAAAAACTATAATTAGCGAAAAACAAAATTACCCTTATAATCTTTAAAACTATATTATTACTTATAAATTCCGCTAATAATAACTATGTAGCCTAATCTGTTTATATTTAATTTACGAAGAATCGTAGATATTATTCTATTTTTATATTAATATACTCTATTTAGGCGTTTGTTTAAAGGTAGAAAGTAAAACTAAATAACCTTTTAATTACTAATCTTTTATAAATCGTAGATTAAAATATCGATATAAATTGGGAGCCTTTATAAAAAATAATAATATTAAAGAGACTATATAAAGTATATACTCGTTCGAAGAAATAATTGACTAACTCTTCAACTTCTATAATTTCAATAGTAATATAGTATTATATTTTAATTGAACAATCCATTATAATAGTAATATACTTCAACTTTTAGCACAAATATAGACTTTTTAAAAATAAAAAAACGTAATTAACGGTAATATTATTCTAAAGTATAAAAATAGCTAATATTAATTTAAAATACCCTACTTTTAACTCTCTATAATACTTTTATCCTTAAATAAACCAAATACTCCTTATAATAAATCCTAATAATTTCTGCTATACTAAACTAATATTAATATTCGTTTAATTATACCCAAATCTTATCCCTGTAAAAGTATTTTACAATTAGTAAAAAGTAAGCGTAGTAAATTAACTATAAGCAGGTAGCTATATTATGCGGGTCGATAAACACTCTTCCCTTATAATATATTTTACTTCTTACTATGAAGTCTTTTATAAATACTACTTTCAACTTCTTTTTTATATAAGGGCGTTATTTAAAATAATTAAAGTTACGCAAATAAACGACTAGTTCTTATATTGATATAGACTAAGTATAGTTTTCTTTAATAATATTGTTTATAGATTTATTTAACTCTTTTGAGATATTTAATACTAATAAGAATACTTCTTTATCGAACTCTAGATTATTAATATTTGTAACCGAAAATTGGAAATACTTATCCTTAAAGCGGGCGGAATTAATAAGCTTACAATTCCTTACTTTTAAATAGTAACCCCTTATATTTAAAGGTAGGTCCTCTAATTTCTTATTCAAAATATTAAGATGAAAGTTCTTTAAACCTAGTGTATAGTAAATTAAAAAATTAAATTAGAATAGGAATTATAGTTAGTATATATAGCGAGGGGTTAATTATTTATTCGTAATAGAAATCTTTAAATTCTTATAGTCCGTAAGGGTATTAAATAGCTACTATACGCCTTTTAATTCTAATCTCTACTCTTCTAAAACTTTAATAATAATTAATAGCTCTTTATTATAAATATTATAATTATATTCTATAGTAGTATATTTCGATAAGAAGTAGACTACGGGGTAGAGGACTCCGTTGTCCATATATTAAGAAAGCGTTCCTATAAAAGCCTAATCCGAAATATCGGTTTTAATTATAATCTTTTTAAATTAATTATAAATACGTAAAGTAGATCCGCTATTAAAAGCAACTTTCAACGTTTTAAAAATGGATTATTAGATAATAATTTATTTCTATTTAATATTTCGTTTTATAAGATCCTACAATAGTATAACTATAATTAAAAACCTTTTAGGATTAGGGTAGTAGAAGTTAATAAAGCCCAAAAAGCTCTATAGGAACTTTTTAAAAGTAGGGGACTCCTAATTAATAATAACTTAATCTTCTCCGGGTTTATTTTAATCCCTCCTAATATAATAATTAATCTTAAGTATTTCTTCTTCTTTATATAGAATTTGTATTTATTAATATTAATTTATGAACCTACTTTAATTAAATAGTCGAAAACGTCGTTAATACAGCATTTATAATCCTCTTCGTTATTAGAAAAAATAAAAATATTATCGAAGTATACAATTATATATATACTTAGAATATTATATAATATATTATTAGTATAATTCTAGAAAGTACTTACTGCTCTTTATAACTTAAAAGGGTAACTTACAAATTTAAATAAATTAAAACGGGTAATAAAGGCGGTTAATTATTCGTACCTCTTTATTACACAAATATAAATTAAAGTAATAATAATATTAAATTTAATAAAAATCTTCGCTTTACAAAAAACGTTAAAGGTCTTTTTAATTAAAGGAAGGGGGTACTAGCTTTTAAAAGTAGCATTATTAATACTTTTATAATTTACGTAAATCTTTACTCCGCCGCTCAGCTTTTTTATAAATAAAATTTACGAACCGGCTTCCTATTAGGAAGGGCGGATAAATCCGATTTTAAAATTATTATCGATTTATATTACGAACTTGAGCAGATGCATAAGCTAACTAGGCTGCCGGGACGCAACAGCCCTGCTCATAATTAGATAGTATAACCTAAAATAAGGATTGGGCTAAGGGAGTACCCGAAGGGCGCTTACTAGGAGTAGGTATTTATAGTAAGTAGACGTTTACACTAAGTAAACGTTTATAATAAGTAGGTACTTATAGTAAGCAAACGCTTATAGTAAGTAGACGCTTACGGTAAGTAGGATACTATTGTAAGTAAATACTAATAAAGTAGGCGAAAGGTATAGAGTTAAAAGTATAAAGGGACGATTAGAGAACTTAAATTATTAAATAATTTAATAATAATTAATTAATTATTATTACCGAAACTAATATAACGCCATGATATTTATTATAAACCTTTTAGCTTTACCAAACGATTCCAAGAGTTCATTATCTTTAATTATCTTATTTAGGCAAATTAAACTACCGTTCGTTATATATTAACTACTCCCTTTAGCTTATCTTAGATAGTATTAAAAGTATCTTCGCTTTATTATATTCTCCTCCGCCGGAACCTACACTTAGGGTAAACCCCTAAATGTTACCGCTTTGTACGAGTAGTTTAAGGCTATATAGGACTGTATTAATTAATTAGAGTTTTAGCTCTAAATTAGAACTGGCGCCCTCGAAGCGAAAGACGGAATACTTAAGGAGAGGAAGAAAATTAAACTATCTGTATCCAAGGAGTTTAACGGCTAATAAGCCGCCTTCGCGGGATTCTTAATTTAAATATATATTTACCTCTACTTTTATATAGATTAATTCGCCTTTAAATTCGAGAAGGTAGCTTACGTAAATATTCGACTTACGGACAAAGCTCTTACCTAATACGAGCCGATTCTTAAAGACTATTACGAATATAAAGAATAGGCTTCGGACTTTACTAAGGAGGTTTTGAACTCTTACGCTAAATTTACTAAAGTATTCTCTAAAATCTTTAGAGAAAAGAATGAGATTCGGCGGGCTTAGGAACGCTTAACCCGTTTATAATAAACTAAATCTACTTCAACCTACGTTACGTCTTTTAAATAAAACGCCCTTTCGTAATAATATTAACGATAACGGGCTAATATAGCTATTTTATAACTGCCTTAAAGATAGAGTTAAAGACGAACTTTATAAGAAGGACCGGCCTTAGTTTATCGATGCCTATATAAATAAGGCTATCTATATCGACGATCGATAATTTTAACGAGAATAGGAAAAGAAGGGAAGAACAATTACCTTCGTTCCTCTTAAGTTTAATAATATTAATACTAAAAAGAAAAAGACCTAGGGAATTTACCTTCTAAGAACTATTTACTCTAGGCCTATAGAAATCGACGCTACCTAAATTAATTAAAGCAAATATAATCTTTTGTAAGTTAAATATTTTACTTATAGAAAGTAGGAGTATATAAAAAAAGATTACTACGCCCTTAAATAATTAAAATAGAGGAAAGCGGAAGCTATAATAGTAAAGGGAGCCTAGGTAATTGAAATCGCTAACGCTGAGTATAATTAAGACGATTTAGAAGACGCTATAAATAGGGCTATAGATTACGACCCGGAAGCCTAATAGAACGCCCATAACAGACCCGATTAGGAAGATCCTAAGTAGGAGAATCTATAGGAGGAAAAATTACCCTACGTATAGACGTATAGAGTATTAATATAGGAAGAAATTAGTAATATCGCTACTATTAATCGAACCCTTCTTACGGCTATATATATAATATATACTACTCCTCTCTCTATACCCTCTTCAATATTCGAAATTAAGGAAACTAACCCTCCGGACGTTATTAATCCGTATTAGTATAAGCTCCCTAATAACTTCGCCGCCGGATATTAAATAAACCCCCTAGAGTATTATTACTATAGGAACTAAGAAGACGAGAAGTAGGATGATTTTTAGAAGAAACGGGCAATTATTATTAAAGGAGACCCTTAAACCTCTTAGGAAGATATTTTAAGACGGGTAGGAGTTGACTAATTAATTGAAAAAAATATAATTTAAATATACTTATTCTACTATTTATACTACCGGATATTATAGTTTTAATATATTATTGGGAATTACTATGAGTATTATAAGAAGAAGCGGGATAATCGCTTTTAGCCTACTAGAAGATTGGATATTTAAGGCTAGCTTAAGCTAATTACTCGCACCTTTAGCTAGGGCGATTCCTAGGCTACACTTATTATCGATAAATAATTCGCGTTTAGTTTACGCCCTTTTAAATAATAAAACGAATAACTATTACTTAAGAGACTTGCTACCCAACTACGCAATATTTATACTTATATAAGATAGGAAGACGTTAACTAATATTAGGAATAGTACCTAACCTTCGACTATCCTATTTATATAAGGTAAAAAGCCAAGGCTTACAAAGTAGAAATTGGCTACTATATTTAATCGCCTAACGCGGCCGAAAATATAAAAGAAGATAAAGCTATATATTTGCTATAGTTATAGGAATATAGATCGCTAGACGAATTTAAACCTAAGGAAGAGGACGCACTTAACAACCATCGTTAGGAATTGGGAAACGGCTTAGGGCCTTTAGGGAGGCCCGACGAAAATTAAATTCCTAAATAAAGAGGATTATCCGACGATATAGCAGCCGGAGAAATAAGATCTAAAATGCTATAGTATATATAGAGATTGTAACTATAAAAGAAGGGAAGGAGGACTAGCGATTTAAAGTCGTAGCTTACTAAAAGAATTACTAAATTCTTATATTAGTAAATTCCGGACCTTAATTGAATTTTGTTTTATTTAAATTCGTTAATTAATTAAAGATTCCCTAAAAGAAAAAGAAGGCTCCCTTTATAGTAAAAGAACCCTTCGAAACCAAAATTGTAAAAAGGGAAACGTTATTACTCCTTATTATAATAAAAGGAAAGACGGTCGAAATTAACTTCGACGTTGTTAATATAAGGCTAATTAAAAATATAATCCTAAAGTACCTATAATATATTATATATAATTTAGATATTAGTTGGAAGGAAGGTGGTTACTTATATTTTAGGACGTACCTAATTATTAATAGGAAACCCGGAGTATAGAAGGAAGCGAGCCGCGACGGCGTCGTTCCTACAGCCCTACCATAAATAGTATAAGAGGTTATAATTTATATTATCAATAAAAGTAATAAAGTTACAAACGAAGAGTTAATTACGCTAATAGAAGTATTTATAATTAATATTTAATATAAGTTCGATTATTATTAAAACTAATAAGTGGAAAAGCTGAAGATAATAATTTTAGTAAAATATTAAGGGTACCCGGCTTTCGTTAGTAAGCACTTTAAAGGATTACTATTACGAGGACCGTAGGATTATAAGATTAAGTTTAAGGAAGAAGCTAAATTTAAGTTCTTTACAATATATTATATTAACGAGAAGGTAAAATGCAGAGTTGCGGAAGTATTTAGACGAGAATTTAAAACGAAAATACATTCGGGAATTTATATTGCTAATAGGGTACCCTATCCTCTTTATACCGAAGAAAGATAGAAAGCTACACCTTTATATTAATTATAAATAATTAAATTTAGAAATTATAAGAAATAATTTTCCTTTACTATTAATTTTATATATCCGAAGTCAATTAGGAGGAGTATGATATTTTACGCGTTTTAATTTACCCGTTGCCTATACTTATATTCGAATTAAGAAAGGAAACGAATAGAAAATAGTATTTCGTATACTTTACGGATATTATAAATACTTCGTTGTACCTTTCGGGTTAATTAATATACTTACAATATTTTAATTAATTATTAACTACGCAATCCAACCTTACTTCGACAAATCCGCTATTTACTACTTAAATAATACTTTTATTTACTTTAAGACTCTCGGGGAATATAAGAAATACGTAAAGGAAGTATTAGACGTACTATATAAATATAAACTCTCTATTAATATAGAGAAAAGCGAATTTTATATAAGGGAAACTATATTTCCTAGGTATTTAATTTCGGAAAATAAGGTTAGGATGGAATTAAATAAAGTATAAGCTATACGGAACTAACTTATATTTAGGAACGTAATTAAAGTCCGCGGTTTCTTAAAGTTTATTAACTTCTACGATATATTTATATATAATTATAGGAAGATCGCCAAACTATTATACGAGCTTATTAAGAAGGAGGCCGCTTTTATATAGGGAAAAGAGGAAGAGGAAGCTTTTAGAACTATCTATAATGCAATTATTATAAACCTTATATTTAAAGTTCCCGACTTAAATAAACCCTTTGAAATTGAGACCTGTCACGGCGTAGCTAGACGGTGTGATGATTGTACCATTTCGCTAACTTGGACTAAAGACAAGAAGTTGAAGAGGAAAGAAATCCCAAAAGGGAAGGCTGATGGGAGAGGCGAGGTTCTTATACCCCAACTGGGAGGCAGCCGGAGCCNGGACTAAAGACAAGAAGTTGAAGAGGAAAGAAATCCCAAAAGGGAAGGCTGATGGGAGAGGCGAGGTTCTTATACCCCAACTGGGAGGCAGCCGGAGCCAAGTCCAGAACCTTCACCTGAACCATGTAACCCATGACGGCACCAGCCGTTACAAGACCGATACGTCGGATTATACTATCGGAGGATAATTAGGACAACGCGACGATTAAAGTAAATTATATCCTATAGCTTTCTTCTCGAAAAAGCTAGAAGGACCCAGTCGCAATTACCTTATTTATAAAAAAGAAATCTTAATTATTATTAAAGTATTTCGAGAATAAAGGCTATATTTTAGTAAAACTACGTATAAAGTACAAATTTATACCGACTATAATAATCTCCGGTATTTTACGATTATAAAAGTATTTAATAGCTGCTAAATATAATAGGCTAAATTCTTATTGGAGTTTAATTTTCAAAATTAATTATAAAAAGGGATTAGAAAACGCTCGAACCGACGCGCTCAGCCAAAGAGCCAACTATATAAAGGACGCAGTAAAAGCCTCTATACTGTTATTTTAAGAATAAATTAATAGATTATTTGTATACTCTTTATAAGAATAAATAGAATATTGTACTATCTATTAAGTTAAAGTATAAAACCCCGGTTACTAAGCTACTATCGCTACTCCCGAGGAGCGGCAATAATAGGAGGATAGCCTAGAGGAACGAATCATTCTCTAGAATGATAAATTATAATATTACGATAAAGCCTATGTTTAGCTGGAGTAGTGCGAAGCTCTTATTATAAGAATCTATATATTGAAAATAGGAGGATATATAAATATTATAAAAATTATAATACGGATACGATAATACTATAACTTTCTAGGAATAAAAGCTGAAGTAGCTCGAATATTATAATGTTACGAACTTAAGCGAGTTACACGGGTCAACCAAGCCACCGGGACACGACAGCCACGCAGAGGCGGGACAGTGTAACCATAGGAGCCAGTAGGGCGCAGAACCAGGAGGGCTCACGCGCTATGAGGGCTCACGCCGTGAGCCAACAC
>RAOM01000190.1:0-47161 GCA_009805225.1 Neurospora sp. LNF1-1 | reverse complement strand
CTGGCTCACCAGCCGTGAGCCTTGCTCGTGAGCCCTCCTGGTCCAATCCTGGTATCGGACCTTGCAATGGTTACATTGCCCAGCCTTCACGTGGCTGTTGTGTTCCCGATGGTTCGGTGGGCCCGTGTCATCGCTCAAGTTCGTAACACGCTAGCAGCATCTTCGACGTCCTCATTATAATCGCTAGTATTATAATATCCTAATTTAATATAAATACTAACGTTACAATCATGTAATATAGCCGGGAGTATAGTAGAGATATTATTATGCTTAAAACGAGCGTAAGCGGCTTCTAAGAAGGTATCGTCGCTAAAATAGAGAGAAGCGAGGATATAACGATCGGGCGCGATATATTCAACGCTATTATAATATTTAACAACGATAGTAACTACCACATTCTAAATAGAATTACGTAAATTACGGAGGCTATTAAGAATTTTAAATATATAGCGTAAAAAGGATAAGAAACTCTATTTATACGGAGATAAAACTCTATCCGCACGGGGATCCACTTTTTTCCTTATATATATCCCTAACCCTACACGCCCGCTATCGACCTATACTAGTCCCGCTTGTACTGCGCCCGCTAAACTCCTAAATTTCAACTTATTATACATTTTAACTCTTATACAAATTACTTTTAATATTATACTAGCTAATACTAATTAATACTAGCTAATACTAACTACCAAATCTAATTTAACGATTATTTTAATATATACTTTACTATATTACTTCCTCTATTAAACTACTATATTATATATTACCTCGTCGCATTTAATTAATCTATTTCAATTCTAATACATTGCATTATTCAGTAAACGAAGTGGTTATTTAATTAGCGGTACGGAATAACATATTACTTTTTAATACATTTTCGAATTAATTATAATATAGATAGTTAATATAACGACCTAGCCTGCGTAGAACTATAGTACGCTGAGTAACCCTAATATAATGACCGAACCTACTTTAATCGAGCTTACTTCTACCCAATTTATAAATATTAACGACCCTTACAATAACGACTCTTACGATAGTGACTTTAATAGTAATAACGGCGATAACTTTAATAGTAATAGTATTTATAATAATTATTACGCTATCTTTAAAATCTAATATAATACCTTCGATAAATTTATTAAGAATTTTAAAGAGTAGAATATAAAATTGGAATATTAAATAATTAAAATACATTTTAGCGATAAAGTTAGGGATTCTAATTATACTAAAATCGATTTTGTATATTTAATTAATAATATATATACTTTGTTTATTCGTAGCCGTTTAATATTAATAATTAAATAGGAATACCTTTAAAAAGGAATTGCTAAAGCGCTAAAGGCTAACCTTAAATAGTAAACCTTTTAAAATTAAAAAAGGTTATAATATTTATACTTATCCTCCTAATAAGACAGTATAGATTTATAAGGTCTTCTAAGTGGAATATAAAACTTATATTATATAATATGTCAACCGCCTTACTATATATAATTCTAAAATTGGGAGTAACTTCGTAATCTCTTTCTAAACTTCTATTTTACAATTAAACAACTAGAGAATTTTCAATATACCCTTAAGAAATAAACTAATATAGGGTATAACCCTTTCCAACTTACTATAAAACTATTTACTAGAAAAAGGGTCTATTTTGAAATTAATTAGGTAGAAACCTTTTAAAAGAGTAAACCGCTTACTCTCTTCTAAAGTGATCCCTAATATGAAGAGCTCTAGCGCTATAATTTATAAATCTAAATATATAATAATATATATAGAACTAACAATAAAAATTTCGCTTTCTTTTAAATTATTCGTATAATTAGTACTAAGTATACTTTTAATTACGGATTTAGCTTTATTAATAACGAGAGATAAGAGGGATTTAATTAATTAATAAATTGAATTAATAAGTATTATAAAGTTATTAACGCCTTTAACCGATAGTAATTATTGTAAACTATAATATAGTACTAAAGGCGGCTATTAAACAAATATATCTAAAAGCGCGCTCTCAATTATATATCTTCTATATTAATAAAAGTATAATATTGAATATTAAGCGCCAATAAGATAAGAAAGTCGCTGCCCAAATTAACTATATTCGTACTGCTATAAATTAAATATAATTCTAAGGAAAAATATGAGTATTAATATAGTTAATAGCCCAACTAGCCGCCAAGCTAATTTAATTAACCTTACTTAATAATATAACGAATCTAGAAGAATTTATTAAAGAGGATCAATACGTAATTATTCGTATAAATCGATTAGTAAATAATATAAATTAATTGCTTCTATTTCCTAATACTATAGTATATCTAAAAATTAGAATTTGTAGTCTCTAGAAATATACGTACTATATATATATTATTACTAACTTTAATACCGCTTAAGAAAGGTTTAAGAGCTTCTTTTCGCAATAAACGGTAATTATTATATATTTAAATAAAACGTACATCTCTATTACAGAGGAGTAGGCTATTTATTATATTAACGAGAAGTTCAATTTTAACTATTATACTATATCGCTAGTTAAATTAACTATACGAAATTTAAAGAATTTTATTCTTAATAGTAACTATCCTATACTTTACCTATCTGTGACGGCTGATGCCGTTATGGGTTACATGGTTCAGGTGAAGGTTCTGGACTTGGCTCCGGCTGCCTCCCAGTTGGGGTAWAAGAACCTCGCCTCTCCCATCAGCCTTCCCTTTTGGGATTTCTTTCCTCTTCAACTTCTTGTCTTTAGTCCAAGTTAGCGAAATGGTACAATCATTATACCGTCTAGCTACGCCGTGACACTATCCTTTTTAATTATATTACCTCCTATATATTTTATAATAAATTAATCATCCTTCTCTATATAGGTAATAATTTAATTATTAGCGCCGTTATATAGAATTTCAACCTCCTCCGTATAATAAAGCGCCAAATTAATAAATACGTAAATAAAGAAATAAAACTTGCCTAATACAAATATTTAAATATATAATAATTAGAAGAAGCTCTTAATTAAGTATATTAGAGTGCGCTTAAATTAGTTATTAAATAATATTGTATTACTCTTAGTACTATGTTAATAATAATTAAACTAACCTCCAAGAAGTTAAAACTATATACGGTCAAATTTATTAAATAATCCAATTTACTATATTTATATTCTCTATTTCCTAACTTTCTTACCCGACCTTAAATATTAAAATTAACGAAATAAAACTTCTACCCCTACTAATAATTTAAAAGGAATTTATTTAACGGAAATAAATATTTTACATTTTATAACTTTAACTGTATAGAGAATCTACGTAACCGCACTCGAAATAAAGAACCTTTTATATATAACCTTTATACTCCTTAATTAACTATACTAATTAATATTTAAGCTTATCTACTTCTACTACGCTAATTTAATCCTAAGTAATAATATAACCGGCATTACAAAGTTAGGGCCGGCTTCGCTTCCAACCTACCCGTAGCCGCTAGTGTTACGAACTTAAGCGACACAAGGGCTGACCAAGCCACCGGGACGCGATAGCACCGCCAGAGGTGGTCGAGTGTAACCTCAGACGGGGATTGGCCGGAAGGGCGCTCACTGTAGGAGAGTGCTCACAGTCCACTGCTCACGGTGAGCAAGAAGGCATCGTGAGCCAACACACAAAGACAGAGAAACGGGCAAGCCGGCCAGAGTATAAAGGGACGACTGAAGAACTCAGATTGTCAGATAGTTCGACAGTAGTCAATTGATTATTATTACCGAGACTAGTATAACGCAAGCATACTTGTTGTGAACCYTTTGGCTTCACCGAACGACTCTGATAGTTACTACCTTCAGCTATCTCATTTAGGCAGATCAGACTGCCGTTCGTCACAGCTAGCTTAAAGTAGGCCGCAATCCTATAATATCGATATAAATAGCGCTATTAATCCAACGAAACGTATTTATATAAAAGGGTATTAATTTAAAAGTAGAAAATATAATCCACCGCCAACCTTCTATTCTATTATAGAAGGGACGAAGCCGCTAACGAAGCGTATAAAGAGGACGTAATATAATAAGGGGAGGAGGTAAAAGGGGAAAAGGAAGCAATACTACCAGTACTATAAAAAAAGGAGGATAGGGCACGCCTACTAACATTCTAACTAGTACTTTAACTAGTATATAAGGTAGCTGGCGTAGCGTATATATCGTTAATATATAGGGTTAATAAAGGGAAGGCTCTAGTAACCAAATTTACGATAAAAATCAAATAGATTAATAATATATAGATTAATATAAATTAAGTATAACTAATTAATCACTCAACTAATCGCTTAATTGAATAAAATATACGACCGTACCGCTAACTCTATTATAAAATACCCTATAAAGTACCCTATAAAATAACCTATATAGGGGTACACATCTAAGTAGGGTATGCCAATCTAAGCAAAGGCTTAAAATTTTAAGATGCTTAGATTTATAAGCGAAATTTTTAAAAGAATACATTTAATATATTAACTTTAACGAAAGTTAAGGATATATATAGGAGAAAAAGTGGATCCCTGTGCGGATAGAGTTTTATTCACGTATAGATAGAGTTTCTCAAAAGGATAACCGGTAAGTGAAAGAAGGTAAAATAATCGCTAGAACGAAAATATTAATTAAAGCGTAATAAAAAGGAAGACAGCGTATACTAATATTTAATTTAATAAGTATTAATAGTAATAACGTCGCAAATATCGGTAGCGCTAGGTTTAAAGAGGCTATAAATTATTTCTAATAATTAGAAGATATAATTAAAATGGGGTAAGTGGCGAATATAAAGGTTAGGAAAATTAGAAGGGTATTATTACAATAGAGGAAGAAGGGTAATTTATTAATTAATATTATAATAAAAATCGAAATGCGGATTAAAATCCAAAATATTAATTTAAATCGTAGGATTTATAGGCTTTATAATATGCAGGAGAGTAAGTAAGGCGTTAATTATTACTATATCGAAATCTTTAGAAGAAAACGAAGAGATGGCTATATTAACGATAGAGTAAATTAACTAGAAAAGAGAAAACGGAAGAAAATTAGGCGTAGAGGAGGAGGTTAAATAATAATTATAATAATAGCCCGGGCGTAAATAAAAGTGAAAATAGAATTAAAAATTTAAATAAGGAAGAAAAGGCGTTTAATTTAATAATAGTATTTATAAACGCCGATAATATTAGTAGTAACGAAAAATAGGATGAAAAGGCAGGTAATTTTAAAGGTCGTAGTATTAATATTTAGTAAATCGGATGTAGCTTATTTGCTAGAGCAGTAAGTAAGTACCATTATAATTAAAATTGGGAAGAAGAAAGCGCAATCCAATCGCGACCGAATATAATTAATATTTTTCATCCGACGGCACTTATCGCTATACGGGTTTTCCTTTAAAGAACTTAAAAAGGGACCCTATACTATTACGGCGCTATATATAAACATAGCACAAAGAATAAAATTTTTATTATTATTTATCTTTAGTTTCCCCCTTACATTAACGTTCCCTACGTATTACACTACCCGTAATTACCTCAACTTACTTTTCCTTTATAATCCTAACACTTTTTAATAGTAAATCCGTATTTTATAGACTTAATTAGGGATTTCGCTGACTTTCTAATATCTACGCTAATAAATAAATAACAATTTCCCTAATACTATTAAGAAACCTTACGAAGGGGCGTAAACTCCAGAAGCCTTAAATTAAGCTTCAAAAAATAAGAATATAGCTAATAAATAAATCTATCGTTATCGACGACCCCGAAACTATCTTTAATAACGATACTTTACTAACCTAACTATTACTACCCAAAACGCCACCTAAGGACGAAATATTTAAAGTCAACTACGTTTTTAAGAACCCCTAAAAATCTAAAGATATAATAAAAGGTATTTATAATAAACTAGTTAGTATCGATCGCAATTTCACAATTATTTCCACCAAAGTAACTAAAGCCCTCGATAATAAGAATACTAAACTAGCTGCAATATATTACTAAATCTAATATTTATAAACTTAATTAGCTTCTTAAAAGCTTAAGGGTAAAAAGAAGGTTAAAGAAGGGGGTAATAATAAATTTACATAGGTAGAAGAGATTATCAAAGCTCGTAAAGCCTCAAAGTAGGCCCCTAAGCGCTAGAGGGTTGCCAAGGTAACGACGACGACGACGACGACAACGACGACGACGAATCCTATATAGGAGGTAGAGAGGGCTCTAAAATCAATACTACAAGTCCTTCACAAGCATTACGAGTAAATAAATAGTTAAAATCCCTATAAAAGTGGCCAATTTGCAGTGATATCTGGATTCTAGTAATGAAGTTACATAACCGAGGGTTGGGGGTGACCGTACATAGGGTCAATGCTTCTACACTACACACGAGGCACGAGACACGAGCAAGTGAGCATCGATCATCACTATTAAGCAAGCAAGCAAGCAAAAGTCACCAAACCACCAGCCAGGATCAGCCAAGTATCAAAGCAAGATAAATTGACACATAGCCTAGTAAACTACCGTAACGAACCCCATTGCCATCGTGCTATCATCCATCCAGCATAAGAACTCAGTGGGTAATCGCATAAACATCCATTCATCCAGCAAGCATCAAGCCATAGCATCAATAACAACCTGAACCGCAAAAAGCCCACCCAGAAAGGTAACCACCGTACAAAAGTGATATCCGGACAAGTAATAAAACAAGAAAACGAAAACCAAGCAGGTATCATGACCCAATCAATCACCCTTCATCCATCATCGTCCATCTTCCATCTTCCAACCATCACCCGTCAACCTTTACTTAGCAGCCTTCTTCACCTTCTTCGGACTTCCACTCCCAGCACCAGGCTTCGCCCTAGGAATACCCGAAATAGCCGAATCCTTGCTCATCTTACTAGCCTTCGACATTCTCGAACTCGCCACCGACATCACCGACGCACTCGGCGCAACCGACGGAGGGCCAGAAACACTACTCCTGCCCGTCCTGCTTGTTCCAGTCGTGCCTGTGGTGCCCGTCATGCCCGAGACGGCACTACCCCTTTCGGTCCAGTCGTCTTCACTATCGTCGCCTGTTTCGTAGTCGGAGTAGTTATTGTCTTCGTCATCGTCGCGGTCCTGGCTGTACTGGCTTTCTCCGTCGTCGTCATGACTGCCGTTTGAGCGTCCGGAGCGGGAAGAGGAAGTGATGACTGTGGTTCCCTGGGAAGATCGACGTAGGGTGGCTGTTTCGTCTGCTTCGGTTTCGGTTTCGTTGTGGTCATCGCCGCCGTAGCGGGAGGAGGACTCGGTGCGCGCATCGTCATCCACATGCACCAACTCCTCATCAGACCCAGAACGCACATCAACAGGTGGAGTAGCGGTATCATACCCCTCCTCATCTTCATCTTCATCATCCGTCTCCTTCAGGGAGGAACCATGCTCTTTATCCTCCTTGGACAAATCGCCGTATCCCTTTGCTGTCGAACGAGAAGAAGTCGTGGCCCAGCTCCCCTTTCTTTCCCCAACCTTGGGTCTCGAAGAAGAAGTACCGGCATCACCATGATGAGCAGCCACCGCCGCCTTGGCCGCCGCGACACCACCACCGCCAGCCCCGTTCCTAACGCTATTGCTGCGCTTGATGCCGCCACCCGGCAGAGCTCCACTGACCATCTGACTGAGAGACAGAATCCGTCTGTTAGACGCCGACGATCCCGCACCCGAGCCCATCTTAGGGGTTCTGGTCTTGGCGTTGATAGCAGCCATGTTCAGCGCCGACGTGGGCTGTCTTGCCCCATCCATGCGTGAAACGACGCTGGGAGCGCGGGTGGACATCTGCGAGGGGACGCGCTTGCGATTCATACTTTCGCGACCAACGCCGGTGGTGAAGCGCTTGCCTTTTGCCATGAGCAGTAAGCGCGAATGATCCATGACGCCCTCGAGGATACGGCGCTCGAGCGTCTCGGCGCGGGTTTCCATCTCGTGGAGCTCTTCTCTTCTGAGCCGGAGGGCAGTGTCGAGGGAGGACAAGTCCGCTGTAAGTCTGGACTTCTTCCGCACCAACTCCTCTTGCTCTCCGCGGAGCTCAACAAGGTTGTGTTTAATACCCTGCTGCTCAGCCCTCAAATCAGCGAGGAACTGCTCCTTGAGTTTGTCATGCTCCTTGCGCAGCGCCTCGTTGCGTTCCTTAAGGCGACACTCCTCCTCCATCAGGTTAGCGAGCAAATCCACCTTGAGTTTCTCCTGCTCTTCGCGGAAGATGGCCTTCATCTCCTCCTGCTCTTCTCGCAGACTGGCATTGATCTCCTTGAGACGCCTCTCCTCTTCCTTGAAAGCGGCAAGGAAAGAGCTCCTAAGTTCTTTCTGCTCTTGCCTCAGACCTTCGTTGACTTCCTTGAGTAGAGACTCCTCCTCGCGCAGGTTCTTGAGGAACTTATCCTTGAGTACTTGCTGCTCTTCTCGCAAAGCATCATTCGACTCCTTCAAGCGGGCTTCTTCGTCCTTCAAAACGGCAAGAAAGCTCCGCTTGAGCGACTCGTGCTCGGCTTTGAGGGCGGAGTTGAGCTCGATCAGACGGTCGCGCTCATCGCGGAGGTTAGCAGCGAAGGTCTTCTTCATGGCGTCTTGTTCTTCTTTGAGGGCGACGTTCATTTCCATCAGGCGGTCGCGCTCCTCCTCAAGATTAGTAGTAAACGTCTTCTTCAACGTCTCCTGCTCTTCCTTGAGGGAAGCATTGAGTTCCTTCAACCTCGTTTCCTCCTCCTTGAGACCAGCCATAAACGCCGCCTTAGCCTCCTCATGCTCTTTTCTCAAGGACTCATTGAGCGTCTTGAGACGATGCTCTTCCTCAGCCAGATTAGCCAAGAACGTCGACTTCAACTCCTCCTGTTCCTGCTTGAGGGACTCATTCATCTGCTTCAGACGAGCCTGTTCCTGCTGCAAGTTCTCCAAAAACTGGGACTTCAACTGATCCTGCTCCTCACGCAAAGTAACATTGATGCTCTCCTTGACGCGGGCCTCCTCCTCTTTGAGCTCAGCCAAACGAGCCTCGATTGCTTCCTTCTCGGCCAGTTGGCGCTCAAGAGCAATGGTGGTCTCTTGCAGTATTTTCTTTTTGTTCTCGTCCTCTTCGACGGCGCGTTGAGTTTGGGCGGCAATGAATCCAGCAAGCTCAGCGGAGGTATTCTTGACTTGCTTGTGGACATCTTCGAGATGAGCAAAAGCCTTCTCCGCTTCGCCAGTGTGACCAACGAGCTTATCGAGCTTCTCGTTGACACTGGGCATGGCGTTGATAACCTTGGTCTGCAGACCCTCCGTTGTCGTCTTGGAGTGCTCAAAGTGCTGACCAACAAGGGCAAGGACCTCCTGAACGTTTTCGGTAACCTTAGGCTGATGCTCAGCAACGAGACTCTGCAAGCCGTCGACCTTGCCAGCCATCTCCTGCACCTGCTCTCGAGTAAGAGTATGCTCAGCCTTGGTATCGAGACGATTCTCATCGGCCTTGCACACCAGCTCATCCACCCTTTCGAAAACAGTCTTGGAGCTGACCTCCATCTTCTCCACGGCATCAGTAACAGTACCACCGAGAGGCTCCAGCACAGCCTTGAGCTCCTCCACTTGGCCCTTCGTCGCAACCACGGCCTCTTTGATCTCGTCGTCCTGCGCCTTCTGAAGCTCCTCCATCTTGGTCAACAACTCGGCCTTGGCAGTCGTAACACCAGTGCGCCCCTCCTCAAAACCCTCCTTCATCCCACCCCACAACTCCATCAGCTCGCCCTGCAGTGTCGCATTCTTCTTCATAATTTCGCTCATCGGAGCCAAAACCTTGTGAATGGAATCCACCCCCTTGGCTCCATCAGTAAGTTTAGCCTTAATGACTTCATGAAACTCTTCGATGAGGGACTTGACTTCGGACACGCGGTCGGTGATGTCTCCGTTTGCCTTTGTGGTAGCCTCGGCCTGAGTTTCGAGCTTCTCGGTCAACGTCTTGAAGTTGCTGTCCATGTCGGGGTGACTGGCTGTGGCGGTTGTAGATTCGGCGGTGGCATCGGCGGTGATGGCAGGTCTTGATGAGAGGAGGGACTTGACTTCAAGACAAACAGCCTCAACGGCATCGAGGTCGGCCTTGGTCAGCTTGTCGGAGTCTTCTTTCTCGTCGCGGGTCTTCATTTCGTCGAAGGCGGTGGTCATCTTGGTGATGAGCGTCTCGAGGGCGGAAACATCCTCTTTCTTGGACACACCCTCCACCTGCTTTGACAAATCACCAAGATTGGCCTTCGTCTCCACCAGCAAAACTTCTAGCGCATCAACATGCTCCTTCCTAGCCTTCTCCCCCTGCTCTCCTTGGGCACTAACGAAGTCATCCAAACTGTCCTTGGTATTCCTCAGAATGGTCTCAATAGCTTGAACGTCCTCCTTCGTAGCCGGATCGGTAGGTTCGCTGGTGGGTAGTAGCTCAGGCTCGGGCTGCTTAGGCGCGGTGGGTGACGACGATCTTGCCTTGGTCCACTCATCAATGGACTTCCTCAGACCCCCAATCGCGGTGTCAACCGAAGTCTGGAGGGAGCGAACGGTCTCTTCGAGCGGGGAGAGGTTGATCTTCAGCTGCTGTTGTTCGCGGGCAGCGAGGGAAGCGACGGAGTCGATCAATTTCCTTAGCAAGGCTTCGACCTCGCCTAGCTCAGTCTTGGAGGTAGCAGTCTTCGCACCTGTCGCAGCCTTTGGTGAGCTAGCGCCGCTCTCCATAGCATCTACCTTCTTCCCCAGCTTATCAACCATAGCATGGAGACTTCTAATCTCCTCAGCATGACCATGACCAAGCTGCTTCGAAGGTTGATCGCCATTCTTGCTAAAAGGAGTCAGCGCAAACTCGTCATCATATCCGCCGCCTGCCCTAAGCTCTTCGAGATCAGCTCTGACGCCCTTCAGGCCCTCCTTGAGCGCATCCAGAATCTCGTCATTAGCCGAGAGGTCACCAGATTTGTTAGCGAGCTTGTCAATACTCTTCTTCAAATCACCGAGTCCCTGTTGCAGAGCATCAAGGATCCGAGTCTCCGTCACACCGCCGGCGTGCTGAGAATTGGTGTTCATCTCCTTACGGATAGCACCAATAGCTTCGAGAATCTCGGTATTGCTGCCGGGCTGCGCCAGTGGCGTTATAGGAACCAAGGTGCCGTTGACGACGTCGCGGAGTGATTCGAGTTCCTCCCTTAGCAGATCGTTGGTGCTCTGAGAAGCCTTCTTCACCAGGTCCGCCACTTCCTCCCTAAATTTCTCCAACGTTTCAGTCATGTGCGGGATCAAATCGTCCGAGGTGCCGTCGGTGCGGGCGCGGTCGACGTACGCTTCGATGTCATGCCTGAGTTTCTCGAACCCGTCCATGGTAATATCAGGCGTAGTCCGCTCAGCGTCACCACCACGGGAGGTGGGCTTGCTGTTTTCTGAGAAGGCGCGGAACTCATCCCTTAAAGAATCGCGGATTTCGTAGAGTCGCTCGATGATTTCTTCCGTTTCGGGCTTCAAGATAGAAGGAGGAGTGGTGCCGTGGCGGACAAGAGCTTTGGAGTGTGAGCCGGATAATTCGGACAGGTCTAGTTCTTTGAGGCCTTCTTTGACGGCGCGGACGACATCTCCTGAGATATCGAGCGCATCGAATCCTTCGCGGACGGCATCAGCAAGGTCGACACGCGACAGATCGGGACGGGGGATGTAAGAAGCGATATGCTGTGCGAATTCGGGGTTTTGTAATGCTTTAACGACGGCACGTGTGACATCGCAGGGAAGATCCATGGTTTCGAAAGCTTCCTGGACGGCATCGATCATGTCTTCGCTTGATGGGCCGGTGGAGGAAAAGTCAAATGTCTCCAGTGCCTTGGTAACAGCGGTCTGCATGTCCTTTGGCAGGTCCAGGGACCGTACACCATCTTGCACGGCTTCGGCCATGTCAACAGTGAAGTCGAACTTGTTGAGGCTCTCGTCCATGGCATCCACCATCTCTTGACGCTTCAGGGGCTTAGGGAAGTCGCTTAATCCATCCTTGACCGCGGTCAGAATGTCGTCTTTCGACAGCTGGGGGGTAACCGGGAAGTCGAACTCGTCCAGGCATTCCCTGACAGATTCGAGAACATCGTCCCGGGAGACCGTCTCAAACTTGCTGAACCCTTCGTTGACAGCAGCAAACACCTCTTGTTTGGAAGCCGTCTCCTTTGGCAGATACATTCCTAACCCCTCCTTCAAACAATCCAGCACCTCGTGCCTTTCCAATCCAATCTGCTGGATTTCAATTTCAGGCTTGTACTTTTCGAAAGCATCTTGGACTGCTTGTACGACGTCCTCCCTGCGAAGCTCCTGCACGCGCGGCTTGTTGGCTTGCGAATCTTTGAGGGCAGCACGCATGCTGTTGTAGATCTCCCTGTAGTCGATCATGGAATCAATTCGGGGAGCGGCCGCTACCGTCTCTTGGGCCTTCTTGCGGTGCTCGTGCACGATGTTGACCATGTTCTGGCGCATTTCCTCCAGGCCGTCTGAGACAATCTTATTCATGGCTTCCTTGGTAGAGTCGTCCACAGGGAGGGTTTGGGGAGACTTGGAGGAGACTTCGTTCAGTCGACGACCGATTTCTTGGCCCATGTCGAGGACTTCGCCGCGCAGTTCCTTGACAAGGGACTTGACGTCGCTGGTGAGGCTTCCGCCTTGGGCCAGGTGGTCCTTGACTGTGCGCAGGGCGGAGAGGATTTCATCGTTCATGGGATCGGTAGCACGGGAGCTGGGGATTTGAGCTGGCGAATTTCCGGATTCTTCGAGGAGTCGGCCTACGCGTAAGTTTCGGCCGTCTTCGTCTTCGCTGAAGCTCCAGGCGTGGTTGCGACCGCCGCCGCCACCACCACCACCACCACCTTTCCCTCCTCCGCCAGCAGCTGGCACAAGAGCATGCTGCTGGTTGGCTTTGACGAGACGGATAATCTCTTCTAGCTTTTCAGACGTGGAAAAGCCGGAAAGCTGGCGAGCGAGTTCGTTAAGCCTCGAGAGAAGCAATTCCTGGCCCTCTTTGGTTCCCATGTCGCGAAGGATCTTTTCGAGGAGAGCAATGGACGATGTATCAGCCACGAGTGATGGTGTGCTCAATAGAGACTCTCGATCAAGCGACGCCCCAAAGCTATGTGGTGAAGGTATTCGCGGCAGGGAAAACGGTCGCGACTTTAGCGACGTAGGCGACGGTGGACCACCCCCGTACGCTTCCCTCTGCGCAGCCCTCGACTTGGCCTCGGTAATCAACTCTCGCAAACTCCTGCGAATATCCTCATCGCGCTGATTGGTGGCCTCTTTCAAGCTGAGCAAGTCTGTAGCATTATCTCTGCTGCGCCTGCTAAGCGCCGACATTTCACGCTGGAGGGCCGAAGCAATGTTGGTGAGGGTGATGAGCTGGTTCGACAGGGCCTCGAGGCCTGGGGGTGTTACAGTCGTCTTGGTCAATCCGCTGGAGCCGTTAGTGATGTTAGCGAGGGGATCCGAGTCCCTGACCGACGACGACGTTCCTAGGTGGCTGGCACTGCTCATGTTCTGGAGAGCGAGCATGGTGGCCGACTGAGGAGGCGTGTTCTCGCCGAGAATGCTCTGATGTGGTCGCCGCATGCTGCTGGTGCTGTTGGTTTGGCGCAAGATGCCGCCGGGGGTCAAACTAGGACCCGTTCGTGGTGAACCCATGGTGGGGGCGGGTTTTAGGAGGTCTTCCTTTTCGTCCTTGAACTCGACGTGGTTCTCGCGACTCCTCGTAGGGGTGGATGGCCTCTCGTACTTGCTCTCGTACTTGCTCTCGTACTTGTCGTGCTTGGTGTTTTCCTGTTTGTCGTACTTGTCAAACCTGGTATCGAGCTTGCTGTCGAACTTGAAGTCGTGCTTCAGGTCGTGCTTAAAGTCGTGTTTCTCTGGCGATCGTGAGGCTGATGTATTGGGGACGTGACCACTCTCAAGCATCAAACTAATATCCTTGACAGTGCTGTTCTGAAGAGAATTCAGACGGCGATGTGACGCAGCCGTAGCCGCGTTGCGCAACGGGGGCCTCTCGGACCTCTCTGGAGAAGGCTCACCGACGGCGCGCTTGGGGATGTGTGGTACCAGGTTAGCACTCTCGCGGGCCTTTTCCTGCAAGGCGGCATGGGCAGACTGGATGGCACTCGAGGTGCCGGCTCTAGAGACACCGGGAGACTGAGGGTTGAGTGGGAGCGGCGGTGGTGCCCTCTCGGGGTCTGAGCTATCCCACCTGGTTTTCATTAGTTCCTTGAACAAGAGGGACATGACACCATGATGGTTTCTGTCAAAAATAAAAGAGGGGAAGCATCCTACATTGGGATCATAGCACGGCCATGATTATCAAACGAGGCGGAATGCGAGTGTCTTAAATCTCGGGGGAGATGGTGGTGGTCCCTCTCTGAGCCAGCGGGCGGCATGGCTCCAGCTGTGTGGTAGGTGTGTGTCGGGAAAACGAGGGAGGGAGTGAGAGAGGAAGGGAGCGCAGGGCGGGTGGGCGTGGGTTGGTGCGCGGCGCGGCCTGGCTGGCGTGGTGGGCGCGAACAGAACTACCACCCGAGGTGTTTGAGAGTCAATCTGTTCCTGGCCTAAGCTGGGGGTAACCGGGGTGGTCGACCAAGGACCAGGGTTGTTTCTGCCGAGAACTGGAGAGGGTCCGGTCTGTGCGGTTGGTAGACAACGGGAAACGCGGTAGGATCCTGGGTCGGGTGTGTGTGGTCTCGAAATGGGGGGCCGAGACGGGAAGCGATGTTTCTGGTACTGATCGGTAATTACCACCCCTGTTGCTGATGACCTTGCTGTTTGGATATCGGACCGGTACTGTATGTACGGTATGACTGTACAAGTATGTATTATGGACCGTGATATGGTATGTATTTGCGAAAAACAATTTCCGGGGCTGAGACAGTTGGAAGCAGTCCAAAACCAGGAGGCGTTGATGGGCGGTACCTTGATCAACCGTCCTTGCCGTCTGTTCGTTGTTGTCTTGTCCTGGTTGTCTGTCTGTAACTGACTGAACCAGAGTTGAAATATGACGTTCCGTCCCTCTTTTCGGTTCAGTTCGGTTCCAGTTGGTAAAGGCAACACAGCAGCTGAGGTGTTGTTCGATTGTTCCCTCAGGTAGGTAGGCAGGCAGTGCGAATATCCGATGGACTTTCAGGTGTCGTAGTAGTAGTGACTCCAGAATCCAAGCTGCAATATGGAAAACGGAGATAAGGAAAACCGAGCAAAAGAAAAAAACAAACCACACAAGGAATATGTCGGTTGACGTGACTGACTGACTGTAATCCTGTTGTATGGCTGGGGGTGGGTATATCCTTTCGAAGAGTCGCAAGTCGCAAAGCAGCAGAATCGCCAAAGAGAAAAAAAAAAGGAAAAAAAAAAAAGAACTTAACACAGCAGCCTTAAGCTTTCCTTGTTTCGGGTTGTCCAGGATCCAGTGTGCTGCAGCAGATGGCGCAAAGCAGGGTATAATGAGCAATGCTAAGTCAGACTGAACTGAAAGTGACAAGTGAATGGAGAATGCCGTCTGATGTTGATGTTTGGTTCAGTTTGTCGAAGAAGGAACAGCTGGCTGACGACCTCCTTTCTGCTTTGGCCAGGCAACCGACTGCTGTGTGGCAGAAGTGAAAACTGGGACTGGAAGGAGGGGGACGAGCAACTGAACCTGAAATTCAGTCTTCAAAATCAAATTGAGACCTGATGACCAGATATGCACTCGTTCTTGCCCTCTTTCTTGACAAATCCTTGATGAGAACCCAACCTTGCCCGTTCCTGCCAAACCTGTCCCCAAGAATTTCCAACCCACGTTTCTTCTCGGCGAGGGGCCGCCCGCCCAGGAGGCTGGGGGCCAAGGAAGCAGGGATCTTTCAGGGCAGCAGTCCACTAATGTCGAGCCGTGGTTCGGACGGCAGCCCACCTTCACACGGAAAACCATCACATCACTGGCTCCCTTCCCCCAGCCAATCAACCACTCCATTTGTCTTCTCTGGCCCCGTTCGAAGAGACCAATTAGCCAATCACGTTGTCAGATGTCTGTTGATTGTTTGTGCTCTTTTCTTCGCAAAAAAAGACACCCTAGCAACGCGCGGTTAGTGTCGCGAACCAGGGTTGGCTTGTGTGACCTCAGAGCGCAGTTTTAGTCACTCCCTAGCCCAGGTCGTCGTCACAGGCTACTATGTAATTGCTTATCGATAAGTGGAAGGCTAGGAAAGGGACAAGGGAAAAGCTGCGCGTCACCCTCCATGTCTTGTCCGGCACCATACCTTGGTGAAGTCTTGGCTTGAAAGGGTGAAGAAAACAGATGCGACAATTGTGAATGCGATATCAACAATTGGTGGTGCTCACCGCAAGAATTGTTTACCTACCTTAAGGTTCTGTCGTCACTGCCAGGTCCAAGCTTCCTTCAACGTGGCCCAAGCTCCTGTCCAAGCTTCAGGGGACAAACTCCCGTCCAGCATTGTGCTCCACTGATTTTCAGCGGTCCTGCAGAGCACTTGCTTGTCGGGACTTGTCATGTGCGTCGTTCGGCATCTCTTCTTTGGGATTCCATTAAAAAGCACTCCTTCGAGCCTCATCATCACAAAACGTTTATTGAGACATATTGGGCGTGATTTTAAGTTGGAGAAAATGCACACAACCTCTCACGATTGGACAAAGCCTCCCGTCCTCCCGCGGCACTTAAGTTTCACAACCACCAAAAAGCCAACAAGTCGTAACATTCCCCAACACCACACCACTCTTCAACGCCAAACCAACCCATGCTTCATTCTCGTAAACCGTCAAATGCATACATCCCACCCCGCCTAAACAACAACCTTCGCCTCACTCTTACTCCCCCTCTCCCCAAAAATCGTGCTTCCCACTCTAACCTCCCCACTCCCCATCACAATCGCCCCCTCAAAATCCTCACTCATGCCCATACTCAACTCCAGACTTCCCTTCTCCAGTCCCAACTCCTGCTCCACAAGATCCCTCTGCTCCCTCAACACCACAAAATCCTCATTCTCGTTTTCGGGAGTCGTCGCCTTGCTCCTCGCAATCGCACCAATCGTCATCAACCCCAGCAGGTTCAGGTGAGGACACTCCGTAACGATGGCCTTGCAAAGATCGACGGTTTCTTGCCCGGGCGAACAGCCGGATTTGGCGTCCTCGCCCGAGGTGTTGACTTGGACGTGGACGTTCAACTTGGGGACGGAGGGGTCTGAGGAAATAACTTCGCCGCGCACGCGGTTGAGGGTCTGGGCTTTTTTGAGGGAGTCCAAGGAGGAGACGGCGAAGAGGTTGGGGATGCGGGCTAGGGGTTTGCAGTGGGCTGTTTTTTTTTTTCGTCGTTTTTGTTAGTCATTTCTCCTTCCTTTTATACACAATTTCACAAATTAACGTAGGGCAAAAAAAGAGACATACTGGTCTGGAGACCACCGATAAAATGCCACTTGATACTCCGAGGCAAGAGCATCGCCTTCTGCTGCAGCTCCTGCGCATAGTTCTCGCCGAAATGGACGTGCTTGATTTGAGGAGCCTGGTGCAGAGCCAAAATGTCGTTGGCGGGCTTGAGCTTGGACACGGCGACGAGCCGGACCGGACGACCTTTGGCGACGGCGAGGATGCGGTCTTGCACGCCTTGGAGCTGGGAGACGAGCGCCGAGGCCCGGGTGGGGTCGATTTTGAGGGTTGTTGAGCTCATTTTTGATTACTGGGTAGGTGTGAAGTTACTAGGTGTTGGTGTGAGGTTTTGAGTGGTGTGTTTTGTGATGTCGTGATATCGCGGTGAGTGAGTGAAGTCGGGATGTTGGAGGGTCAAAATGACCTGAGGTTGTCACGGCCGGCCTGTGTCATCGATTGGAGTCCAGAACCTCCGCTGGGGGCATGAAATCCTGCAGACCCGCCGGGAGTTTGCGATGCGCCCCTGCAGAAATTGATAGTGCAAAACCACTGGTGACTTTTACAACGGAGGCGCAGTACGCATGGTCTACGGCTCAAATGAAGCGAAAAACGTGTCAACTCTCTAGCTGAATACGTCTGTTTAGCTCAAGTTCTTTCATGGTCTTTTACCCCCATTTCCGAGGGTTATTTGTCCTCCAGGTCTATCTGTCCCGGCCTCGTCCCGAGTACCCGTCTAACACAAAAACTATGAGCAACTTCTCACCCCCCAGGGTGCGTTAGCGGGTGGAACATGTGCACCTCGACTTCAACGTCACCTCTTCTTCTTTCACCAAAATATCGGCCAGATAATCCCGATCTCGGGTTTTGAATGTCCCAGAGCTTAATACAATCTACTTCTTCCCATCCTACCTGCCTGGTAACGACCATCCTCTTCGGCCAAAACTTGTCACACCTCTTTTAGCGACGCCGTTAATGCCCATAACAGACGGCTTCGAAATCATGGCATCATCAGCATCGGCACCATGGTCCTCCACCGTGAGACGGCCGGCTGTCTTCAACAGACCCCATGCTTGAACTCCCATGGCTGCCGGTTGAGAAATGCGATCTCCATTCCCGCTAGGCTTCCATGCTGCCCATTCGCCAGCTAGATGTCGCGCGCTGTTTCCACGACCAACTCCATGCCTCGAAATCTCTCGTTCTGTCGGCAGAGAGCGGGAAAAAAATACTCTCAAGAGGACTCACCTATCGTCAATTCTTTCCGACAGTAGATTGTGGTAGTCTCTCGCTGTTTACGCCTATCCGAGTGGCGTATAACTTCTTCTCCCCGAGTTATTGGGCAGTGTCCAGTGACCATCTTCATGGCCATGATGGGATCATTTCAGTCATCACTCAGGCCCCTTCCCGGACCCAGCCCCTGAAAAGCTACTCCTATTGACTGAAGGTGGGTGATAGCCGAAATTTCCAAGAGCGAATACGAGTAAGGGGGAGGAGGGTGAGCAGGCAAGTGTCGAGCGGGAAAGAACAGGAAAGCTGGTGGGCCATCAACCCTACGCTAGTTAAGATCACAACCGTACAACATGGCGCAGAAATGTTGACGTAGATTTCGGTCAAGACGGTTGGTCCCACGCCAAACCCCGCCCCCAAAAAGCCCTCTTCTCCTCAAAACTCATCTCCTTCCACTTCCTCGCTTTGCCCCTATGCCCATCCTGGAAGCTAAACCTCTCCTTCAACATCTGGGCTTCCTCCTAATGAAGCTCGGCCATCGCTCCCACGTCTGGCATACCAGTCTCTGTATGACGACGAGAGGGTGAATCCTATGGTTCACGACAGTATAGACGAGGACCCTCCCCAAGCGTCGGCGTGGGCTGTCCTCTCTCTTCCCCTTCTACCCCCCTTCCAACCTCTCACGCCTCGGCTTCCCTACAGATCTCCAGACCTTCTAGCGGACCTGCTAGACCTTCCGGTCCTTCTGGCTCTACCAACAATTACCAGGGCACCAACCCCACATAATCCGGCCCGCCGGTCCCAGGCGACACCTTTGACTCCAACCACCAAATGGGCGAGCATTATCGAGGGCATGTGAGAACTATGACCAACACTTTACCGGGTGGATGGAAGGAGCGGAGCTGTCTTTTTTCTGGCTGTTGCTCCACCGATCCGGAAGGAGGGAGGTTGCAAAGAGGCCTTATGAAGCCGAGAGAGAACAGTACGCACTTTCAAGGTTCGCTCGTATTGTTCAAAATCTACATGTAATGTTCGAACATCGGATGGAAGACTGTGAACACGTCAGGATACCGATACCTCACCTAAGGAAGAAAGTCAACCTGGATCCAGGCACCATAAAACTACAATAGGAAGAGGGCTGGCTTCCATCCGATGTCTGACGAGAGGCACAATAGAAGAATAGAACCACAATAGGAAGGGGGTCGGTACTTGGTTCTCAACAAATTCCCAGGTTGACATGATTTCGTCCGGTCTTGAGAAGAACAATTATTTCTCGACCAAGATAGGGGTTACTTATGGCGCACTCAGAATACGCTCCGATCTATCTGTAGGCGGTCCCGCGACAGTCATAGCAAGGCACCGAATGAACACACCACTCGTCGCGATTCGGGTAGTTGATGTACGAGAGTGTGATGGCTCTGAGCGGGCCCAAAATACCAAAAGCAAAGGTGGTGTCCTCTCGGGGGCCGGGGGGAGTTGTGGCGGCGGCAGCAGTGTTGAGAGTGGTGATGATGGGGGTGGCGGCAGCGGCGGTGTTGAACATATTAGGTACCTCTAGCATCTCCGTCAGTTTTGTTTGATGTTTCTGCCTTGTACGCTCTTTCTTCCCGCCCTTCCCCTGCCAACCGCTCCTTCCTTCTTGGTCACCAGCCACGCCATCCTGGTGCCCTCCATCTGCCCGCCCCTCCAGGCCCAACTACACCTTAGCCACTGCACTCTGGCTAACCAAATATGTACTAAGTGTGACATATTAGGTCTATTCGTACTCTGTCCTTGCCAATCGGCCAATAGGTGAAATATCACAAGAGCACCAAGCGTCACGGGAGGCAAAAGCAGCAGGCAGAGAAGTGATTCACAATACAGTAGCCTCAAGACAGTTATTTTGTGGAGATTAAGCAATGTTAAAACTGGCCAGAGCATTTGCTCATCTGATGAGGCATTACCTATGAAATATCGTAGACTTGTACTCCTTATTTCCAGATCCTGACACTAGCAATAATCCAGCTCACATTCTTTCCTGACTCCTGTCCCAAGTGGACTTGCTCATCCCAAACACACTCTATTCCAAATGAGACTCCAAACTCGTGTAGTGTTATTTTCCTCCATGTGCAGTGTTACTGCATAGGTAGGGAACTTTCTTTAAATATTCCTACGCGTATAGTACTATAGTAATCCCTAACCTCGTGATATTTCTCTTGGTATTTTATATTCTGTTAGTATTGAGAGTCGATATGTCGTGATATTCTATTAGTATTGAAGTTATTGTAATTAGAAGTAAATTGTACAGGTTCTAATATATATATTTACGAGTAATAATCTAACTACTTAATTATTATTCCTACTTTCCCAGCTGCCTTTTCGAGGGTTTAATAGTTCTCCCGCTTCTAATTACAATTTGAAGTATTAACGAACGTTTTATAATACGCTTCTTACGAGGAGGCTGTTCGTCAGAGCTTGAGGGAGTAAGGGGATCGCTTAAAGGAGCCACCGTAGCTACCGCTACCTTTGTATCAGGGCGCTAGGGATCTATTAGGCGATAACCCCAGGGAAGTGCTGACGAATACTGACGGTAAATAGCGTAACGTTGTAATATAGCGTCGGACTAAGTTGGAGCCGCTCCGGACTCAACCATTATAGAATTAGAAGTATAATACTATAAATAATCGGTCGTAACGGTTATAGAATTATTAGGTTTAACTATTAATATATTTTTAGTTTCCCTCCTATATTAATATCCCCTACGTACTCTTCTACCTGTAATTACTTCAATTTATTTTTCTTCTATAATTTTAATAAATTAATAGCTCGACCCTAGAAGAATTGAGCCAATATTAATAGGATATAAATACGTAGTAGACGGTCTATTTTTCGTACCGCTAAAGAAACCTCTCACCCTTCTATTACCGCTTCCGATCCGTTTACTACGCCTTTAGCCGTAACTACTAGTCCCTTCTAATAATAACCTCCGCCTTCTTTTTAATATTATTAACCGATTATCGAAATTATAAATAAAAATAACGACGATAATTACCCTCCTACGCTGCCTCGCGCCTCCTATTATTATTACTATTATACTAAAATTAATACCTTCGTATATAAGTAAAAATTCTTTAAATCCTATATCGCGGCTATTAAATTACTCGTAAACTACCTTCTCTCGTATATGTGACGGTTGATGCATAAGGGCTTGCATTCCTCCGTCGCAACTATATAAGACCACTTGAGCAACCGAATTGCCAGCTTCGGTTACTTGTATCCTTTTGCGGAAACACGGAACGTTATAGCGTAGTGGTGAAATGCGTCGCCGTGACATGACGGTTGATGCATAAGGGCTTGCATTCCTCCGTCGCAACTATATAAGACCACTTGAGCAACCGAATTGCCAGCTTCGGTTACTTGTATCCTTTTGCGGAAACACGGAACGTTATAGCGTAGTGGTGAAATGCGTCGCCGTGACAGTAATTGCCAAGGAATTATATTAATTTCGAATAAAGCGATTAGGGAGAATTGCTACTTATAATATAGTTAGTATATAATATTTCTCCAACGGAAACTACGAAGGTTTTACTTTTCTTTGTAAATTACGGGTATAAGCTAGAACTCTTAGAAGAATTAAATTCGAACGTTCCTAAGGCCGCAATTAAGGCTTAAAAGCTATATATATTATATAAAAAGCTTAAAGTAAAGTTAAAGTTCGTACAATAAAAGATAAGTTAGTATTATAATTAGAAAAGGCTTGAAGGATTTCGCTTTAAGGAGGGGGATAGTCTTTTTATTTATTAGAAGTTTGAAAACCAAGCGACTTAGTAAGAAACTTAACGACCGACGAGTAAAACCTTTTAAAATTAAGAAAAAGATTTCAAATATAGTATATTAATTGGATATTCCTAATATTATAAAATTAAGATTATACTCATTTTACGTTTTACTATTAGAGTTAGTGTGACGGCGCTGGCAGTTAGCAACCCACATGTGGGTCCCGCTGTCGCTTGTACGACTAGGATATTTATTTGGGTCTGCACGCTTGTATCTAGTTCTCTTCCTCTTTTCTTCTCCCYATCTGAAATCTTCTGCCATAGATGGAATCTTAGCTTTGCCTTCGACCCTCCCATACTGTGCCCTTGCAGTTAGCGCCTAAAAATATACGAATTAATATACGAACTAATATTGAGGACGAGGAAGAAGAATAGGATATAGAGTAAATTTTAGATTTAAACATAGAAAAAGGAGAACTGGAGTACCTTATTAAATGGAACGGATTCGGTCCCGAAGATAATATATAAAAACCCGTTAAGAATTTAAATTACCTTAAGAAATTAGAAGAATTCTATTAGAGGAACCCGGATTATTTAAAGGCGAAGGATTACATAGTAAGGAAGAAGGTAGGACGGACGAATATAATGAAGATTGGTTAAATTTAACTATAAGGGTAGAGGAAGTAATAGTATTTGTTATTTATTCCTTAGCCGGTAGCTAGGATTATTCCTTAGCCCGCTCTTCGGCCTTTAACGCCTCCAATTCCTTTATACTAAACGTAATCAACTTTTAATTTTATTGAGTTAAACGCTCTTACTTTTATTTTAATTAAGTTAATTAGGAAGCTTCTTCCTTAAGCGATTTCGTTAATTCTTAAATATTCTTTAAGACCTCGGGCTTTTGCTTAAATATATATAAATACTCCGCCGATATATAAGCTACTAAAATATCGGTTAGCGTATTAGGTTTAAGGAAGGAAATAAAGAATAATAAATACTCTATATTAATATTTATATTCTCGTAAAGATAAGCGTTGCGAATATACTCTCTATACTTTCTAAGATGAGGAAATCTCCTATATACTAAAGAATATTGTAAATAACGGACGTAGGGCATAACGGTAATACCGAACTATTTAATATAGGTTAATAGCGTATAGCGTTTAGCGGTAGCTTTGGAAGGACGCTTCTCGACCCGGAAAGATATATTACATAGGGTAGTAGGAGAAAACTTACAACGCGAAAAATTAAAGGGATACGTTGGGAAAAAAATATAAATAATACGGAGGTAATTAGTAAAGCTATCGAAAACGTCGGCTAGGGAAGGGAAGCATCGTATTACAAATTAATAAATGAAGTTATAGGCTAACTAAATTACTAGTAACGCAATAGCCACGTAAAGGTTAGGCGGTGTAACTATAATATAATTAAAAAGTAAGGTTAGGATTAGGAAGGGCTTATAATTAATTAAACGGGCTTATAAGCCAAGACTACAATTAAAGAGCTAGGCATGTAGCTGGCAGATATTAGAGTATAAAGGGACGACTAGAGAATTTAGATTGTTAGATAGTTTGATAATAGTCAATTAATCTTATTACCGAGACTAGTATCACGCTTATACTTGTTGTGAACCCTTTGGCTTCACCGAACGACTTTAATAGTTTACTACCTTCAACTATCCCATTTAGGCAGATTAGACTGCCGTTTGTTATAGGTAACTAAATCTTTTAGATTTGTAATAATTCTCGTTGCAATAAGCGGTTTTTAAATAAGCATTCCTTGTATTATCATTGGCGCTAGCAGGATAGGTTGAAGAAGGAAGGCCAGTCTTATAAGACTTGCTTTAAAGGCATATAAATATTATTATTATATATATATAATATAGATATATTACTTTGCGATTCTTTTATTCTTTTTTACTATTTTTATATTAGTATTTAGTACATAAATGGGTTAGTTTGATTTACTATATATAAAATATAAAAATATACCGTTAAATATACTTTACTCTTATATTAAATATATTTTATATAAATATAAAATTATATTATCTTAATACAACGTCTTAGTTTATATATATAGATCAAGTACTATAGTATTTACTATAATATATATATTTATATATATAATTCTTAATATTTTTAATAATACTACTTAGTATTTTATTTTTACTAATAACTTTATGGTTATTAAATATTTTTAAAAACTGTTAATAGTATAAAAACCTACTCGTTTTCTAATATATTTTACATACTAGAAGTATTTTTGAAAAATACTAAAAATACTTTAGTAGTACTAAATACTAGAGTACTAATTAGTATTAGTACTGGGTCTAGTACTAGTACCGGTCAAATACTGGACTAGAGTAGTACTAATCCCAAGTCTGTAACAGTGAGCTGCAGACCGTACAAGAAGGCCCAACGAGCCGTCCTCAATCGTACGGCCCAGCCCATGTCCGGATCAGCCAACCGCCCTATTTTTTTCTCCAAGAGAGTGAAAGAGATATCAAGTATCGACACGGGTGGTCGGATATGCGGTCAGTCAGTCAATGAATGATTCACAACACAACACGAGATAGGACCCAAAAGATGAAGAATAACAACAATGAACATGATGGATGAGATTATTATGGGCCTGCGGGACCAATTATTCGAGCGCGCTCCATGAGACACCGGCAATGACAACGAGCAAAGATCGCGGCTTCACCATCGCCACCGCTATATCCAACATCTCATCATACTCCATAACCAACTGGGCATAGAGTGAAAGAAGATTCAGCTTTATTTTGGGTCGGCAGTATGTAGATGTGACGGAAGATCTGAGGGGTGTCGATTGATGTGGGAACCAGACGAGTCCGATGTTAAGGTATCAATGTGAGTACCTACCTTCAACCTCCCCGTCCCGTCTCCTTTTCTCTTACTTTTACTGTCGGTTGGGACTTGGGGCGCCGGCGCGATGATAAAGATTCTCAACAGCAAATGCGGAGAAACAACCAGACCTGAAAAGATAAGGGAACGAATGTGGGATGTGGTGGCACGGGTATATGGGGGCTTCCTTTTTGGGGGATCTGCCTCAACTCCAGATCGATGAACCAGGACAGACTATGGTCAATGAAGGAACTGCATGACAAGTTCCAATCAACAGAAGGTGAAGAAAAACATGAACCCGGAAAGGCACGGACAGTTTGAAGGCATCAGGCAGGTTGACTGAAGGAATGGAATTTACATGTACCCCAGGCGGCCGGGCCGCAGGTGGTGCGTATGTGTTTGCAATTGGTTATTGGGCATTTCAGAGTGTCATTGCGGCATCCGGGACGGGTTGGAATGGGTTGATTCAGAATACCAAGCTAGTATAAACTAGAAAATGGAACATTGCCCGGATCTCCACGCCATGTTCTGATAATCCGATCTCTCTGTGGGAGCAGCTTCCATCTCGTCTCGGAGTCGCTAATGGACATCAAAGGCCGGTGTAAATTTACTTTCAGAGTTTCATGTTTGTCTATCATCCTCTTGTTGACGGTCTCCTCGTAGATCACTATGGGGAGAATAGGTTAGTTAACTGATGACAGAAGAAGCCGTGATTGGAGGGTAAGGCGAGGTAACAAACTTACCTTAGTTATTCTCCAAGACAACCCCCCGAGTCCCCGGAGCCCTCACCACGGGGCTTAGGCCCATCGGGGAGGCCCTCGGCCTGAGCCTCGGCGGCGCGGGCCTCGGCGGCGGCGAGGTCGGGGCTGGCGGTGCGGGCCACCAATTCCTGAATCCATGTTAGACTCTGGATGTGTTTGGCAATAAATTTAATACAACGAATGTACTTACTGCCGCCCTGTCGTCGAGGGCTTGCGACAGGCCCACAGCGGTGGGAGCGGAGGCCACCGCTTGGGTAAGCTCCTGATGGATATTATGATAAATTAGTAAGTATTTTCAATGATTAGGGTGTTTGTGTTGAAGTTTATGTTGGTGTAAATTACCGTAATGGTACTGTTGGCTTTCGCCAACTTGGTGAGGTCTTGTGCAAGACCGTCTTCGTATTGTTGTTTTTTGGCAGCCATCTTAGCTACCAAGTTCTATATAAATATACTTATTAGTAACCGGCCTATGTACGTTTTATTGATGATAGCGTTTACTTACTCTTCTTCCTGTGAGCGCCTCGTCCAGGCGCGTTTGTTTGAACTTTATCGGCGTTAGCCGAACGGTCAAGTACTCGCTGAATTGCTAGCCCTGTATGATATTATACATACCTCGCGGGTTTCTATCTAGGCGCCATGTGACCTATATTAGCCAGCCTGCATATCAACGAGCCGAGATCTGGGCTTGACAGCTCTGGGTTGCTTCGGCTTCTTCTTGTTGACCCTCATCTGAGTTGTGTTAGTGATACTGTAAATAGGCTGAAGGATAACGAACGAATCAAGGATGATGGTGATGCATTGATTTGTGGAGAGTAGAGTAGATTGGTTGCTAGTTGTGTCGAAGTGAACGGAGTGGATGTAAACACGAGGGCACGAGAGTGGTGGTGAACTTGTTGATTAAAGGAGTAAGAAGAAGGGAACAAGAGATGTTGGGACACCCTCTGTCCATGTGTGGATCGAAAATGCCAAGATAACCATCTTGCTCAACAAGTTGTGCCTAGGATGAGAATTCTTTGCTGGGGCTGCGTTTGCCGGGTTCCGGCGGGTGGGAGGCCCGAGGAGGGATGAGGGAAGACCCGGGATGGCGGTTCGATAAGTGAGGAGGAGGCCATGATGGGGTAAGACGGCATGGGCGGCGAGGAGGATGGCTCGGGGGGTGAGCTCAGGGACTCCAGGAACATGAAGACGGTTGAGTTGACTGAAATGAGAAGGTGGTAAGATACACAATTGAAGGTCCAGCAACTATGCGGGAGAGCCATTGATCATCGACATCCAACACTTGATGGATTGCAATGACTGCTAACGTGAAGGATGCAAACGTAGTGACACAGAGCTTCCAAACGCAGAGAGTAGTAGAAATATTGAATTAGGAACATCACATACCTTGGCAGAGCGGAGCGCGGCGGCGGCAACGGCGGGGATGAAAAGGTTGGGGGCCGGGTAGCCGAGGGGAGACATCATGTTCAGCGCGGCGTTTGGATGGTGCCATCTTGATGGTTGTTGTGTGGTGGGCTGGGGCTGGTTCGGATGAAAGGTTGGTTGGGGAGTCCAGCTCCTTTTTATGCCGCTCGATGAGGTGATCATTATCTGTCAACTGCTGCAAAATCAACAACCGGCTTGTGAACGTTCAGATGAGGGCCAGGTTCACTTACTTCAAAGTGTGGCATGGCGTTGATTTGTGCTTTCATGGCGTGAAAAGGCATTGCGTCTCTGCACTGGCTCTGACCACGTTGAAGGCCAGGTTCCCAGGCGGCACCACGTGGAGGTTGCAGAGGCCGACTTCGCCGCCCCCAAATTCCGTCCCTAGAGACGGAAAATGGACCCATTGGTTGACATTAAGGGGGATTACCACTTTCAACTAACGTCGAAAGCCGTCAACTCATCCGCAAGTTTGGGAAACAAGCGGCTGCCGACCTTCGCGAGTTCGCCAACATACCAAACAATGAACCTTACTAAGACAAGCCGTTCAGTTCATGGAGGGAAATGTAGCAAACTCAGTCAGCCACAACCCTTAGGTTTGACGGGGGATTTTCTTTCAACTCAAGGTTGAAAGCCGTCAACACCTCGCGAGTTTGGAAAACAAGCGGCTGCCGACCTTTGCGAGTTCGTCAACATAGTAACCGCCCAATGCACCGTAGTAGGATACACGGAGGGAAATGTGACAAACCCAGTCAGCTCGAGACAACGCGCTCTGGACCGGATTCTCCCTAAGGCATCCTATGGCATGTCAGTCTCCGGCTGGTAGCATCTCAGGGTCATTCTCGTCGTTACTTACCCTCCCAAGACCTCTCGCCCTCCCAAGACCTCGCCGCCACCTCATATCGCCGTCCAGTCGCTGTCGCCGTTGTTCCAAATCGGGCCTGCAGTGTCAAAAGCGAAAGTTAGCTGACGGAATGAAATAGGGATGCGAATATACCTTGGAATCCGATGGCCGTCGAATGACTTTCCCAAGAAAATCTCGAGGCATCCAAGCTGTAAAGCAAGGGGCGAGCCAGAGGAGTGTAGGACATGTCAAGCTCAAGGAGAGCGACACTGTCAACGGCGCGAAACCTCCCATCGGACGAATGTAGCGAAGTGACCAGCGCGGTCTCGGCTCAACACGTTGTCTGGCAGACAGCTGAAGCTCAAAAGAGCAATTCGGCACCCACTGCGGACTCGAGGAGATTCGATGCCTGTGAAAGTGCGTCAAGAAGCTCTGTAGAGACAAGAGTGTCTCTCGGTGCCTTGAAGAGACAGGATGCTTCAACCAGGCGTCAAAGTGAAAAGAGGAACTCACAGCCATGACAGCGCCATCAAACTCGAGTCGACATGTTGACAGAGAGAGGGTCTGAAGCGGACTCGACAACCAATTCGGAGCTCGAATGCGACCGGGCGGTACTCGGACACGGATCGGACGAAGCGGGCGAAGTGGGATGGAGAAGGACAGCGCTGGACTTAGTTCGAGAGTCAGATCGATGGGGGCCGAAGGACAAGATTGCAAAATGTCATGGGGATGTTGGGACCTACAGTCGAAAGCATGACAGACGTCTCGGAGGAAGAGAGATGGCGTGAGGTGGAAAATAGAGAGAAGAGTGAGTGAGTTTGATGAAAAGGTGAGTGGGAAGATTGAATGATGTAAAAGAAAAGCAAGACGGGGGAATTGGGGGGGGGGGGATTAAATAGCTGGAAGACATGGACTGTGCACGAGTGCAAATCGACGAGCGTTCGATTGGAGAGAAACGACGTTTGGTGTCGTCGTCAGTGACGAGGAGGGACGAGGAGGTCAGAATGAGAAGGAGTTTGGTTGGAAAGATGGAGGACAATTGCCCTGGGGGCCGGGCTCATATGCTCGAAGGGCAGGAAATAAAGGAATGGCCAGCTTGAAAGGGCGAGTCCGACGGTATCGACCGCTTGATGCATGAGGTGGAGGGAACGGAAATGGAAGTTGTGGAAATATCAAGGGCAAGAGGAAGTACATGACTTGTCCGACGTCCGGCTCGCGTCGGCAAGTGCTGGCCGGAAGAACCGAAAACCGCGTTCCGTATGTGTACGGTCATTTACAGCTTGTTTGATTCCAGGCGGCTGCATGGTAATATTTCGATCAGCCAAACGGCGGCGAAAGCGGGAATCATTTCTTTCCATCCTGCAGCATTCATGTCCGATTTCTGCAGATTTCGCAGTCCGCAGTTCCTCACCAGTCATCTTCCACTTGCCACTTGACTCACTCGGCGGACATTCAATTTGTCTGGACACTGCCTCCCACCTTATATAAAGGCCAAAGGTTGTCAGGTAAGGAAGGACTCGAAACTGTCCACTAGCCATTTCCCAAACTCGTTCCCCCAGCTCCATTTTGCTAACCTGAACCTTCTCAAACCCTCGCCGGTACCATCCCCAATCGATACGAACCGCGACAAACATGACCACCTTGACCGAGTTCCACCTCTTTCCCTTCCTCCCATGGGAGACGAGGAACAGAATCTGGGAACTCGCCATTCGCCCACTCGACCGATACAGCGCCCACATCTTCGATGTCGACTACTGGCAGTTCCGGGATCGGTTCTACGAGAAGCAACAAGAGAAGGACAAGCAAGAGTGCCGTATGGCCCTGAAAGAAGGCGATATTTGGGTCTCGCCAATACGCTCCGACAGCTACCACAGCACCTATGGTCGTCTCTCTGTCCGTGTTCCCGCAACAACGCTATCCGCCCCCGGGGTCGCTGGCGGTAACCCGTCAGTATACATGGTCGATGGAGGACTTTGGACCGCTTGCAAGCACTCTCGTGAAGTGATGATGCGAGCATTCGAGACTGACAAGTGGGACAAGTTGAGGATGAAGCATAAGCAGTTCTTTCGAGGGGAGCATCGTTATTGGGGTTACAGTCCCTTTTTTGGGGAAGGGTATCCATACGAGGGTTTGAGTAGAGAAGGAATTGCCAAGATGGCGGCGACCTTTTACACGCCTAGCTCGTTGCCGTCATCATCATTATCATCTAGCAGCACCACCACCACCACCGGTCCCACCACGAATCCAAAGGAGGACAACTGCAACGATGTATCAGCTACTACCATCCTTGGCAAGCGCTACTTCACCGTCCTCCCCCATCAAGATCTCTTCATCTTCAGACTGTCTACCAGGTTCATGACATCTGGATGGGGGCTAGAACAGGAACTCGGCGATGAGCTTGTCTTCAACTTCCCCTTGTGCGATGAAGCCAATGGTTTCCTCGGGTTCACTGACTTTGCAATCGAATTCAACCCGGCCTGGGCGGCCTGGGAATCGGCCGGCATCATGCTGTACACCACAATAGCCCTTGGGGCACTCCACGAAGGCGGCGGGAATGGATTCAACGAAGAGGACTGCGTTCTCTGGTTCATCGATTACCGGCTGATTCCCAAGCCCGAAGCGGGCACCGCCAGTACCATCACCACAACCCCTACCGTCCGTGAGAGTGTCTCGAGCGCACGAACACGCAAACTATATTCCCAAAGGGTCTTCCACGACGCCAACGGCGGCCGCTACGTGCCCGTAGAGGTCGACACCCATTGGCACAACTTGGCTAACGAGGGATACATTTCTGTGGAGGAGTACGTTTACCCGGAGGGCTCGGTGAAACCCATCATCAATCGAAGAGGTCCAATGTACGCGGACTCGTGCATTGATTTTATTGACAATGTATTGGAACACAGTTGGGAAGCTTATCACGAAAGGTATATCGACCAGGGTAGTGGTACGCCGCCGGAATACGCAATGCCGTGGGAGGCGCAATGGGGGATTTTGGCTTATTTACCGCCTGGGACTGAGGAAGGGACAGGCATACATACATCATGAGGTATGCTTGAGAGAGTAGTCTACTGTATGGACTCATTGCGAGATCCAGAATCCGGAGTCGGGTTGCCGAGAGTGACTGGAAGAGCAAACCTCCCAGGTCATCATCGAGACAACAACCTCCATCTTGGATACCTTGATCTCGCGAGCCCATAGGCAACTCTAGGTTAGCACACTATAGTCCAACAATATTCTCTTTTTCTCTGGGGGTTTTTTTTTTAAATTTTTTTAAATTTTTTTTTAAATTTTTTGTTTTTTTTCGGTTAGCTCGAAACCTTGGGTCAACGTTTCTACGCATTTTCATACTTGTACCATCTACATCAATACGTGCATTTCTTTCCACGATTAAAGACAGGTCTCATTTTGCGCACGCCAATACTGACATTCAACATCCCGAACTCAGGCTCATTGATGCATTTCCACTTTGTAACCATTTGGGCCCGGATTGGAGTTGGTGATCTACACCCAGCGTGTGGTGTCGTCGCCAGGACGCCGAGATTGGCCGTTGGAGCGGGCGTGAGGGTGGTTGTATACTTGGCTGAGGGAGGAGGTGGTGTTAGTGTCTGTGGAAGGATGGGAGGAGGAATGGGGAAATGGTGAGGAGGAGGAGGGAGAGGGAATGGGGTTGGATGGTGCTGGATGTGGAAGCTGGGAGGTGGGAGGTGGGAGAGACGGAGCCGAGGTGGAGAGAAGATGTCGGTGGGAATGACGTGAATGATGGGAAAGGAGAAAGGTCATGGCTTACTAGTTACCATCCTTGTACTCGTTAGCCTTGGGGTTGGTGGCAGAGACCAAAGAGGTGAAGGCCACAGCGAAAGCGCCCTGTGAGAACTTTATAATGGCGGTCTTGGTTTGGGGGTTTGGTGTTGGCTTTCTTTTCAGTGACTTGGAGTGTACAAGAGTGGGAAGTGCTTCTGGTAGTAGTTCGTTTGAAAGATGAGGATGAATGTTGGATATGAGAGCTGGATGGATAATGAAAGAGGAGAGGCACATTGATGAGAGGACAGCCCGTGGTGTGTACATCCTTATAACAGTCCAGTCCACTCACTTCATAGGAAGACAACTCCCCGACGACCTCTCTACCTTAGCCCATCAAATCATCCCCATTTTCCCCCGACCATCCAGGCCATCCAGTCGCTACCTCGAGGTATCGAAAACAACCACGCCGTAGTGAGTCCAAGGCCGACGGGGAATACAACATAGATGGATCTAGCGTTAGCGATGCCCAGCGGCCTAGAGATGTTTGCCCTGGCGAAGAAGACCCCAAATTCTTCAAACTTGGACTTCGGCTACGGGTAGAGCCACGAAACCGTACGGCGGTCAAAGTAAAGTGTGCTCAGCCCACTGCCACTCGCCTAGCGAAGTCGAGCCAAGTCTTGTGCAAAGAAGCGGAGGATGATTGGAAGAAATGATTGGTCGCCTGCACAAGGTCAGCCCCCCTTTTCTTGCTTTCCTGCCGCTGTGGCTGCGTTTGTTCACTTGTTCACAAACTGTAGCCGCGACCCCAGACGCAAAGTCCAACTTGGTGGTTGTAGGCGAACAGCAGGACGAGTAGATGGTGATTAATCCTGGCGCGTATGGAAAAGGGGGTTGAAGTAGTGAAGGGAGAAGGGATCGGAGAACATCATAGCCGGCGATGACTTGGATCCTGGAGGGACTGGAATCACTGGATAAGAGACATTGGGAAGGGAGTTTCCCGTCAGTTTATGAAGTGGGAATCTAGGTTTGGGAGTATGACACCTTGGCACTTTATCTTGGGCTGCACTTGGCTTGGCATCCGGACCGAACGTCGGGGTTCAAATCTCGTGCGAGCAACATCACTCCTTCCTTCCTTCCTCATCAAGCCAACTGGAAAGCCGGAAACAGTGAACTCCAGCTTCTTTTCTCAACACTTGACGAGCCGCACGACTGCGCACCATTCATTTTTGCCCTCTGCAAGCCGAAGCCATCCATCTTCTCCGGGTTGAAACTTGAGAGATTGAACGCACGATGCCCACGGCCTGACTGGAGATGGAAACACGACATCAGTCGGAACGGAGCGCAAATCTTGTTTGCTGATGACAGGAGAGACCGTGGTGGAAAAAGAGATATGGCTTGACTCGGGGTGGCCTATTTGTGGCGATGACTGTGTTGATTTGCTCAATGGCTGTGGTTGATCTCGGTTATGGATGTGCATCAGGTGGTGATGTATGGTGCTGTAGTTGGATATGCATGTGCTGGATGTCTCAATGGGTGTGCTTCGATTGTTGATGTGTCTTGATTCTGGTGATGTTTGCTATCCTGATCGGATATGGATGTTCCTGATGGTGTGATGCATCCCTCGACTTTGAGGAATTCGGTGAACGTGTTTGACATGGTGCTGGTGCATCTCCTTGATCACCTATCTCCCCCTTGGACTTTGAGAAAGACACCAATGCGGAAGGGAGGAGTGTTACTTATTGTTTTGGCTTCATAGGTCTGGTACTTAGCCAGGCCCTAGATGCTGTCTTGGCCCGTTCGTGTATTAGGCTGTAATTACGAGCTGCGGTGGCCTGTGCGCTTCGCGCTTAGGCCATCACTTACACAGGAAATTACAAGACCCACAATTCAGCCAGAACCATATCTGGTCTGAGTGCCTGATCACCCTTTCGTTCTTGATCAAAAGAGTCCTCGGCGGAGGCGAGGACGCTCGGAAAAGAACCTAATAAGTCGCAAGTGTTTGAGTGTTCCATTCTCAATTTCCTTTCTTCTCGGATAATTTTTTTTGCGAATATTCGGGGATTTTCCTCCTTCAAGAGCAAGTCGACCAAAAATGTCTCCAGCATCAAACCACGACGATGTTGTTGCCTACGGTGCTGCAGTCGCCCAGGCCGGTTGACGTTGTTATACGGCCATCCATAGTGATCAAAGTAAAAGTTATCTTCGAAGCGTTAAGTCGGGCAAATCACATCACATGCACCATGTTGGGACAAGCTCAAGTTATTTTGAAAAATCATAAGTGAATCGTCTTCATGAAAAGGGAAAGTGATAACCATGGGAATCGTTATTAAATACAAAGCCATGCAAGTGTTTTCGTTTTTGCCCTCCTCCTTCTCCGTCCATTCCATAACACTTTTCCCCTCTTTTGTTCTCTTCATGAGACGGACTGAGACTGCAAAAGAAAAGCAGATCTAGGCCTTGTTACTAAAACCCATACCCGTTTAACTCCGCATAAGTACCTAAGACCACACCATGTGCGATCGATCGTTCCAATCTACTACGCGTAGTGTGAAATGAAAAAGGGAAATAAGAGAGAAAAGGAAAAGGTCGATGAAGGCGCATTAGTTCAGGTCGTGGACGAATGCGTTTAGTCGACCTCCTCGACGGTGGGGCCCTCGTTGTCATTGGAGCCAGGGGCGCCGCCGGGGAAGCCGCCGGGGGCGGCACCGGGCATGCCACCGGGAGCACCACCAGCACCGTAGAACTTCATCATGATGGGGTTGGCAACAGCCTCGAGCTCCTTCTGGTGGTCCTCGTACTCTTCGCGAGTAGCCTGCTGGTTCTCGTCGAGCCAAGCGACGATCTTGTCGATCTCGGACTTGAGCTTCTCCTTGTCGGCAGCGTCAAGCTTCTCATCGACCTTGGAGTCGCTGAGAGTGTTGCGGAGAGAGTAGGCGTACGACTCAAGGCCGTTCTTGGCAGCGACACGCTTGGCCTCAGCCTCATCCTCCTCCTTGAACTTCTCGGCCTCAGCAAGCATGCGCTCGATCTCTTCCTTGGACAAGCGGCCCTTGTCGTTGGTAATGGTGATCTGGTTGGTCTTGCCGGTACCCTTCTCGAGGGCAGAGACGTTCATGATACCGTTGGCATCAACATCGAAGGTAACCTCGATCTGGGGAACACCGCGGGGAGCGGGGGGGATGCCGGTAAGCTCGAACTTGCCGAGGAGGTTGTTGTCCTTGGTGCGCTGACGCTCACCCTCGTAGACCTGGATAAGGACACCGGGCTGGTTGTCGGAGAAGGTGGAGAAGACCTCGGACTTCTTGGTAGGGATGGTGGTGTTGCGGGGGATGAGCTTGGTCATCATGCCACCAGCGGTCTCAATACCGAGAGAGAGAGGGGCAACGTCGAGAAGGAGAATCTCGGAAGTGGACTTGGAAGAGGTATCGCCGGAGAGAATGGCGGCCTGGACGGCAGCACCATAGGCAACGGCCTCATCGGGGTTGATGCTGTACACATGAATGTTAGTCGATTTTGTGTTGAAAAAGCCAAAAATATGGAAATGGAAAATCCTCGAATATTCGCAAAAGAATATCCGAGAAGAAAGGAAATTGAGAATGAAATACGTACGATTTGTTTGGTTCCTTTATGAGGCAAAGTTAGTTGTTGAAGCTTAAATAAGTAACGGGCAGGAAGAGGGAGAGACATACCTTTCCGTTGAAGTAGTCGGAGATCAACTTCTGGATGCGAGGAATACGAGTAGAACCACCGACGAGGACGATCTCGTGGACCTGGGACTTGTCGATCTTGGCATCGGTCAAGACACGGTCAACAGGCTGGATGGTGGAGCGGAAAAGATCCTGGCAAAGCTCCTCGAAGCGAGCACGGGTGATGGAGGTGTAGAAGTCGATACCCTCGAAGAGAGAGTCGATCTCAATGGAGGTCTGGGCGGAAGAAGAGAGGGTACGCTTGGCACGCTCGCAAGCAGTGCGGAGACGACGGAGGGCACGAGCGTTGGTGGAGAGATCCTTCTTGTGCTGTGAGGGAGTTAGCATCTGACACTATGCATTGAATTCAATGTTTGATGCCACGAATTCAATGTTTTAGGCATTGAATTCAAGGTACTAGGCATTGACTGACCTTGCGCTTGAACTCCTGAACAAAGTGGTTGACGAGGCGGTTGTCGAAATCCTCACCACCCAAGTGGGTGTCACCGGCAGTGGACTTGACCTCGAAGATACCCTCCTCAATGGTGAGGAGAGAGACATCAAAGGTACCACCACCAAGATCGAAGATGAGGACGTTGCGCTCGCCCTCAACCTTCTTGTCGAGACCGTAGGCGATGGCAGCGGCGGTGGGCTCGTTGATGATACGGAGGACGTTGAGGCCAGCAATGAGACCGGCATCCTTGGTGGCCTGACGCTGAGAGTCGTTGAAGTAGGCGGGGACGGTGACGACGGCGTTGTTCACCTGGCCACCGAGGTAGGCCTCAGCGGTCTCCTTCATCTTCTGGAGGATCATGGCGGAAATCTCCTCGGGGGTGAAGACCTTGGTCTCGCCCTTGAACTCGACCTGGATGACGGGCTTGCCGCCACGGTCGATGACCTTGAAGGGGAAGTGCTTCATATCGGCCTGGACCTCGGGGTCGGAGAACTTGCGACCGATGAGACGCTTGGCATCGAAGACGGTGTTGGCAGGGTTCATGGCGACCTGGTTCTTGGCGGCATCACCGACGAGACGCTCGGTGTCGGTAAAGGCGACGAACGAGGGGGTGGTGCGGTTACCCTGGTCATTGGCAATGATTTCGCAGCTGGAAGTAGATGTTAGTGAACTGCCTCATGATGTGATGTAAGGTGAACAAAGGTGAGCCCATGACGAGCCGCCTCGGTGAGGGTGCTGTAACTTACCGGTCCTCACGGAAGACACCGACGCAAGAGTACGTCGTACCGAGATCGATACCGACGGCGGGAGCCATTGTGAATGTGTGTGACGTGCTGAAAAAGGGAAATGGGTATCGTTATGAGAAAAAGAGAAAAGAGTCGATGCGTTGTATGAATGAGAACGCTTTCAACAATTCCCAGAGTGTGACTGGAAAAGTAAAAAAAAAAAAAAAAGAGAAAAGCTGAGTGTGAGTTGGTTTGCGTGGATGGGAGTCGCAATTATTTGTTTGAAGAACAGTGGCCTGAGAATGGAAAGCAGGTGGGCTGTGGAGGGGCAGACGGAGCTCCAGAATTTAAGTTGGTGGTCGAGCTTGGTCGTTCTTGCTTCTACGAGCTTCTGTTAGTTTCCTAACCCCACTACGCCGGGGTACATCAGGGTACTTGTGCGCGCCGGGCGCATTCCGTCGCATTGCTGTCGCATCCAGTCGCATTGCCTGGTCGCAAACCCGCACCAACCGGTTGCCGCTCGCTGCCTCCAGACGGTAATCGAACCTTCTTTCAGGCGCCAGCAGCATCTTTTTCTGTTTAGCAATCTTGCGATCCCATCAGGCCCTGATTGTCGCTTTGTGCGATGCAAGTAATTTGATCTGTAAAGTTCGATGGCTGAAAGTTGCCGCTTGAAAAGGTACGTACCTCGGTGTTGGCGCGCAAATGGCCCGTTCACTTCCCGCCAAGCCAGATGGAGCTGAGACAAGCCGCCTGAGGTACGTACCTCGAACTCAGGGTCACAATTCGAGGTGGGCGCCAAGACAAGGCTCGAATTGCCCGAGAACTTCACCATGATTGCCATGTTCACGACAAAAAGGGCCTTCCAGCCCATGGTCGCCCCATAGATCCAGCTACACTAGACCTCTCGCGCATGAAGCTGTTCTGCCCTACGGCCTTGAGGTCAGGGGAAGCCCACTATGGGTGATACTTGGTAGCCTTGGGTGGTGAAGGACTTTGACAGCCATTGGATGTTATCAACCACTTCGTCCTATTACAGTATTGAGAGTTGATGATTTCCTCTGGGGGGAGGCTTGCCGTTTGGGACCCTGCAACTACCCCGATCTTTTGTTTACATTTGCCCCTTTTATCGCCAGTTACGTACTTTCAGCCGCAACCTCAACACCTTCATGTTGCGCCAACTCGTCTAACCATCGACATTGCAGTTCATATCCAATTAGCGGCTATCTATCTCTACATTGTACATCTTTGGCCGTAAAGCCGTAAATATCCCTCTTTCAGTTGGTACACGTAGAACAAAGAGGCCCCCAAGCTCTGTCGCAACCTGGTCGCAAAGTGCGGCTGTGTGCGCGTTGCCGGCCCGTTGTTGGTTTGCGCGGCGTTGGCGTTTGCAATCGGGCAGTTCTTAAAGTTGCGACAGGTTTCTACAAGTACCTTGACGTACCTCGCCTGCAAACTCACCCTTGAACTCACCCTTGCATCATGGGCGAGCTGGCAGTGGATTGTGGGGTTTCTGTTTTTACGGATGGAAACCTTGAACAGCGAAACAGTCATGACGGTCTCGATGCCTGATTTCTGACGGGGAGATCGAGATTGTCATAGCCGAGTGTCCCCAGGCTGATTATCTCTTTTGTTACAGCTTCATGTTTGAGTTTTTGATGCCGACTTTGGCGGCGTCTTTCATTGAACTCTCCCGTATTTTTCAGCCTGGTTTCCTTCGTTCCTTTCAGCTGGAAGACGAGAGAAGCCCGAAGTCTCCACCAACCAACCCCATTCCAGCATTGCCCGTCGGCCCCACAGCGGCGCATGAAGTCATGGACTGCGATAAGCGGGATAAGGCACTAGCGCGCCCCGCAATTTGACGACGAGCCCGAGGGGCAAAGGAGGGGCAAGAACTGACTGGAGAGCACCAGAGCTGAGAATTGGAAGGAAGGACCTCGAAGAGCTCCCGTTGATACCGGAGCTTGATCCCAGTCCTCCCGTCGTGTTTTCGAGTCAAAGCTCCCATCATCTGCTCAATCTATCCCAGCATCATCGAGGAGACAGAAGCTCCGACCGCATTCGCATCTCGCCGTTCCGTCAACAAAATATCGTGGTACATTCCTCCTTATCGCTTAGCTCGTCCTGATACCAGTCGCAGAGCAGCGTCGCATTTTTCCAGTCTACCGCCCATCATGTTGATCAAGGAGAGCTACGCCGACGTCAAGACCTCTGCCAATGGCAAGGAGTCGACGATGAGTTAGTCAATTCACCTCCTTGCCTCGCACGTCACAATGCGCCCAGCCCGTTGCCTCGAAAAAAAAAAAAGTGTCGCAACCATAGTCCAGCTTGTATCTAATGCGCCGAACAATACAACACAGGAATCTTCCTCTTCCACCCAACCATCCCCGGATATCCCAATGCGTGAGCACCATCGTGACATTTAGACATCCATACATGCCTCGTCTCATACCTCTCCGCTTCTAGGCGCTTCCCCGGAGTCGCTCTCTTTAGCGAAATCTACCAAGGTCAGACCGATCCGGATCCGTCTCCTTGAGAGCTCCATGCCAGACCCCATTCCCTACAATGTCTACGTACCCCACGGACCCCGAGGAGAAATCGAGCTGTTCGAGCTCGAGGCTGGAGAATGGACCACGCGGGGGTCTTTGCGGGCAGATGCTCCGGGCGCAAGGGAACCTTGCTGGCTGGTACCGGTGACCACCGATAGCTAACGACGACTTTGCGCCCGAACAGTGACCGGTCCCGTTGCCCGCTTCGCCCGTCAAATCGCCGGTCAAGGCTACATCGTCGCCGCCCCGAGCAGCTATCACGACTTCACCGGCCCCGAGCCTCTCGCCTACGATGTTCCCGGCACCGATCAAGGCAACGAGTGGAAGGTAGTCAAGACGCTGGACTCGTACGATGAAGATTCGCGCCGGACGGTCGACTACCTCCTGTCTCTGCCGACCTGCACCGGGCGCATTGGCGCGACGGGCATGTGTTTGGGTGGCCATCTTGCTCTGAGAGCTGCTGTATGTCTCTCTCTCTTTCTGCCCGGTATTTATTTAAGCTCCAGCAACTAACTTTGCCTCATACAGCTCGACCCCCGCATAACAGCCGCCATCCCTTACTTCGGCACCGACATCCACTCGCGCACCCTCGGTCCCAACGACGGCCCCAACACCTCATCTTCTGCTCCCGCTCCTCGTCCTGACCCGACAACCGCGTCCGGCTTCGTCGCCCCTCACACCATCGACCAGTTCGACAAGCTCAAACACTGCGAAGTAGCCATGATTTTCGGTATTAAAGACACGCACGTGCCTGACGCCGGCCGCGATCTGATCCGCGCCAAGCTGCGCGAGGCTGGAGTGACATTCAGCTTCTACGAGTTTGCGTGGGCGCAACATGCGTTTATCAGGGACGAGTTGAGCAAGGGCCGGTACGATCCGGCGATTACCAAAGTTTGCTTCGAGGTTCTGTTGGAGACTTTTGGACGGGTTTTGAAGACGGATTTGGGCCAGGGGACGGGGGAAAAGGAGGAGGTGGAGCATGTTTGTTAGGTCATTGAACGGAACAGACGAGAAGAGGAGGGAGAGGCGAGTGGTGGGTGAGTGTCCAGTATACCATGCACCACTGGAAACAGGAATTCCAGCTCATCCAGATAAGGTTCCGTTGGCTGGCAACAGATCAAGAGACCAACGAAGCCAGAAGCACCCCTGAGGCGACACCGTTCCGCTGTGTCCTTCCAGGCGGGAGATCAACAGCCCGAGACGATTGGTACAGAAACAATAGAAAGCAAGAACATTAGCGCTAGGGCTGAGTCTCGACAGGTGACAGCGAGCATCAATGGACCGATGGAATGGAAGCCCTAACATCCCTGGACTCTCGACGGGAATCTCTCTGCTCAGAAGAAATTAGGTATCTCCTGTTTTCCAGCCAACTCAACGAAGGAGTGATGTTACTCACAAGAGAAAGAACTGAACCCCAACATAAACCCATACTTCATGGAGAAAACACCTCTGTATAATCTGTACAGGCATATCCACGAATAGACCATGCAGGGGTTTCGTCCGGAATCGAGCAATACTTCCACGCTCTGCCCTCCATTGTAGCACAATATGCTGAACTTGATCTCCGATCGGAGAACACATCCCCTCATAGCTCTGAGTCCAAGGTAAGCAAAGATGGGGAAGATCATTTTCGTCAAGGAGTCGCGCAAGGGGGTAAGATACCCACGCGGTGATTGTGGATGCAATATCAATCCCTGAAAGTGCAAATACATACAAACTAACCTTATAAGTGCAAACTTTTCCGCGGCCCGGATTCCCACTTTTATATGTAAGTGAGGTGCCAGTAAGTGCAAAAAAACCCATCAAGTGCAAATCCTACGAGCTGTCCCCCATAGTGCCCGAATTTGTTTGCACTTTCAGGGGTTGATACTTAAGATCATGGATAGAGGTAGGGTCGGCGCTTTGGACTCGGGACCTTGAAACTTGAGACTCGGCATGGAGATACCGGATACGAAGATGCGTGTCTGTGACTTGATATGGTGGTAGAGTAACCTTGTCATCTGGTATCTTTGATACTTGGCTACCTCTGATCTGAGGAGTTTTGGCTTGAAGACCGAAAAGGGGTGACTGGAGTCACGACAAGTTGGGGGCTTGGCTGTTGAGGTACTACTACTGGAGTATCAGGGTTGAAGACGATAGATAGCAGGAAGAATCAGTGAAACAAACATGATCATAGCTAAGGTGAGCCATTGGACAGAAATTGATATTGCAAAATCCTTCAACGCGGATGGCTGTTTAGACGGCCGGCAGTGCCCATTGCAAGTTTGATAATAACGACATCTCGAGAACTGTAACAACACCCAGAACCAACGTGGTATATCACCCCCAACACTTCCCCCTCTATCCTCCTCCTAATCACTTCTCATCCAACCCAAGTTGCTCCCGTATCTGCCTCCTCCTCTCCACCTCCATCCTCTTAAACTCCTCATCACTAACCTGTCCCGGGCCCTCCCACGACTGCCTAAACTCGCTATCCCACTCGACCCTCCTCTCCCTACTCTCCCACACATCCTCACTACTCGGCTGGCCCCCTCCATACTTGGCCTCCTCCTTCTTCCTATAATACTCCTTGACGGCCTCGGCCTTCATTTCAGGAGAAAAAGATTTGGTGCGCATGCAAAACCAGAAATCGTCCCACAGCTCCGAGCAGTTCTTCATGGTGCCGTACCGGTACACGGCGTTGAACTGTGCACCCGGCGTCTGGCAGTGCCAGGCGTAGTCGAAGGCGTCCCGGCAGGAGAGCGTGGTCGGGAGCAAGTGCTCGGACATGGCGAGGGAGGTCGGGGAGCGCGTCTTTTTGGGCGCTGCTTCGGGCTCTAGGGCCGCCGGGTCGTCTTTGATGAGGAGCGAGGAGAAGGGTATGTAGGCTTTGTACTTTGCGAGGACGGAGGGAGAAGCCGTTGCTGCTGCTGGTTCGGAAGAGGTTGGGGATGGTGTTGGTTGTTGGGGCTGGGAGGACTTCTTGGTGGCGTCGTCGCCTTGGAGCATTTCGAGGAATTTTTGGATCTCGGCGTCGCCGGAGGAGGAAAAGGGAGACTGTGCCGGTGGTGTTTGTTGCGCTGGGGGAGCAGCTTCTGGTTGTGTGGTGGTGGCAGGGAGAGTCGAGGTCTCGGTGGGCTTATTGCCTGAAGAGGCTGCCGAAGAGGAGGGGGAGGACCAGAACCAGCCCATTGTGTCTTTCTTTTTTCGAAGGTGAAGTTTGTAAAAGTTCGATCGGGTCGCGGTTCGAAAACGGAATTCGAGGGGGAGGGTTGTCGTCGAGTTTGAAGACTCAATGAGTGGGTAGCGAGGAGTCGTCAATATTCGAGTTGAGCAAAATGAGGGGTAGCGAAGCCTCAATGCGGTAGCTGATGGTGTTGACAGGACGGCAAGTCTCGTGATTTGGCTGTTGTGTTACCAGTCTTTCGTCGTTGATGTCCGGCGGCGTCAAGAGCTTGCAGCGAGAGAGATGAACAATTCCGGCCAATCAGACTGCCAGCGGAGGAAAATGTCGGGAGCTGCGGCAGGCAACGGCTCGTTCTGAGAATGGATAGCGATAACGATAACGGGCTTGGCGATGCCCCTCCCGATGACGTCGCACCTCAATGCTCTCAAGGAAGGTAGGTACCTGGCTCCTAGGACAAAAAAGCTGAGACCTTTTATGAAACGGCCAAGTACGGATCGGAAAGGCGTTAACAAGATTCAATATGGCATATCAAATTTTCAAAATAGCATATTCAAGGTGAGATCACGCTTTGGTTGTGGACGAAACGGATTAATTAGATATCTAAACGCCTAGGACAGTTAACCAGAGGTCTGGAGCTAACAACCAAACCAGTATTGTACGCTACTGTATGCCAAATGTCAACGGGTGATCGGCAAAAAAAGGTCTCAGCTTTTCTGTCCCGGGCGAGCGTGGATGGGGGGGCCGTTGCAGGGATCAGTTGAGGAGCTCAAAGCCTGGAACGTGTCTGTTTACATTACTGGAAAATTATATCCTACCCTGCTGTCGCCATGCTGTAATACTTTTTGACTTCCGTTCCTACTCCCACTACATTCTTTCAATATAATGAGGCTGCAATGATATCAGCACACATTCTCTCACGGCAGGCGACGAGGCCTGGCCACCGAGTTCCTAGCTTCACCACTCACTCTACTGCCCTCCTACTCCAACGTTCACTTGGCCAAGGGCTCCCACTCTCATACAGGAGAACTACCCGCGCGTGGGAGAGCACTTCATCCTCCCACAAAGAAAGTGGCCATATCGATACTGCCCCTCATGAGTCTCTCTTATTCTTCAATAGTAAGTCCACCACATCTCAACCTCACTCACTCAAGACTAACACGAACAGACCTCTTTCCCCTCAAACTCAGCTCCATCCTTATATGGCGACCATGGACGAGCGAGGACCTCCTCCAACGCTTCGAACAATCCTCCTACAGCTTCATCGACCCCATCAGACTAGTCAAACGAGCAATCAACGCCCACGACCAAGTCCCCATCAAGGTCACCGAGATCATCCCTCGCCTCAAGGACGGCGGCGCATTCGTCAAGTTCACTTACCCAAGTGACATGTCAGCTGCCGAAGTCGAAAGCAAACTGTCCAAACTGCTTCACGACAACCCCATCAAACCATGGTTCAACCCCTTCGCCAGCGTCAAGACCGGCCTCGTCGAGGGCGTTCCCTGGCTAGAAGACCTGTACAGACTTCCTCGCAGTCGTATACGAGTCGAGTTCGTGGCCGCCAAGGACGACGAATCTCCGGCCGAACTGTCGCAAGAAACGCTCTACAGCATCTTCCGCAAATACGGCAAGATCAGTGAAATCACGTCCCAACCGACAGACTCCAAAGTCTTGCCCCGCTTTGCCTACGTCGACTTCGTCTTGGTCCGAGATGCCATCATGGCAAGAAATTGCATGCATGGTTTCGTCTTGCGCGAACAGGGAAGCAAGAATGCAACAAAATTACGGCTTTCGTACGAGCAACGAGTCAAGGCCCATCACATCTGGGCTTGGTTCACGAGCCACCCTAGGATCGTGATCCCGCTCGTCGCCGCCTTGATAGCGGCCTTCACTGTTGCCGTGTTTGATCCCATTCGGGAGTTCTTTGTCAAGGTATGTGCAAAATGAAAGAAGTCATATCCCTGATCACCAAGTATCCACCACCAAAAAGATAAACAACTCGATCCACCCAGGGGTCGAACCTGGAACCTCCTGATTCGTAGTCAGACGCTCTGCCATTGAGCCAGCGGACCTTGTTGAACCAGCGATCGAGACGTTGTACTTTTCAATGAGATCGCCTCTCACCTGGTGTTGACAACTGCTAACACTTAGTTCCATAGGCACACGTCCAGAAATACTTTGAATTCACAAACTCCCGCCTCTACAAGTGGTTCAAGTCCCAAACCTCCGACATCCTCGCCTTCCGTAGGCGCAAGACCGAAGATGCCGGTCTCAACGCCCTCTTCACCCACCGCAAAGACCTGATCGACTCCATCCAAACCGGCCTTCTCGAGTCTGTCGATACCTTCACCGTCGTCCATGGCCCGCGCGGTTCCGGCAAGAAGGAACTCATCCTCGACCAGGTGCTCAAGGAACGCAGCGATGTGTTGCTCATCGATTGCAAGCCGGTCGTGGAAGCGCGCGGCGAAGCGGGCACCATCAGTCGTCTCGCCTTCGAAGTCGGCTACCGCCCTGTGTTCTCTTGGTCCAACAACATCAGCAGCCTGGTCGACCTCGCCGTGCAGAGTACCACCGGAGTCAAAGCCAACTTCTCCGAGAATCTCGAGTCGCAAGTCGTCAAGATCTTGCAGACGACCGCGTCGGCGCTTAAGCAAGTCGGCTTGTCAGAGCGCAAGAAGGAGGACAAAGACGCCGATCTCTCGGAGGATGCCTACCTAGAAGCCCACCCAGAACGGCGGCCAGTGATTGTCATTGACCACTTCCTCCACAAGAGCGAGGAGAAGGGTGTCATCTACGACCGCATCGCCGACTGGGCAGCGGCGCTGGTACAATCCAACATTGCCCATGTCATTTTCCTAACAGACGACGCTTCGTACTCCAAACCTCTTCAACGATCCCTCCCCGACCGCGTCTTCCGCTCCGTCACCCTCGGCGATCTGTCTCCCGACGTAGCCAAAAAATTTGTCATTTCCCAGCTGCAAACAGACACCAAGTTTGCGCACGACGGGCAGCAGCAGGATTCGGAATCGGACGGCCAGGATAATGACAACAAAAACGAAAAGAAGGACCCCAACACCCCAGCCCCCATCGACCCAGCCCTCCTCCACGAACTAGACACCTGCATCACCGCCCTCGGCGGCCGTCTCACCGACCTCCAAGTCCTCGCCCGCCGTCTCAAAATCGGGCAATCCCCCCAAAAAGCCGTGCAAGAAATCATCGACTCAACCGCCTCCGAGATCCTGCGCATGTTCCTTTTATCCAAGTCGCCCTCTTCCGACAAAAAGTACACAACCGAACAAGCGTGGTACCTAATCTCGCAGCTCGCCGCCTCCCCCTCCTTTTCGATCCCCTACAACTCCGTCCTTTTATCCAACACCTTCGCGTCGTCGCCCGAAACAGCCCTCGAAGCTCTAGCCAACGGCGAACTGATCACTGTCAAATCACAAAACGGCATGCCTTCAGAGATTCGGGCGGGCAAACCAGTCTATCAGGCAGCCTTCCAGAAGCTGGCTAGCGACGAGAAGGTCAAGGCGCGCATGGACCTGCTCGTGTTAACCGAGCTGGCCAAGATTGAAACCCAAAAAATCGAAAAAGTCGAGCAGGAGCTGGTGATGCTGCAGGGCTTGATGGCGAGGCGGCCAGGCGATATGAGTGAGCGGGTGGAGTACCTGCTGGAGAAGATGAAGGGGGGGCAGGCGAAGTTGAAGGGGTTGGAGGAGGAGATGGGGGTTGTGAAGGGACGGTTGGTCAAGGGTTAGGGACTAAGCGGGAGGTTGGGGAGGTTAAGAGGTAAGGGGTGAGGGGTGAGCGTTGTTATTTGATACCTTGGTGTTTGTGTGTTTTTTTGGTCGTTGGCAGGCGTGTATACTCTTCTCCCATCACTCGTGTTTCAACAAGTACTCATCTTTCTCTATTTGATGGTGCTGCTGTTGTGTTATCGAGGAGTGACTGCTCTGATATCAGAGGGTTCTTGAGAGAAGCGCGTTACGCTTGTTGTCAACTCAGACCTCTGGTCAACTTGTGAAGGCTTTTCTACAATCAATGTATGTGTTTTCTTCGATGACGGAGGCCTAACATTGGTGTAAATATGCTAATTCAGAAACAGGTAATGCCTTTTTTGGCTCGAACTTGGGCATCTAACAGTATATGGCATACCTTATATATCTCCTCTTATTAGAAGCATTTGTTTCTTCATCCAGAGGTAAGGTAGGGAAACATGTACACTATGCTTCCCTTATGGCCTTGCTTTATTAACCTCTGCACTGCAAGATGCATCATCGTTTATCTCTTACGGCCCGTTTCTCGAGTTTCTACGGTAAGTAGTTGAGACAGATGACTAAGTACCTACATGTAAGTTGCCCAGTGCAGGAGGACTGCATAAAAACTGCAGAGTGGAAAGGGTTGCAGGTTCTCATCAGATACCGTACAGACTCGGGCCGTTCGTTTTTAGGTTCCAAGGAAATTAGGCATAATCAGTACACTTAAGGCACCTCTAGTATTGCAGACTGCTCGAATCTCTTCCAAAACCCAAACCCTAAGGCACCTAATACATAGATTCTGTCAGTTAGGCCCTGGA
>RAOM01000019.1:0-328700 GCA_009805225.1 Neurospora sp. LNF1-1 | reverse complement strand
AGGCTATTGCGCTTCGAATCACCTTCGTATAGATCTCCCTGGCTCGTTCAAAGGAGCAGCCCCATGTCTTTGCCGCTAACCGTGTTAACGCGAAGGTCTGCGTCGCCATCTTCTTCTTTATGGCCTGAGCATGGGCCTTAAAGTTGAGTAGGAGGAAAAGGATGGGTGAGAGGGGGGATCCTTGTGGCACCCCCGACGTAATGTCGTACGGTGGTGACAACTCGTCGTCGAAAAACAGTGAACCCTTCCTCGAGGAAAGGAAGCTATAGATCCACCATAGTAGCCACCGCGGAAGACGCATTTCCCATAAGGTATGGAGCAGCCATCGGTGGTTGACTCGATCGAACGCGCCTTTGAGGTCAAGGAGCATGAGTGATGCTGTGGCCTGGAGTTTCCACGCTGTGTGGACTGCATCGGTAACGACGCGGATAGCRAACTCTGTCGAACGCCCTGGTCTATTGCCCATTTGGCCCTCCGGGAGGAGGGCGAAGTTCTCTGCTGCCGACATCAACCGCTTAGCGATCAACGCCTCTAGGATCTTCCCCACACTACTTAGTAGTGATATCGGTCGCCATGCCCCGGCCAGTCGCTGCTGGTCGGCTGATTTACCGGGCTTTTTTAGGACAACGACCCGTGCGTTCTTAAACCTTTGTGGGAAGTACCCGAAGCGGAAGCTGGCCGTCGCCAGGACTGCCATCGCTTCCTTAAAGGGGTCCCCACATGCCTTCAGGAACTTGTTCGAGAGCCAGTCGTCGCCTGGCGCCTTGTTCGGCGCTACCGCAGAGAGGACGCTGTGGATATCTTCTGCTGTGACTAGCTCTGGAATGTCGACTTGTGGTCGATTGTCGTCTGGTGGCTTTGAGGTCCAGTCGGGCAGTTGGTCGGTGGGCGAATGTCGACTTGTGGTCGATTGTCGTCTGGTGGCTTTGAGGTCCAGTCGGGCAGTTGGTCGGTGGGCACTTCGACCGCTGGGAAGAAGCGCTCGGCGAGGATGTCTGCTTTGCCCAGGTGGTCGCTCACTTCTTCGCCATTTTCGTCTCTTTTAAGGGCAGGGAGTTTGGGCGGATCAGCCGGGCAGTGGCTTCGCAGCCGGGCCCATCGCTCTAGTGCCCACAGTTTCCCAGCATCCATCGATGCTTCCGCGACAAGGCCGCGCCATCGTTTCGTTTGTGCCTTCTTAATGAGCTGCCGCTGTAATAATTTCGCCGTTTCAAACTCTGTCCACCGGAGCGGCGTCCGCTCCGCCTTCSAAGCCCACCACTTCTGTCGCACGTCTTTAGTCGCCCTTTTAATCTCCAAGTTCCACCAATCCGCTATTCGACCCCGGCTCTTTTTCCGGTGAGGGACGAGGACTTCAGCAATTTCTTTAAGCTGCTCCATCAATTTGTCGAACGCTGGTCCGACGTCTTCCTCTTTTTCGATCCGGTCCGGGATCGTGATCTGCCTCTCCGCCTCTTCCAACGCTATTCGACCCCGGCTCTTTTTCCGGTGAGGGACGAGGACTTCAGCAATTTCTTTAAGCTGCTCCATCAATTTGTCGAACGCTGGTCCGACGTCTTCCTCTTTTTCGATCCGGTCCGGGATCGTGATCTGCCTCTCCGCCTCTTCCATTACGAGGATAGGTGAGTAGATCGAGTAGACAGTAATAGGTTCSCCTAGGTTCTTGAACGTTACCGACGCCCAGTCATCTCCCGCCTGAAAGTCCAGGTCCTTAATATCCCACTTCCGATTCGCGTATATCACCGCTCTCTTTCTCCCTGTACTATCCACCCCAAGATATCTACCGCCTCTAGGACGGTAAATATCGCCATTCATATTCCTACCCGGCTCTTGGATCGCTAGGCAGGCGTGCTRGTATACTCCGGGAGCGGACCGGCTTTTGGGTAAGATAGCTGGTGATCGGCCCATCCTCAAGAGGACGTATTGTTCTYTCTCCTGTTGGTACCTTGCGTGGGCGGCCGCGGCCACGTTTGACGCCTCTTGTTATTAACTGTTCTTTCAACACTTGAATCTCGGCCTGGGGATTGGAAGCGGAGGGTGCATCSGCCATTGTCCGGTCTTCCTCCATATCTGGTTGTCCCTCCGCCGAGGGCGGGAGGGGAGTGTTAGGCTGAGGTTTGGGGGTGAATGTACGCGGCCTTTCAGCGAACGCGATCGCCGCCCTTCCTCTAGCTTCTCTCACTCTAGGGCACCGTTTGTCAAAGGCGAAATGTCCGTGTTTCTGGCACGGCTTGCAATAGATCTTGCTACTGTCTTCATTAGACGGGCAGTTAGCNAATGTACGCGGCCTTTCAGCGAACGCGATCGCCGCCCTTCCTCTAGCTTCTCTCACTCTAGGGCACCGTTTGTCAAAGGCGAAATGTCCGTGTTTCTGGCACGGCTTGCAATAGATCTTGCTACTGTCTTCATTAGACGGGCAGTTAGCCTCTCCTAGGCGGGGTCCTTCATGTCGGTGCTGGCCGCATCGGCCGCAGGTTTCTTGCCTCCGGCAGAACCTCGCCATGTGGCCGAAGTCCCAGCATCGGAAGCATTGCTGCGGCACTGCCGTTGCGACATACGCCTCGCATACATAGGCGCCGCCGTCCCAGTAGAAGTAGTCTTCTACGAGACGGCGGGCTTCCTCMGCATGGGCGACTTCAATCAGGAGCATTCCCCTGTCGATCTCCGGTTTCCTCTTAAACTGCCTGACGCGGATAATCGATATGTTCCTGTTGCGCTCCCGCATCTCTTTGATGACGGCCTCTGGGGATTTACCGTCGATCCCTGCCCAGGGGACTCCCTTAGCAAGGACCGGGACGGTGCTCAGGGTCGCGACAGCTTCGTTTCCGAAGACCGTCTTTACCCACGCCTGGTTGTTGTAGCACCAGTCTCTGGTCGCCTCATCAAATGTGACTGTGTAGTCCCCGCTGGCCATTCGGGTCGCTGCTCGGACTACCTTCCCTCTTTCCCCTAGGGCATTCTCGATTGCCTGGCGTGTCTCCTCATTTGATCGGTTCGCCTTATCGGCGGGGAGGTTTACTCCTCGAACCGTTAGTTGCTTCTCCAGTCTCGTCGGGACAAAGCGTTGCACCGGGGTTGGGTGGTGGTAGGGAGTGGCTCCTTGACCGGCCGATGGAAGAGCTGCTACCGCAGCCCAAGACTTCTGCGGCGCCTGTTGTGCCTTCTCCTTCTTGATCTCGTTGAGAAGCTCCTTTTTGAAGTTGTCGAAGTCTTTCCTGGTGACGGTCTGGCCCTTGCCAGCCTTGTCAGCCTCGTTGGGAGTAGACCCACTATGCTGCTTCAGAAATTTCGTGATCTCGAGGAGCAGTTCTCGAGCCCAGCGGCGGTCCTCTGCTGCTACCGCAGTGTAGTCAGACGTCTTATTCATTCGAGCAATGTAATTTTCCATCCATTTCGAGTCCAGCTGTTGGTTTTCCACGTTTTCTATCGCGAGCTGCGCGTCGGGGTCGTTTCTGTCGGCGCGTCCCGCTAGGGGATTGTGGCAGCTCTGGTCGAGCCCCCCTGTTGGTTTTCCACGTTTTCTATCGCGAGCTGCGCGTCGGGGTCGTTTCTGTCGGCGCGTCCCGCTAGGGGATTGTGGCAGCTCTGGTCGAGCCCCCTCACCCCTTCATCAATCACCATTGGCAACGGCACAGCAACGCCGCTGCTGCGCTCGTCGCGCGACATCGTCGTAGGGGTAAACGACCCTGCTGAGTCGTTTCCCGTTGTTRGTTTTCGTTTTGGTGTGCTCCTCAACCAGAAGTCGGCGCTTCCGGTTCAAAAGCTCTCCTAAACAATATATATACTCTTAATATAATTATATAATTAATTGAAAACCGAAAAACGGTTCTTAAGGAAGCGTTTAATAGTTCTATAAGCAAATTCAATTCGGCTAATTGCCCTAATACTATAATTTCTATACTTTAAAATAACGTAATTATTAAATTCCTCGATTTATAAAAAATAATACTTATAGAAGTAAATTCGTAATATTATTATCAATTAATTAACAATAAAGTATATAATATATTATAGAATCTTATATATTTGCCGTTTAAATTCATAATATAGTAATAATTATACTTTATTAAAGTAATCATCGTTATTAACGTATACTACTTACTTCTAAATATTTTAAAAGCCTTTATATAAATTTTAATAGAATCGACAAATTAGGTTAAAAGTAAGTATCACCCTATAACTGTCACGGCGACGCATTTCACCACTACGCTATAACGTTCCGTGTTTCCGCAAAAGGATAYAAGTAACCGAAGCTGGCAATTCGGTTGCTCAAGTGGTCTTATATAGTTGCGACGGAGGAATGCAAGCCCTTATGCATCAACCGTCACACCTACGGTCCTTATAGTAATAATCCTTCAAGGTATTTACTAACGAAAGCTGGGTATCTTTAATATTCTACTGGGATTACCATCTTCGGCTTTTCCGCTTATTAATTCTAATAATAGTCGAACTTATATTGAACGTTAATTATAAATACATCTACCAACGTTACTAACCCTTCTTCCATAACCTTACCGCTTTTGTCGATAGTATAAATTATAACTTCTTATACTACTTATAGTAGGGCCGTAGGAACGACGCTGTCGCGGCTCGCTTCCTTCCGTACTCTAGGTTTCTTATTAGTAGTTAGGTACGTCCTAAGACGTAAGCGGCTACCTTCCTTCTAGCTAATATCTAGGTTATATATAATATACTATAGGTACCCTAGGATTATATCCTTAACTAGCCCTATATCGACGATATCGAAGCTAATTTCGACCGTCTTTCCTTTTACTATAATAGGGAATAGTAACGTTTCTCTTTTTACGATTTGTATTTCGAAGGGTCCTTTTACTACAAAAGGAGCCTTCTTTTTCTGCTAGGGAATCCTCAATTAGTTAACGAACTTAGGTAAAATAATATTTAATTGAATTTTGGAATCTACTAGCGCGAAGGCTTAATAATTCTTCTAGTAGGCTACGACCTTAAATCGCTAATCCTCCTTCCCTTCTTCTATAGCTGCGATCTCTATATATATTATAGGATTTCGGATCTTATTTTTCCGGCGGCTATATTGTCGGATGATCCTTTTTATCTAAGGACTTAATTTTCGGCAGGCTTCTCTAAAGGCCCTAAGCCGTTTCCCAATTCCTAGCAATAGTCGTTAAGAGTRTCCTCTGCCTTAGGTTCTTACTCGTCTAGCGAGTTATATTCCTATAATTATACTAAATAGGCGGTTTCTTCGTTTTCTATATTGCCTACTACGCTAGCCTACTAAATATAGTAACGGACTTCTACTTTGTAAGCTTCGGCTTTCTATTTTATATAAATAGGGTAGTTGGATATTAAGTACTATTCCTAATAGTAGTCAGCGCCTCCATATCTTATATAAGTATAAATATTGCGTAGTCGAGTAGCGAGCCTATTAGGTAATAGCCACTCGTCTTACTTTCCAAAAGGGCGTAGGCTAAATGTAAACTATTTCTTAATAATAAGCGTATCTTAAGGGCTACCTCGACTGAAAATACGAGTAATTAGCCTAGGCTATCCTTAGGCGTCTAGTCTTCTAATAGGCTAGAAGCGATTATCCCGCTTCTTTCCGTAGTATTCGTAATAGCTTCCTATAATATATTAGAACTATAATATTCGGTAGTATAAGTAGTAGAGTAGGTACATTTAAGCCGTATCTCCTTTGATTGGTCGGTAGGCTCCTACCCGTTTTAGGGTATCCTTCTAAAAGTCTTAGGTTTCTCCTTTAATAGTAATTGCCTGTTTCTTCTAAAAGTCGTCCCAATTCTTGCCGTTCTAATTTCTGTAGTAATAATGTTTTAAGGGGTCTATTTAGTATCCGGTAGCGAGGTTGTTAGAGGGTTTATATTAATATAAATTGATAGTATCCTAAAAGTCAGTTTCCTCAATTCTAAATATCGAAAAGGGTATAGGGGGAGGAATACTATTTATTATATATATAGCCGTAAGAAGGGTTTAATTAATACTAGCGATATTACTAAATTCTTCCTATATTAGTACTTTATACGCTTATACGTAGGGTAATTCTTCCTCTCATAAATCCTCCTACTTAGAGTCCTCTTTATTGGGTTCGTCGTCGGCGTACTCGTTATTAGCCTCTTACTATACTTCCAAATTGTAATTTATAGCCCTATCTATAGCGTTCTCTAAATCGTCCTAGCCGTATTCGGCGTTAGCGATTTCGATTACCCTAGCTCCTTCTACTATAGCGGCTTCCGCCTTTTTCTATTTCAACTACTTAAAGGCACGATAGTCTTTCTTTATATACCCTTATTTCCCGCAATTAAAATACTTAATTTACGAAAGGTTGCGTTTACCTTAATTAGCTTAAATTACATTGATCTCCATAGGTTTAAAGTAAGTGGTTCCTAAAAGGTAAATTCCCTAAATCCTCTTCTTCTTAGTATTAGTATTATTAGACTTAAGAGGAACGAAGGTAGTCGTTCTTCCTTTCTTCTCCTATTCCTATCAGAATTGCCCATTGTCGATGCGGATAGCCTTATCCATATAGGCGTTGGTAGACTGAGGCCGGTTCTCTTTATAGAGTTCGCCCTTAATTCTATCTTTAAGGCCGTTGTAGAATAGCTATATTAGCCTATCGTCGTTAATATTATTGCGAAAGGCGTCTTACTTAAAAGACGCGGCGTAGGCTAAAGTAGACTTAGTTTATTGTAAATAGGTTAAGCGTTCTTAAGCCTGCCGAGTCTCATCCTTTTCTCTAAAGACCTTGGAGAGTACTTTGGTAAATTTAACGTAGGAGTTTAAAACCTCCTTAGTAAAGTCCGAAGCCTATTCTCCGTATTTGTAGTAATCTTTGAGGATAGGCTCGTACTAAGTAAGAGCTTTGTTTATAAGTCGAGTACCCGCGTAGGCTACCTTCTCAAATTTAGAAGCAAACTACTCCTCGTAAAAATGGAAGTAAGTATATATCTAAATTAAAAATCCTGCGAGGGTAGCCTACTAGCCGTCAAACTCCTTGGGTATGGATAGTTTGACTTTCTTCCTCTCCCTGGGTATTCCGTCCTTCGCTTCGGGGCGCTAGTTCTAATTTAGAGTTAGAACTCTAACTAGTTCATACAGTCCTATATAACTTTGAATTGTTCGTATAGGGCGGTGACGTTTAAGAGTTTACCCTAAGTGTAGGTTCCGGCGGAGGAGGATATAATAAAGCGAAGATACCTTCAATACTATCCGAGATAAGCTAAAGGGAATAATTAACGTATAACGAACAGTAGTCTAATTTACCTAAATAAAATAGTTGAAGGTAGTAATTATTAAAGTCGTTCGGTGAAGCTAAAAGGTTTATAATAAGTATACTTGTATAATATTAGTCTCGGTAATAATAATTAATTAACTACTATCGAACTATTTAATAATCTAAGTTCTCTAGTCGTCTCTTTATACTTCTAATACCTTACTCTTTACTTGCCTCGTTAGTATCTGCTTACAGTAGTATCCTACCCACCGTAAGCGCCTACTCACTATAAGTACCTACTTACTATAAGCGCCTGCTTACTATGAGTACCTACTTACTGTGAGCGCCTACTTATCGTAAGCACCTGCCCCTAGTAAGCGCCCTTCGGGCGCTCCCCTAGTCCAATCCTTGTCTTAGGTTATACTATCTAATTATAAGCGGCGCTATCGCGTACTGATAGCCTAGTCAGCTCATACGTCTACTTAAGTTCGTAACACGTATTTAATTATAGTTTATTAGTATATAACCAAAATTCGACAAATATTAAAAGAAGGTATTTTAAATTTAAACCTCTATATCGAACGGTCTAATAATAAATAAAGGCCTCGCGGGCGGGGGAATCCGTTATTTAATAGCGGCGCGTTCGCTAGGGGAATATAGTAATTATATTTCTTCGCGAGGATAGCGGCGGATTAATAGCAATTACAATTTAATAAGAAGAGTCGTACTCCTATCGAGAGTAATTATTCGAAATAAACTTCTTAGATTCGAGAGTATTTTAATTAGAGATTCTAATTAAATCCTATTAACATTAATTATTTTAGTCAACTAGGCTAGGAATCTAACTTGCTTAAGCAAATACGCGATATACAGTAAATGGGCAAGCGAAGTATTCAATAATATTACGAAGTCGAATATATTATACGAAATAATAATAAACATAAGGGATAATCGCTACAAATAATTATTTAACACCAAAGTAAGATTTCACAATAACTTTATTTAATTATATGATATTAATAATTGTTAATAGAGAGCGCGCGACAACAGCGGCAGTTAGGCAATAATATGCTAGCACGGCGCACTTCTGGCAGCTGGGCGGCTGGGCGAGTGCACGTGCAATAATATATGGGGCGGGTCTAAAGCAATACTTTTTCTGGTCTACGGGAATACCGATTTCGTCGTTCGTAGCAGTGGGCCGAACAAGGGGGGCAGCCCGGCCAGCACCCATTCAAGCCCTCCGCGACGTCACTGTCTGCTTGCCCTTCGCGTATGACGCGTGCCATCCAATCTTCAAGCCCGGCGATCGACCGTGGCATCCTTTCCGAAATGTGCGGGATAACAGATAAACATACGGGGTACGGGGGCGCCATCACGCGGTTAGTGTCGATCAACCCCTGACATACTCAGCCTCCCGAACCCGGGACGGAGCAGAACAACGACAACAACAAACATCTTTCGCGCATCACAGGACAAACCTTCCCCAAGGCATAAACTACCGGGACCCTACCTAGTGTCACTGTGTCGGCGCCCTCAAGATCCATAAAATTTTCCTTGGGTACTCTTCACACGAGGATACGGCTTGCCGCCGGGTCGCTAGCTGAATTTCCAAGCAACAGAAGAGGAAGTCATCATCCTTTAGGAGCCCACTTTTTGCGGCTGTGACACGGGGACCCCTTTCGACCATCCAGGCCGCTAAAAAAAAAGAAGTGGAACACGAGCACCATATTCGGCCGCCGGCCGGGATGCGCTATTCTTAGCAACCCATGTGATGATATCTTTGCTCCCAGAATGCCGGGTCGTTCATATGCTGGGCGCACGAAACTCTCCCCAAAAGAAACACGATGTCACAAGGAATTCACTAGTTCTCGGGTTGATGGACTTTATCCATACCTTTCTGGAAACGCCATGTTTAGCTGAAAGAGAAAGATACGAGCAACGTCCGCGGTCCATATTTCCCTTTTCGATTCCCTGACCAGCCATTTCACAACCCGCTTCGGCTTACTTTGCCCTTGGTGCAATTTCAGAAATACGGCTGCGCCTTGGCCAAAGGCGGCAAGCTCTCACTCTATATCACTCACATGGCAACAACACTAACATCTAGCCTCAAGGTTAGTGATGCTAGCGTCACCACCATATCGAGAAAACCCAGCTAGACATTCCAACCTCGAGAATAATTATTTCCAGAGAGGCCCTTATTCACGGAATAGCCGCTCTACCATTACCATTACATTACCACTACCAATCTGCCATGCTACCTCGTATCGTGTTTGATCCGCCCGCCAGCGGCGCCCTTCACACTACAACCCATCCCAGCCACTGAGCCGCATAGCACTATCTGTTCCATCACATCACAAAAGGTAAAGTGCACGTTGGCAAGTTGCGGGCTGAGCATCTCCGATTTTATTTTACGTGTATTGAGGTAAAATACCTTTAGGTAGGGGAAAAGATGTCTCGGGTCGATCCATCTTCATACTTGTAAGGCAACCAGAGCGGGATGGGACCATGAAAACATGCGGAGAAGTGGCACAAAGTCAAAAGTCACATACAGATATCATTGACAAAAAGATGTTTGACCGGGAAACTTGATACCACCGCGGAGTTCGGCTTCCTCCTTTGCTACTACTTTGCTAGGACAGGAATCCGACATGTGAGTGTGTGAGAGGAAAGGCAGGTAAATAAGCCTCGTTGCCTTACCAACAAACATGACAATCTTCCCTTTTAACTTTTACCTTCCTTCTATCTTTCCCTTCCGCTGGTCCATATACCATATATGAAACCCACTCCACAAGGTTGATTGCCGGGATTGCACAACAAACCGGAAAACCAACCCCACACGCGTGCCGTCGACCAGCGCCGGAAAGCTGCATGGCGGTGGTGAAAGCGGTGATACTTTACTAATGCTGTGGGATGAGGCAACGGTGGCTCGGGTGGTCAGCCCATCAGGTTTTGTGTTGCTTACTATCTCGGGATGGGACACCTCCATAGCACCGCGGAAATCATCTGGTCGCAGATGATGTCTACAATGGTTTGTTTATCCAAGTCATTGGAGTAGGGTACTAGCAAAAAATGCAAACATTAGAGCATGTATCGCTTACTGCCCAGGACGGACCACTGCCAAGCTTCACCCCAAAATTCAAGGTAGAGGGAACTACGCCATAAGCCATCAAATAGCCATTCTGACGCCCTTTCTGCGGGCATCGTGGTACTCAGCTCGCTTGTGTACAAATTACAGTTGAAAGGTCGCTCATCATCTTCCTCCCCCTTGCATCTAAGAAGGGCGCAAAGTCTTCTATGTCCGCGTCTAAGATGGTTTGTCACTGTTGTTGTTCAACCGCCACTACCTCCTCTCTCTCAACCCCCCATCCTCCAATTACGGCAGGCTTATTATAGCTTCTGGTATTCGAGCTTGCCCTCAAGCTTCTTGGCCTCGGCAACCTTGCGCACCGCCTTGTTGAAGTCGTCTTGGTTGATCGCATCGCGGTAATCCTTGATCGCAAACAGACCACTGTGTAGAACAAAGGAGTTAGCAATGAGTCGGCTGGTCGGTGTGTTATCGCAGGGAAATATTGACTTACGCTTCAGTAACCACGTTGCGCAAATCAGCACCGTTCAAGCCGTCACTCATCTTCACAACACTCTCGTAGTCGATATCGCCCTCAATCACCACACCGGAGGCGTGGATCTTGAGAATCTCCAGGCGACCGACCTCATTCGGCAGAGGGATCTCGATCTTGCGATCTAGACGACCGGCACGCAGTAAAGCGGGGTCGAGGGTATCGGGGCGGTTCGTCGCCATAATGATCTTGGTCTTGCCGAGATAGTCGAAACCGTCGAGCTGGTTGAGGAGCTCCATAAGTGTACGCTGGATCTCTCTGTCGGCAGATGTACCCTCGCTAAAACGCCTGCCACCGATGGCGTCGATCTCGTCCATGAAGATGATGCAGGGCTCGTGTTCCTTGGCATAGCCGAACATTTCGCGAATAAGTCGGGCGGATTCACCTATGTACTTGTCGACGATGGCGGAGGAGACGACTAGAGAAGCAAAGTGTTAGTGGCCTATGTCCAAATGATGTCGCCGCTGGAAACGCAGGGTAAGGACGGTATGAGCTTACCCTTCAAGAAGTTGGTCTCCAAGCTGCTCGCGACAGCCCTGGCTAGTAGCGTCTTTCCGGTACCTGGGGGGCCATAGAGGAGGACACCCTTGGGAGGCTTGATACCGACTCGCAAGAACAGCTCTGGGTTCTTGAGGGGCAGTTCGATAACCTCTCTGAGCTCACGAATCTGGTCGTTGAGACCGCCAATACCCGCGAAGCTGACTTGTCCGGGATCCTCGAGGGACATGTTGTATACTAGCGGGTCGACCTCGCGGGGAAGCATGCGCATGATGGTGAGGGTCGTCATATCGAGCGCCACACGTGTTCCCTGCTTGAGCTTCGCCTTGTCGACCTTTGATCGGCAGCCGACAACGTATCTCGGGCCGGAGGAGGCCTTGACGATAACTGTCGCATGGTGAGTTAGCGATGGTTTCCAGATAATGGATGAAGGGTGCAAGACGTACACCTCTCATCGTCCAGTTGCTTGAGGACCTCGCCAATGATTTGGCCGACACTTTGCAACGCCTTGATGTTCTCTTCAGTTTGGTCGTACTCCTTTTGTAGCCCCTTAAGCTCTAGACGCAAGTTCTTGAGCTTCGCCTCCCACTCTCGTGACTCGATCAGCTTCGCCTTGAACGAGGCCAAGGCATGCTGGCGCTCCTGGTCCGCCATTATTATGGAGATGATGCGACGACTGGCGGTTTGTTTAGGTGGTTGAAAGGTGACGTCAGGCTGTGTTGGGGCGCGGGCTTGGTCGACTGTTTATCGGGGTCGTGGGTAGACCGGTAAGTTCGCAGGCCGAAGAAGTCGGATATCGCAGATAAAATGGGTTGTTTGATGGATGAACTGGTTCCAGATTGGGTTGTTGTGTTGATGCAACTGAACGGTCGGCAGGCGGGCAATGGGCTGCCGCTGGCGTTGACGCACGGACGAAGGTACGTATTGATGGAGCTTACCTCAAGCTCTCGTTGCCTTGGGCGGGTGGGTCCATTGCATTGTCGCATTCCGCCCCAGCTGAGGATGAAGTTGTGAATGCAATTGGTCCGAGCGCTCAACCTACTTGTAAGTTGGAGCGCGCGGGCGGGGTTCTCGCTTCTTATCCCGTTATCAGCTTATCTTATCTCTGCTCATTACGACGGGACGACACTGCACTTTCCTCTCATGACATGAACGATCTCTGCCAGACACTTCCACTTTGCACAAATTTCCTTGCCAAAATTGAGGAATCTTCTGCCATTTTCAAATTCTCCAATTGTCAATCTTCCACCTTGATGTTAAACCTCTTAACCTTCCACGGTCAACTTTTCCCACTGTCACTTTCAAGGTGGTCCAGCATGATCATCGATTGGTTTCGGGATCGGCCAGTGAGCCGATGTACGATTGACGTCGACTTCCTCCACGCCTCTTGCAAGGAACTCGTGCCATTTCGATGCCTGAACCTTGAACCATCATCCGATATTCGGTTTGGAGAACTGCTGCGGAGAACATGGTCACTGCGGCGCCGTTGCTCATGATGCCCACATTACGCACTGATGAGGGATCGATATCGGTTCAACAGAACTATTTATGTTCTGCTGATCGAGTGTCCCAAAACACGCACGTTTCAGTCGGCTTGCTGAGCATCATAAGAGACTCGTGTACTTTCACGGCTACCAGACTTCGACATAAAAAGGTGGTTGTCCACGGCGCCTGATCTCTCTCAACATGCCCCCGACACACGCCTCGTTTGATTACCCCCTCAGCATTACCAACATTGGTACAGCTACCGCCTTGATCCATCTTGGTGAGCCAAACAGTCCAAACCGTATCAACCTCATCACAGACCCCGTGTTCGGTCCCGGTGCTACCCAAATCGAGTATCGCGGTCTTGTCATCAATAAGTCCGACTCCCCAGCCTTGACTCTCGACCAGCTCCCTCCCATCGATGCTGTTCTACTCAGCCATGAAGATCACCCGGATAACCTAGATGAGTTCGGCCGACGCCTTCTTGATGGTCGGAGGGTGCTCACCACCAGAGACGGCGCTTCTCAACTAGCTCCGCGTCCAGGAGTACGGGGCCTTAAGAACTGGGAAACTGTCTGTCTTGACCTTGGAGGTGAGGGAAAGGCCCGGAAGTTGGAAGTAACAGCCACTCCATGCAAGCACTTACCTGGTGGTCAGGTAGTGGGCTTCATTGTCAGCTCTCCAGACGGGGCATTTGGAACACATCCCGACGGTCGTCCGAATGCGATATACTTCTCCGGAGACACGATACATCTCGAAGAGCTTGGCAAGATGAAGGAAAAATATCACATTGCCGTGGCGATGCTGAACATCGGCAAGGCTACGGTATCCTTGCCCGGCGGAGGTGCCGATGGGGGAGGTCCGCTACAGATCACCATGGGTGGTGACCAGGCCGCGCAGTTGGCCAAGGATATTGGAGCCGATGTTATTGTGCCGCTGCACTTTGAGTCATGGAGTCACTTTATGGAATCAGGGACCCAGCTAGCGAATGACTTTGCAAAGGCAGGGGTGGAGGATAGGGTGCTTTGGCTGAAGCGAGGCGTGGAGACCAAAATTGTTTGAATATTCCACGAGCTGGGAAACATACAGGTAGGTTTACCCGTCAGGGCAGCCCACGCATTGCTATGTCGTCCTGAAACCTAACAAAAGAGATTCTCGCAGTGATTATAGAACAAACAATGGATGATACACAAGGGCCATAACACCGCGACACCATCATAACTCATCAAGACAAAAAGAAAGTGTTTCCATTCATCATGACCTCGTAGCCCGCGTGCGCTGCCAACCAAATGTGGCCCTCGATCAAATCCAACCGAAGCAACAAAATATCAACCCTAAAACGCCTTGTCATAAATGTCATCATGATCGAAATCTACTCCATCCCCTTCACTCAGGCGGGGCATTAGAAGAACCCCGTTCGTCCGGTCCTTGTGGGCTTACTCCATGTCTCTGGCTCTGTCAATGCCGCCAAGGAGAATGCCGGTGAGTCTCTCCTGCAAAGATTTGTCGATCTCATCAACTCTGTCCCAGGGACGGGTGTCAACCATCTATCCCACGCTTTCTGTCAGTATCGCTTCAACGGGGTAGGGGGATAAGATGGATGGGAAGGCCCAACTCACGTCTCGAATTCTATGCTTCTCGTTCAGGTCATCATCCAATTTCTTCAACCATCTCGAAGCCGCTTCGTCTTTGCCAATTTGTAAGAATTGGATTCCCACCTGGTTTGGAAGCGCCCTCAGTTCATCCAGCCTCCTCGCCGCATCGACGATTACCTCCTCTACCGCATCCTTGTCGTCCGCTGCCCCGTCCGTGATTACAATAAGGTTCAACATTTTCGGCTTCTCGGGAGGAGGTGCCCGCTCTCCCATCCGTCGCCGATAGTTTTCGAACCGGTCGATATAAGCCGTCAGGATTGTCCAAAGTCGCTCGGAAATGAAGGTCCCGCCACCAATCTCGTCTGGACTGACTTCGTTGGTCAAGAGATCTAGAACCCGTTGTCCATCTTGGATTCCAAACTCGTCTTTATCTTCGTTGCAGAAGAAATGCACATCTACACCGTCACGGTCATAGTGTGTCACAATATCGACGATGTAGCGCAGAGACTCGATCATTTCGTCCCATTTCGAACGCTCCCTTGTCTCGCAGTTACCGTTAGATAAGGGCGCCGCCTCGGTAGCTTCTACCATTGATCCCGTGTCGTCGAGAAGGAATACGACGTCGAATTTTGAGAGCAGGGCGAACTCTCGGTTATCTTCCCTTCCACCATTTACACGATTGAGAGGCATCATAATGTCGTTGAGCCTGACAGGGACTATGTTGGAACGGGATCTACCGGGAGAGTTGTCCTCTTCAGGGTTTGGGTTGCTGATGCCCAAACCTACGGCTTGGGAATGGGGAGAAGGGCGAGTTGCCGATGTTCCATTGCTGGCTGAACTTTCTGTGGAGGGCCGTCTTGAATTTTGGCCTTGGTATGGAGGGGGGCTTTCGTCTCTCGCTATGTTCTGTCTGAAAGGGAGTTCCCGAAAGATTTCCCTCTCAAACTCCGCTGCGGGAGAGGGTGGGATACTGCTGGATCCAGAGAGTGTTCGTTGAATCATTCGGATTATGAATTCAGCGACGTCACGGTAACTTCTGTCCTGATTGTTCTCCATCTTGATCATGGTGCGGTGGTCGCCTTCGATGCCAATGGTCTGGCAATCAAATGAGCTCATGGCTGAGTCGGGGTCGGTTACCTGAGAGTATGTGTTAGTATCAGGTTGGATCGGGGTTCTTAGGGTCTCGGAGGAGACCCATCATGAAAATAGAAACGACATTTCGACGTACGAATCTCATGCCAAACATTGGCTGCATCTCATATGCAATCACAATTGGAATCCTCGTCCTTGGGTTGTTTCGCATCTGATCGAACCTGGCAACAATGGTATTGAGGTCCTCGGACTGGATGCTCAAGCTATCTATGAGCGTGTCATTGCCGTGCAGGAACCTGACGATGCGGGAGGCATATCTGGCTAGCCTGGAGCCCTCCTGTGGTCATCGCTGTTTGTCAGCAAACGCTGACATATTGAGGGGTTCCGAGGAGTTCGGAGGTTGTGGACTCACGAAGGGAGTGCCAAAAAAAAAGATCCCCTTGACAAGGCATTCTTCTCCGTTGAAGAATGTACTCTGGCAGTCTTGGAATCGCTCTAGCCTGTGTGACTCTTCCGACAGAGCATGAATAAGGGCCTAGAAGAACGGACGGTTAGACAAGACCACATCAGATCCTTGAGTCGACAGGGCTTCCCATACCTGGCAGACGACCAAGCCTCCAAGGCTATGGCAAGCAAAGTACATTGGGCGCTTGGATCCCTGTTGTAATGCAAGTCAGTCAGGAACAAGCAGACAAAACTGTGGTAGCTGGACACACCTCAGTCCGGTCAGCCCTGAGATGGTTGAGGAAATTCTGCGATATCTTGTCGATCGTTGCAGTGGCAGCGGAAGCAAACATAGCGCTTGCACGATATCCCACGGTTGCAAAGCGACCGGCCAGCTTTCGACCTTCCCACCTCATGGGATTCAGCGGCCTCGCTTTGACATCGTCAGGAAGGAAGTCTCTGGGCCACATGTGAGGCGCGCCTTTGTCCGTGCTCCAAGACTTGAAGGCATGTCCTCCGAGACCATGAACAAAGTACATACTGTGGTTGGCAGTGTTGTTAGAGAGAAGCTCTCATCGTCGAACATGAAGCCTGGTTATGGCAAGTCGGCTTACTCGAATTGAGGGTCATCGTGCTCGGCGATGGTTGTTACACCGAGAAACTCATCGCTCACCATGACAGCTGAATCTCTGACATCACCCGCTGGATGCTTTGGGTAGATGCGCGTAAGGTTGAGCCTGTCACGCAGAGCTTTACATTTCTCCTCTGTCTCCTGACGAATTGTGACGACCGAGCAGAGCGTGCGCTGGTTCGTCTCCTTGGTCAGGGGATTGACAATGGGGTCAGAATCGGGTCGTTGTCGCCGGATATGCTCAAAGACGTCGTTTTCCGTGGTCCCCAACGGAAGATTACGGATCGTCAATGTCATATAAGAGTCTCTTGCCGCGTGACGATGGCCGTGATGGGGATGGAAACGGGCGTGCACCCGGTGGACACGTCTGTGGATGTTATCGACCAAAGTCGCCATCTTGGATGGGCTTGAGTTCTTGGAAATGAGTTGGTTGGGAGTGTTGAAGATCGAGAAAGGATTCAGACCTACTTCGGTGCTATCCACCCCTATATAACCCCAACCGGCTTGATAGTTGGTTATGCGGCTCTGCGCTTCCAACTGAGCGTTGACCAGCCTGTACCCAACCAGTCGTCTGGACGTCCAGTTGGCGTCTCACGATGGAGTTGATACTCGCTGGGTGGCCAGCATTCAGCTCCGTCCAGGTCCTCGAAGCACTGTCTACGAAAGCCTCAAACAGCAAGGTCGCAACACAAGGAGTCACATCAGTCGCCAAGCGCGGGCTGGTCTAGTTTCTTTCCCAACGATTCTCATACGCGGTGCACTGCAAGATGCGCAAGAAAGAGTGGTACGCAATACACGCATGCCAACATCCCCGGCGCCGCCCCAATCTAATTTTCGTGACGCCTATCCTCTGGTTGAGGATGCTTCCTCCAAACTTCTCATAGGACAATTAGGGCTCTGAGGATCAACGACAAGATTGGCGTTGCTGCCCAATCGAAAAACACTTATCCCGAAATGGTTCCGAGATCTTGTGGCCTTGCTCTGCCTTGGCGGTTTTGCTTCTGTTCGAGTTGTATCGGGATTACCACAGTAGGAAAGAGTGAAGATTATCAGGAGACAAGTGTCCGCGGGCACATGTAGAACGAACCTGAACAACCCATACCCATAGGCATTGTCTTGGCAATTTACGTGGGGAATAGGCGTGTTGTCTTAGACTCCTTGTTCCCAAACCTTGTCATGGGAAGGGGGAGCACTTCATGGTACCCATCCCGTTGTTTACGTGACGATCACCCTCACCAGTCCGGCATTTCGCTCGTTCGCTACCCATGTCACGCTCTGGCCATAGCGCCAACGCAACACCACATTTATGTGCTATATGCCACTCCCGAGACAAGGAGGTTGTTCCTGTGAAAGCGAATCCGGATCGGGCGCCAGCGAACACTGATTGTCAGGCTCCTCGTCAGTGGAAAGCCGTCGAGAGTTTTATGTTGTGCTACTCGAAAAGCGTTCCGCAAAAAGATCACCAGACTTCGGCTTCAAACACCGACTCACTGCCACGACGAGGCACAGAATAACACCGGCGAGAGAAATTTCGCTCAGGTATGGCTGTCACAAATCGTGCAATTGGTGAAGGCTACGCCACATATGCGTGTGTATTACAGGGGGTGGGAAGAGGAGGTCGTTCATCCCCGCGGGGTTCCTACCCCGGCCCTTCACAGTTGGGACAACCCATCAAGCTGCTCGAAAACTTCTCCGCTGGTCGCTGACCAGTCGGCCGTTCTATGGAATATCTCCGACCTCATTACCCCGTACTATGGAATTTGGGTTTCTCAGCTTCCGCAGAGTTATGGTTACATGAGGCTCCGCCGCACAGCTCGCGAATCATAGACGGCCTTGGCTCCGAAGAGACTGGTTTAGGCAGCCATCAATCGCTGCCGAATCAAACAAGGCGTCCGTCTGGTTAACATTGATTGTTGGGTGCGACCGGCCGTTGATTTCAGGTTGCATGTTTTGGCCCGACGGTGAGGCCGTGACTCGAGTGCCAAGAATGAACCCAAGAGCCGTGGACTGTCCTCAACCCCTTTTCTGGAAATGCGGGAAACAAAACAAGTAACGCAGGGAACAACCCATAGTGTTTCATCAGGACCCAATATCCGGGGAGTCCCGGCCGATGTCCTCCTATCAAAGTCACGTCAGCACCTCACTCCAGCCAGTCACTCGATGGAGCATCAAACCGAGGAAAGCAAAATGACGGTATTTCCAATCCCCAAACCTCGTCCGTCCTCTACCTTATCATTACCATGCATCTGGTTACCCCGAACCCATACGTGGCGAGCTGCTACCCACTTGAAGACTCTCCCTCATCAACGGCGGCCATTTCCTGAACGCCTTGCCTTGTTGCTCAAGAAGACTGCCATCCGTCCGACTTGCCTATCGCCTCGGCCCTTGATACATTATACCACCGCCTCCTGATGCAGGTAACTTGACGTGACACCTATGCACACCGTTTCTGCAGAGCCTGCATGTATTGTCACTTGAACACATGGCTGACACTCGACAAGTGAGTTGTCATTTGGGCTGAAGCGGGTTCCTGGCCTCACTGGACTGGCGATATGTGACAGAGATGGAGGCTCAGCTCTCTCCAAGCAACAACGGACACTACGACATACCTACTGCACTAGATCTTTGGATGCCGAGTTTCCGGCCATTCTTCACCCCCTGATGCCAGCCAATGCCGTTCTATAACCCGACTCGCCGGTCAGCCCTCCTTTTGTCCGTCAACCAGACTAGTGTCTGAGACAGAATCCCACTTCCACAGGCATCGTAGATCCGAAAGACCGGATTAAGCGCGCTTAGCCCTCCTCTTTTTCCCATTCCTACCTCCCTTGACCTTGGTTGAACGTGTCTCGAGTCTCCACAGCAGTGCCTCACAATACATTCTGGCGACAGAAGAACGGAGACACCGCGAGTGACGGATGGTCAGGATGGATTTGAAAGATGCATTGGTGCCAGGCTGCAATGCATGGAAACAAAGCAAACATGGCGACGACTTGCAGATGGGAGCTTGGCAAGAGACTCGATGCTTACGATGGAGAACATGCACGGCACTCGAGACACTTTCACTTCAGCCTCAACCACGACTAACGGCAGGTTTCACTCGGCAATTACATTGTGACAATCACTCACGGCAACAAGGGGATTGATCATGGAAGCAACAGATTCTGTCTTTTGTATCCGTGAAGCTGGATATCAGACCGTCATTACGGAAGGTCTTTGACTTCCACCACATCGCAAAGATCTCAGAGAGACCCACACCCTTCTCAGCAAATACTCCGCCCACTACTTCCCTGGTGAACCCCATCCCACGATTCTTCTGGGCCAGAATGAAAAAGGCACAAACTCCTAAACTCTCCACTAATGCACCGATACCCTTAAGCCATCAACCAGAACATGCGATATTGTTGAGAAAGCAAAGTAACCTCCCACTAACATCCCACTCCTCACTCCTCCTCACATCTGGCTCAAACCATCGCCCCTCCGTGGAAACCGAGGTCCAGAATTTCACACTCCCCTCAGCGGCGGATCACCACAGTCGCGAAGGCTGGGGCTGATGTGATGGACTGAGTCTTAGGCGCATGCATGGAGTTCTCCAACCCCGTCTTCCTTTTCGGCAGCGAATTGGTGGTGTTGGCTAGGACGGCGCGGCTGGGTCCAGCGGCCGGGACGTAGTCGTCGTAGTAGCCGGCCTGCCGACAAGATATGTTAGTGATCGCTGCGTAAGGGGTTGAGACTTTGATCTCAAGTGATCAGGGCGTACAAACCTTCTTCTTGGCTTCATACTCTTCCTCGGCTTCCCTGAACCAAGCTCTGACTTCTTTATCTGTCATCATCTTGGGCGATGCCAGTGCGCGCGGGGCCCTGTATCGGGGGACTGTACGGAGGGTTGGACAGGGGGTTGGACGGGTGATTGTACGGGGCGCTTGGCGAGAAGTGGGTGATGCTTTCATGCGCTGACTCTCAAGATGCGACTTGTAAGCAGCAGCGCTGCGGTACGCATTCTTGTTGAATGGCTTGGTATAGGTGGTGAAGTCGGACATGGTTGCGATTTTGCAATTTGTGGTGTTGTGTTGGATTGTGTTGGGATCAGCAGAAAAGATGACGGTATGTAAGAAGGAAGGAAGGAAGGAAGGAAGAGAGGGAAGAAATGAAGGGGTGGAAAAGTATTTATAGAGAAGGTAAGTGCTATTGGAAGGCAAGTACCTTATTGAGAAGGCAAGTTGCTATTGTGAAGGCAAGTGCATATTGAGAAGGCAAGTGCCCGGGCCTATTGAGAGTTGAGACGGAAGGCAAGTACCTATTGAGGAGGCTGGTATCTATCTGGACTCTTCACTCCGTTCACCCTGATTTTGACTTTGCGAACCTGAAGATGGAAATCGGCGGTGCAAGTCGTCGACACTTGGCAGCAAATCTGATTCTGTTCAGACGAAAATCAGGTGGGAGTACCAGTTGACCTATCCATGATGTACTAGCGACATTCACTGACATATAAGGAGGAGAGGCAAGAAAGTCACACGAAAATTACATAAACGAAACCACGGAAAGGTTGTCAGGTAAGGGCGGTAAGTTACGAAATCGCTGACAAAAAGCATTGTCCGCCGAGATGACAGTCAATTCCCCTACTACCTGAGCGCGGGAAAGCCACCCGTCTAACCAACGCCTCATCGTGTAATCGACTCCCTATTTTCGGGTAAACGTTGAGCACAACTACAGCTCCTGACTTCCCCTGTTACCCTATCCTAGCTGATCTGCCTTGGGCCTAATTTGCCTATACATCGCCTTAACAGGTTGAAATGTCGGCAGGAGTGGTCGTGTCAACGCTTTGGAGGGTCCTGAACACTCGGTTAGCTCCAAAACGTATAATCTTGAGACTGGATGAAGTACTTACCATCATTTCTTCTGATGCTGATCATCAACCTCGGGCACTTTGACGGCATGCATAGAATCCTCGAGGCCCTTGAAAGGCTTGCTGTCGACGTTGAATTCCTGCTTGGACTTGTTGCGCATGGTGTTGGAATATCCCGAGCCGCGGCAAGCATTACACTCGAAGGGTTTGGTGTCTTTCGGGAAGTCGGACATGTTGATAGTCGTCGACGTGATGCTGTGTTTTGGTGTTTGGTCCAGAGAGAGAATGGGTGCAGAGGACGACAAAAACAAATGGAGGAAGTGGGAGAGAGGCGGGTTTATTATGGAAGCAATGGGAGTGACAAACCATAAAAGCAGACGGGAATGAAGTGTAGGTGTGAGTGAATGGTCGTTGGGAGTGAATTTTAGGTGGGGACCGGCACCCTTCAGTCTGATCTCAAGACACCTTCATCTAACTCGGGACTGGTAAGGAACATCCGACTGCTTGTCCCTGGTCTCAAGCATTGCGTTGTACGCAGCAATGCTCCGGTAAGCATTGTGGTAAAACGGCTTGAGAGTGGGGAAGTTCGAAAATCTCGGTATGCGAACCTCGTAAGGGACACGCGACTGTTTGTTCTTGCTCTGAAAGTTGAACATGTTGAGAATTTCTGGGTGTCTGCAGTGGTGGGTTGCTTGGTAGAGGCAGGCCTGTATGGAGGTGGGTAGTGTGTGGGAATGAGGAGGAAGAAAAAGGGAGGAGGTGGGAGAGTGGGCGTTTTTATATAGAAGCCTTGAATTTAAAAGATCGACGCTGTGAAGGGAGGCATAGTATTTAGGTACGTACTCGATTCCCTTCACTCATGGAGCCTCGAGGAGGTTCAAGACTCAACCTGGGTTGGTGAAGTACCAGTCCCCCCGAACTTACCCGATATGAGCCTTAGCCCATTCACTCCGGCATCCCCAGGCGTTCTGTCTTCGCTGAAAATCATGACGTAGGCTGGCCAGTTTTCTGGATCAATGATATGAGAATGTTTATAATGATACAAATGCATATGGTCAAGTATCGTGTATACCTTACATTGGGCTTACGGCCCCGGACACTCGACAGATGAGTGCCTACTAGGGGCTGTGGTAGATACAGCGTATGAAATTGGTAAAAATAACAATGTGAACACTTCATGGAATCTGATCAGAAGTTCCATGGAATGCATTGGACACAAGTGAAAGAATAAGAACAAGATAAGCATGCAAGATTTCATGATCTCCTAAGCTCAGATTTGTGACGGAAAACAGAAGATTAGTGCCAGTTTTCCTGCGAAAATCCCATATGTCCTTCCAGTATCCATCATCTACAAAGAAGCAAATCCATCTCTCCAGTCATGATATCCTCAAATGTGAACTTCTCGGTAGCATCCTAATGAGTCGACGGGGCGGCGCCCGCGGAATCCGGAGCATTGCCGGGGTTCTTCTTGCCAAATTCAGTCAGTTTCTGCTTCTAGAGCATGATGTTTGGTTGACAGGAAAACTTACCGCGACCTCCTTGGAGGATTGAACAGGCTTCGGCGGTTTGGGAGCATGCATTGAGTTCTCCATACCAGTGGTACGCTTGGGACGACTATGGTCGCGAATGAAAGAGCTAAAGTCGGGAGTATGGCCTCCCGCCGGGACATAGTCCTTGTGGTAGCCAGTCTGCGTAAAGTATCGAGTTAGTCTTCGTTGCCTCGGTTGTTATTGAATGTGGATGCATGTAGTCGAATCATGATTCCGATAACCGTACCTTCTTCTTTTCCTCATACTCGCGATCTGCGTCGAGGAACCACTGTTTGACCTCTTCATCGGTCATGTCGCGCGGGGCATCAGTATCGTCGCCCTGCTTCTTTGAGGTCGAGGTACGATGCTGCTTGGACTGAGATTGCTGAGACTTTGGGCGATAATGCTGCTTCTTGGACTCGCCGCGCCAGGCATTGTATGCAGCCTGGCTGCGATACGCATTTGGGTTGAATGCCTCGTTAGGCTTGGGAAAGTCTGCCATTTTTGCAAGTGTGACGGATGGTACCTTGACCCATTCACTTCGACATTTCCAGACACTCTGTCACCCCGGCAAATGCTGACGTAGACTAACCTATCTCATGAGTCAATAACAAAATACCATTCACTTGTGACCAAACGCATACTGTCAAAAATGCAAGTCACCCTACAGGTTCTAGACTACTCATCAAGTGCTCGACGGCCGAGCAAGACTGTGGCGGCTACATGACAGAAACCAAGTTTGGAGATCCAAACCGTGCACTTAGGAAGGATGAAAAGGGCTTCCATGGGGAAGACAAGTGCAAGTGCTTAGTTATTTGAAGAGAAGGCATGATATTCCGAGAGTAATGTAAGACTGCGTTTGTTCTCGTAAGGCGTGTTCGTTTCCGCTGTAAAAAGTTGGAAAGTTGGAATTTTTGGTGTAGAAAGACCTCTACTGCGTTGCTGCTTTACTGCGCCCGTGAGCGTTCGCCTCAAAAGTATTATTTTTCATGCACGCCCTGCAACCATCTGCAACCACATGCACTTACTCCAAATCCAGGATCTGACCAATCAGAAGCCCAGAATCCTTCAAATTCTTAACCACAGTCTTTACTGCCAGACAGCTCAAAATCGAGCTGTAGTGTAGTAAGGACTGCGGTTAAGACTGGATTTCAATACCCAACTCCCTATAAATATAAGGGGTGGCCGTCGCAACCTCGAAAGTTGGAAGACAATGGATGAGGCCATTCCCAATTGACATCTTCTATTTGAGGCCCCTTTTCGTCGGAGGGAACGGAATGGATGTGCCCGATGGCTTCTGGGTGCCAAGGTTTCCTTTACCCCCTTTGCTTATGATGACGATGATAATGATAATGGTAACTTTATTGCCCGATTGAAGGATGAAGAAAGAGAAAGAAAGAAGAAAGGTGGAAAGGAAGAGAGCCCTCGATGTTAAGCACCTCTTTCCATCTTGCAGCCAAAGTCTTGGCCTACCTTAACGCTGCATGAGTGCAGCTGCGGACCATGAGGGAAGTTAACGATTTTCCCCTAACGCGGAAACGAACACGCCTGTACTGTTGCCGTAAAGAAAATCTGGCCGTATAGCTTTATACTGCAAAGCTCGGGCCACCTATCATATGCACCGTACAGCCTTCTACACCCCCCTTATACTGCCAATGTACTACCAATTTTATTTTGTCATCCATTTTTATCGTTCTTTTTCTTTTAGGTGGGTTACAGGGCAAAAGTGTCGCACGAATGCGCTGAGCTCCCCGTAGCTACAGGGCGTTGCAGGGTGCAGGAGGTAGATGTACGGCATGAACTGCGTTTTTGAGCGTGTATACATTTTGTCGTTTTGTACGATCATGCCGAAAAATGTACGATTTTTTGGCCATATATAACCCTAACCCGGGCAAGGCTATGCGAGGCTAATATAAGGGGGTCGCAAATTACTTTTTCTCACGGCAGCCGACCAAACGACCCGACTTTTGTACGGTTTTCGTGAAAAAACGGTCGTACAGACCCCTTTATACGGCAACCGTACCAGAACAAACGCAGTCTAAGGGAGGTAAGGTGCAAGGGCTCGGTTGCTCCAGGCTAAGACCGCTGTAACTAGAAATCCTTCCTACCACAATTTAGCCCATACTACTGTTGATTCTGACCTTGTTTCAGCTCGAATCCCCTCGTGTCAAAACAAATGTTGATACCCAGCGCCAAAGAGCCTCCGTGATCATCCTTGTTTCTCCCTCATACTCCCAGAGCCAATGGCGTCGATTGTCAATTTGACAAAGCGTAGTGATCTAACAAACTACCATGTTAGCGCCTTCGAACACATTTGTTTGGTTGTCACCAATGTGTACTTACAATCACTTCCGGCTCTGGAGCTTAGCAGGCTCAGAGGCCTTGGGCGGCGCATGCATGGAATTCTTCATGCCGGGCACGCTGGCACTTGACGCCGAGAACTTCGCGCGGAAGGCGCTGAAATCGGGAGTATGGCCTCCCGCGGGGACATAGTCCTTGTTGTATCCAGCCTGTGTCAATCGCATTGTCAGTGAAACTGTCCTGGCAGGTATTGTGTATCTGTACTATAACGCAAAGCTACGCACCTTCTTTTTGTTCTCGTAGTCGATATCCGCCTGGCGAAACCACTGTCTGACTTCGGCGTCAGTCATGTAATGGGGGTCATCGCTGGTCTGCGTGCTGGCGCCCTCGACCGGCTTGTTGAGACGCTCCTTCTGAGCCTTCGGGAACTGTGGCTTCTGGCGTTGCTGCTTCTGGGACTGTTGCTGCTTGCGATAATCGATGCCGCCACGGGGAGCGTTCTTGTGCATGGCAGACGAAGCTTGGCTGCGATAAGTCTGTGGGTTGAAAGAAACTGTCGGCTTCGGTACGTCGGACGGTTTCTCCTTGAGAAGCTCGACGTCGTTGCGCAAGGCGTTCTTGTGCGCATTATACGCAGCCATGCTGCGATAAGCGTTGCGGTCAAAAGTTCCGGTGCTCTTGGGGAAGTCGGAAATCTTGAGTGTGGTTGTTGGGTTTGGGTGTTGTGGTGTTGGATGTGACCGTGGCTTTCGCTTCGGCGTCCATCGTGTCGTCTTCGGCACATAATGGGCATGTAACACGCGAATTCTTGAAGTCGGCGTGCTTGGACATGGTGCTCTCTATTAAGACGGTTATGAATGACTTTGCCAGAATGTCGTATCCGATAGCAGTGTCCGGGGAATCCTAGTCTTCTCCGGCGGCTTCTTCAAGTTCAACTATTACTTCCTCTCCATCTACGTAATCCTGGTCCTCGATGTCCTGGACTGCTTGGACGAAATACCCAGTTGCCTCATCGATGGGGCCGGTTGGCATAGTTCCATCTTGGATATCGTCGTCCTCGTCGTCTTCTGTAACGCTTTGTGCCAAGGCGGATTTGGCTTTTTCGATCATATGATCTACCATCTTGGATTTGCCAGAGGAGAAAGTTTGAGAGGGAAGGAATGGAGAGGGGAGTCGACCTTAAATAAATAGGGCGACCGGAAGAGACGAACAAGACCAGTGTTCGTTGAAAACCTTGGTGCACAGGACACTTGAGACCCATCACTCGACCAAAGCCCCTTCACTTTCGGTCAGGTTCAAAAACTTTGGGAAGCTTGGCAATGTTGTCCTGACTCTTCCATCTTGACTCTTGGGGATTCCATCCGGTCAGACAATGAGGCGCGGCAGCTGTGGCGCTGAAGCGATCACGGGGACAGAAGCAATGAATGATATATAGATCAATTTGAAGACCGACTGGAAGACAATGTTGCGGTAGTCGGGATGTGTCTGGATCATTGCGGATCAAGGTCAGTTCGTGAGGTTCAAACCAGGAAATGTTCCCAGTTTTGGCAAAAGGCAAGAACGACCGACTCGAAATTTCCCCGCAAAAGGGCCAAAAGGCATCTGTGTCACTCGTCGATTTGATCACATATTTGAAACTCAAATGCCAATTAACGTCTTCTTATAGCTAAAATCGATCTTCATACACATCTGGTAGTGATTGCATAACCATATTCAGCCCATTTCCTCCCATGCGAGCCCAGAGATGAATCCTCAATCAATAGAAAAACCACCATAATCCCTGCCCTTCCCTTATGTGGCTCTAGCGGAAGCAAGCTGGGACATAACTGTCGAATCTTCCGGCCTGTATAAGTTGCACCGAGTTAGTCAAGCTGTCCTCATTGGCGTATGTATGCATACCTGGATGATAATAGAAAATTAGGTACGTACCTTTTTGTCCCTCTCGTAATCAGCATCCGCTTCGCGGAACCACTGACGAACCTCCTCGTCTGTCATGAAGTGAGGCTCGTCCTTGTTGCTTGAAGTCGCCGCCTGCTGGGTGGCCTGTCTGTTCTGTGGCTTCTGAAACGGCTTCTTCTTAAGAGCGTCGTTGTTTCCACGGGAGGAGTTGTTGCAGACGCTTTGTGCAGCTTGGCCGCGATAGCTGTTCGCACTGAAGGTGCTGGCGGGCTTGTCGAAGCCGTTGTTGACGCGGGGGCTGCGGTAGGCGTTCATGTTGGAGTTGCGGGGCTTATGAGTGTTGTTGTTGACATGGGCTTGGCCGCGATGGCCGTTCGGGTTGAACACATTGCCGGGCTTGGGGGCGTCGTTGGTGATATGGGAGGCTGTCAGGTGGGCATCATACGCAGCCTGGCTGCGATATGCGTTGGGGTTGAAGGACGCGTTGCGCTTCGGGAAGTCCGACATTGTGATGGTGTTGTTGTGTGAGGTGTGGTGTGTGGATGTTCTGATATTCGATGTATCGAAAGTTGTGTAAAGGAAAGAATTGGAGGAGGGAAGGATGGAGGGGGAGAAGGATCTTATACTAGCAAATAAATTCCAGAACCTGTGGTGATGAGGAAGCCCTTCACTGCGAGTCCTGAACATGGAGCCTATTCACAGTGACATACCTTGTATGGTGAACTTTGGAGGGCTTGGCAACTTCATCCCATCTTTGGGGATTGAACCTGGATATGTTTAAGGACCAGCCTCAGTGTTCAATACACAGGACTGAACAATAACCTCGGGGCACGCTTTTGTCGTTAGGGACCCTGAAATTGTTGAAATCAGGAGGCATGCTTCCTGCCGGGACATAGTCGTCGAAGGTTCCGGCCTGTGGCAAACCTGAAGTTAGCGATTACCGTCCCCGTTGTATTGTGTATGTCTTTGAACGAAAGGAACGTGTACGATGTCGACGGAAAAATGGTCAAGTTGGTGCAGCAAAACAGTAAGCCGGAAGAGCCGTAATGAATCTTGTAGTAGCAGTGGATAAACAGATTGATTCGGAAAACCCCAGAAAATGAATGATTAACAAAACATGTCACCATGTGTAGTAGCAAAAGAACATCATGCAGATAAGTTTGTACTTTGATAAAGCTATGGCCTAAGAACTTTCAAGTTATTGCGTGGTCGGTGCATTCATCAATAAACCCTTAACGACCATCATAATCCTTCCCTGCTATCTGTTGCTCATTCTCAATCGGCAGCCTCAAATCGCGTCTTCGGGGTTTAGGGGATCGTAACATCGAATTCTGCCTAGGTAGAAAAACGTTAGTACAAGACACAATTATGGGGCATCCTGCGGGAACTTGATATATTTACCTTCCCCATCACTTGCGATCCTGGGACTTGACAGGCTCAAGAGCCTTTGGCGCGTGCATCGAGTTCTTCAATCCAGGGCACTTAGTCTCCGAGGCAGCGAACTTGCGGCGGAAATCGCTGAAGTCCGGGGTGTGGCCCCCGGCTGGGACGTAGTTGTCATAGTGACCAGCCTGCATCAAGGCAATGAGTTAGTGAAGCTGTCGAGATTTGCATGTGTGTTCATAGACCATAATGTTGAGTTACTAACCTTCTTCTTTCGCTCGTAGTTGACCTCTGCTTGACGGAACCACTCCTTGACCTCGGCATCCGACATATAGTGAGGCTCGTCGGTGTTCTTGACCTTGCTGCGGGTAGTCTGCGTCTGCTTGGTGGCCCATTTACTCTCGGGCTTGCGGAACTGCTGCATCTTGGGACTATGGACGCCGCCACGTGAGACGTTCTTGTGGGAGGTATGAACAGCCTGACCACGATAGGCATTGGGGTTGGATGAGCTGCTAGGCTTGGGAGCATCCATTCTGCCAGTCGCAGCGTTCTTGTGGGTGTTGTAGGAAGCCTGGCTGCGGTGGTCAAGGGGGTTGAAAGAGCTGGTCGGCTTGGGAACATCGACGTTGCCAGCTGCAGTGTTCTTCTCGCCGGTATGAGCAGCCTTGTTGCGATACGCAGTATGGTTGGAAAAGCAGGTGGGCTTGGGGGCATTGACGCGAATCGTTGAGGTGTTTTTGTGGGCGTTGTAGGAACCCTGGTTGCGATAGGCACTGGGGTTGACCGAGCTGCTGGACTTGGGAGCATTCATGTTGCCAGCCAAGGCATTCTTGTGGGCGTTGTATGCAGCCTGGCTGCGATACGCATTGGGGTTGAACGAATCGTTGCACTTGGGAAAGTCGGACATTTTGAAAGTGTCGATGTCGGGTGTTTGGGTTGTTGTGTGTTTTGGTGGTATGTTTGGATGTTTTGTTTGGATGTCGTGATATTCGATATGTCGAATGTTGTGTAAGGAAAACGATTGAGGAGGAGGAATTCCGGAGGGACGGAGATTTTATATGGCAACTGAATTCGAGGACCTGTGGTGATTAGGAAGCGTGTTCACCAGCCCTTGAGCCCGAGGACCTGTGGTGATGAGCAACACCCCTGTTCACTACCAGTTCTGAAGTTCGTTCACCTTCACATATCATTGTGAACATTCGAAGGCCTGGCACTTTTGTACCGTTCTTTGGAGATTAAACCTGGATCTGTCCGGACCAGCCTCAATACCGCAAGGACTTGGGAGGTTGAGAACGAAAGGGGGGATGGAGAGTGCTGTTTTGAGAACACGCTTGTAGAAAGAAGAACGCACAGGAAGAACAGGCCCCTACAGCAAGCAAATAGTACTGTGAACCAAGGCGTCTATAACCATGCGCGCTCGTTGCGAGAGAGTGTAGAGACACCAAACGCGTCAACTCCGGAGACACTTGAGAAGAGAAAGACAAAACAAGCATTGAAACAACTCGAAATAAACAGGAGCGAACATTAATGGGAAATGTAAGAATCAAGAGAAGATCTCACATGATTTGACCCCACCGAGTATGTTGTATGAGGCATTTCGGGAACTTATCTGATAGGTAACTGCTATACACCGACGTATATACCAGATGTCCTAACTTTTGCACCGAATGCCTTCTTTTCTGCTCACCCCAGCTAAGAAGAGTTCTTCGAACGTCTAAACGTAGTATTGCCAAATTGTCTTCTTAGCTACGTGTAGATTGGTGTCGCTCAACTTTGTCTTCCTCAGTAGGTGTTGCCTCGCGGGTCGGTATGACGGTAGTAACAGCCTGGGCGTTACCAACTTTTCCTTGGACACTACAAGTTAGTTTTCGAAACAGAAAAATTGTAGGCCTAGCTGGGTGTAATTCTTACCTACCTACCACTACTGCTTGCTGGACTTGGCAGCCTCATCTGCCTTGCCCGACTTGTTGGCATGCATAGAGTTAACCAAGCCCTTGGACTTCGGATCGTTGTTGGAAGCCATGGAGTTGCTAAAATTGGGAGGCACGCCTCCCGCCGGGACATAGTTGTCAAATCTTCCGGCCTGTGGCGAGACTTCGAGTTAGTGATGACTGTCTCGGTTGTATTGTAACTGTGTCTGAACAATGAAGTGATGTTACTTACTCTCCTGTCGGCCTCGTACTCCTCATTGGCTTCGCGAAACCAGGCGGCGACCTCCTCATCGCTCATGAAATGCGGCTCGTCCTCCTTGTCGGAGGTTGTCGACTTTTGAGAAGTACGCGAGGCTTGAGAAGTGCCCCCCTGTTGATTCTGATTAGCGCGAGCTTTGCCCTTTGAAGAGCTGTAAGTGCGCGAGTCGCGATAGGCGTTCTTGTTGAACGACTTAATCGGCTTGGTGCTTGTCGCAGGTCTTTCCGGAAGTGTCTGCTATGGTTCAGGTGTGAGAGCGAATGAAGCACAGGGATACGAAGTGGGAGGCCGCTATGAAAATAAAAGTAAATAGAAAGGAAGGGTGGCGTGATGGCTAGTAATAACTTGACAGAACTTGCTAGTCATGTTATTTGGGTAGGTTTACAGAGTTGGCATAAACCGTTGCCAAGGTGCTGGTGTAGAGTAAGGGCATGAGGACCAAAAGAGACAGACATTGATGAAGCGAGTAATTGACACTTGATAGCTCGTGAACAACGAATTCGGATTAAGGGGAGAAAGAGCAATAACAGAGGTGGAATAAATTAGGAAATCCCTTACTCTGAAACCCCAGTTGATCTGCCATATGTCGCCAGATGTCTTTCTTCCATCTCCGAGCTCCGTCTATCAGCATTCCCGATAACGTCCCATCGCAAAGCCTCGGTGACGACAAACGTGTAGAATCTTACGGCTCCGAGATGTCACCCTACATCGAATTAGTTCAAGGAAGACGACGGGTTCTAGGAGTGTCTCAAATACTGACATCAACGGGGTCGGAGGTCGCGCCAGTGGCAGCCTCAGTTTACTTCTTGAGACCTTCTCGCTTGGTGTACTTCGCCAGGGACCACATGCTGCCTCCCATACCATTTGCCTCCTTGGGAATGTTAGGGAAACACCGTCGGAACTGGACGGCGTAGCGTGACTGTGTGTTTTCGAGAGGAAGTGGCGGGTGGGACCCTCTTCCTGGAACGAGACAGTGTAAATTAGTATTTAATGTAGCGGGAAGCAAGGTGGACGTTGATTTCTGACTAAACTTACGCGTTCTCTGGCCTCAGCCTTACGCTCGATCTGCCTGAACCAATCTTGTGCCCGAGCTCCCGTCTTGTCATGAAGGAACCGGACGTGGAGCCGGAACCAGAACCGGGACCAGAACCGGGGTTGGAAATCTAGTTTCCGGGCTGTGCTCCGGCGCCACGCTTGCCCTTGCCGTGGTTTCCGCGGTAAGAGTTACGGTCGAAAGGTTTCGGGGTGCTGTTGCGGTCCGTGATTTTTTCGGGTGTCGAAAGGAGATATCGTTGAGTATCGAGCGATGTACCGATGGCAGAGAAGGAAGAAGGGAAGGTGAAAAGAGGGGTGGAGGGGCACTTGGGCCAGAGAGCGCGGGAAGGAACGTCTGTCGACGTGCCAAGAACATCACCTGTTAATGCACTATCAGTTTCCCGCCCAACAGTGGCGGCAATCCCGATAGCGCCGCATCTCATTGAACAGCGACCCACATGCCAAGTTCGACATGCAGGCAATGAGTGCAGGCAACAATCTTGCACCGACAAAACTTCAAGGAAACCAAATTTTGGGAGCAAAGAACAATCGACTTGTACTTCATACATCAAGTATCTACGTATCACAAGCTACTACCATATAAAAGACTGGGAAGGAAGAATCACTGATTTTACGGGGAAGGTTGACGGTCGCCCAGAAGGGGCACCCGTCATTGTCGCGTCGTTCTCATTTGGGTTCCAATTCTTCCCTGATGTACATCCTTCTTGGTCACTTCCCGACTGTCAGAAACTGCAACTCGGTACCTTAGTAATGACGATAAGTTCTCAAGCCTTTGAGTCTTCCTCAGGGGTAGCAAAGCGGGAGTTTGCCAATCCCTTCTCGCTCGGAGGAAGCAAGTTCGATACCTCCTTTACAGCAAAGCGAGAAGAGGCTAGCCCCTTGGCTCCCAGAGGAAGCTGATTCTCCATCTTGGCCTTTGGAGTTTTATGGTCTGCAGCCTGGTAAGACTGCTCGTTGATCTGAAATCCTAGTAAGGACCAGTTGCAAATATCATGGAAAGCGATGGAGGACGGAAAGCAACAGGAAATGGTGGGTGACTCTGTGCTACGATGAGGAAAGGAGGGAGTATATAAGTTGAAAACAACCTGAAACTATAAACACGGGCAGGTAGGAGTGGGCACATAAGCCACTACCCAGCAAAAATGGCGAGGAAGAAGCATTGATTTCATGATCCATAACTAGAGGTACGCTTGCGCTACCAGATTACCTCTGATTTTCCTCGACACATGAGGTGAAGGCTCTCCGGTGCCCAGCAGGGGCACTCATCGGTGTTGCCTTCTTCTTTCTTGATCCTCGCCCTCTCCAAGGCGTCTAACCTTGTTGATGCTCAAGCCTTCGCATCGTTCTTCGCACCGTCCTTCGCATCGTCCTTAGCCTCCTCCTTCACCCAGCAGGAATTCGCCAGGCCCTTTTCACCCGGGGGGAGCTTGGGGGCAGGAGCAATATAGAAGCGAGAGGCACTTAGGCCCTTCGCACCCGGAGGAAGGGGGTTCTCCATTTTTGCTCTCGGCGTTTCGTGGTCGGCCGGTCGGTAGGACGACTCAGCGTTGGACGACTCGGCGTTGGACGACTTCTCGTCGGCCTGAGGTCTGAGTTAGGAACAGCTTCAAGTATTGCAGACACTGGGTGTTTTCTGGTACTGTACCTTCTGCTTCTCTCTTTTCGGAGACTCGGCGAAGAATGCCTTCACCGCGGCATCCTCCTCCGGGGTAGGACCGTATTTCTTGGAGTAGTTGGCCTTGCCTTTCCCTTTATTGGAATAGGCCTTGCGGTTGGTGTTCTGGGCCATCTTGAGATGTTGTAAGCGTCCGTGTAAGGTAGCTTTACTAAGTTTGGCTGGAGAGAGGGCGCAGAATGTTTGACGGTTGGGCCTCGTGACTGAAGTCGCTGTGCTTTGGTGGTTGCGACACAGACAGAGATAAATGGCTGTGTTCTGTGGTGTTGAAAGGAGAAAGGAAAGCGGGAGATCTGGTGCGCTTAAATACTAGGGTACGGGAGAGGCCCTGGCAAATATTCCAGGGCCCTTCACCGTGAACAGTAGAGTGGTGGTGAAGGGTAACAAAACAGCAAAAGATCGGGAAAAGGTTTTATACCACGGAATTGTTGGCAAACCTGTAAGGTTCTCTGAGGTTAGGTGGAGCAGGGCCGGTTCATTAACTTTACCAGTACCTACTAAAGGTTGGTGAAGAGTATAATCGAATTCCTAGACTATGTTCTGGATGACCGAAGAGACGAAAGAATATTATACCGGTTCCTCCAACTAGCACCTGTTTCGTTTACTCATCCAGCGTCCTGGTTTATAGGAATGTCCCAAGTGTCATGCCGTACAGGCTCGGGACTCGGGAGGGCTTGGCTTTATTGAGAGAAGGTAAAACAATCAAACGAAGGTAACGGTGAAGGGTAGAGGAACTGATCATTGGAAGAAAGCGACAAAGATATATACAACTGGTTCAGAAGATTTATTGGAAATTTTAGGTACCAAAAAGCCAAAGCAGCCTATAAACAATGTAGAGGTAGGAGCGGGCACACAATCCACTGCCCAAGGGAAAATGGCAAGTAAGAAGCATTGATTCCGTCTATTAACCTTGCGCTTCCTGATCATGACTTCCTTCCTACCGAGAGGCTCCCTTTTGCCCTAATACTCGGTAGGTATTCTCCTTAATGTCCTCCTTATCCTCCGCCCTCCTTCTGCGTCCTTTATCATCTGCAGAATCAAATGTTTGCCTTTCCGACGGGATCTCTGTGGTGTCGTGGCGTCGTGGTACTTGAGGTTGATATCGTCGAAATCGGAAGGACGAGAAATGCTTAATCCTTTGACTCCTCCTTCTTAGCCCAGCGAGAGCCCGCTAAGCCCTTGTTTCCGAAAGGAAGCGGGTTCTCCATTCTCGCCCTGGGTGTATTGTGGTCGGCGGCTTGGTAAGACGATTCACCATTATCCTAAGATCCCATTTGGTAAGTAAGTGTTTCATATAATATAGACATTGGGTGATTTTTAGGCAGTGACTATAGGTACCTTTTGCTCTTTATCCTCTGGAGATTCAGCAAAAAACGCCCTCACGGCGGCGTCCTCCTCGGGAGTAAGACCAAACTTCTTGTGGTAGTGGTACTGGGCTTTGGCCTTTGAGGTTGATGTTGTCGAAATCGGAGGGACGAAAGGCGCTCTATCCTTTGACTCCTCCTTGGCAAAGCGAGAGTGGGCGAGCCCTTTGGTTCTCTCAGGAAGTAGCCGCTTTTTGTCCTCTTCCTTGGGGCTGGTAGCCCAGCGAGAGGCACTTAGGCCTTTGGCACCGGCAGGAAGCGGATTTTCCATCTTTGCCCTGGGTTTATCGTAGTCGGCTGGCTTATAGCCCGACTTCTCATCGTTCTAAGATCCGAGTAAGCAATAGTTTTCAGAAGTTTGTACTCTGGCTTCTATCGTGGTGATCGTACCTTTCTTTCATTGGATTTGGGAGATTCAGAATAGAAGGCCCGGAACTCGTCGATTGCGGCCTGCTCCTCGCGAACAGAGGGAAATGCTTCTTGATATTCCTGGGCTTTTTCCCCTTTGGCTTATAGCCGTTGGGGTTCGACTTGGAGATTGAGTTGGGTGCCATTTCGAGATGCTGTAGCTGTTTCTGTAGCGAGTTGATGCTTTGGTCCTTGAGAGGTTGTGGGACAGGCAAGAAGAAAATTTTGTGTCTTTTGTGGTGAGAATGGAAGAAATGATGGGAGGTCTGGAGTGTTGTAATGGTGGTGAAGGGAAACAACTGGCAAAAGATCAAGAAAAGAGAGGGAGGTTTTATACTACAGACAGGAACCATTGGAAAATGATAAGAAGGCCAGATATGTGAGAAATAAATGCAACGGACTTCCGTAGTCCTTCGGCGTGTGCGCATTGCATTCATTTTCACAAAACCTGCAAGGCCACGTTTCTTCTCACTGTCTGCAGTATTCGGGGCCCATACAGCGGCTTTTATGCATCTCCTGCAGTGTGAATCACAAGTTCTGACTCCTTTTTTTGGCCTGGCTTAGCCTTACTGCCAGACGTTCGGTATGCCGTTATGCATGACCAAAGTTTCGGACTTTTGTGATCAAGATGGTAAGGCATAGAGGTATACATGCTTTTTCGTGCAGTAAATCCAGTATTGCCACCCTTTGAACCCCGCTGCGCCCTGTAAGCTTCGGGGAGAAAACTGTCGGGCTATTGTTAATATGCAAGAACGTCGGGTGGCAATAAAAGCAGGAGCTGCCTGTGATCACGAAAGTAGTGCGTGGTGGGCGTTTAAGCCACTAATCCAACTGGTAAAGGAGAATGAATGAGCAAGAAGATTCAATGCTGTGTCCGGAGATTCTATCACTGTGCTATCTCCTCAATATCCAAACCCGGCAACCGGACACTGACGGGATGCACGAGAGACTCCGTGTACGGATTTTGCCTTTGGGGGACAGCTTTGGAGATGTCTGAATGATATAGGTGTTGGATCAACGTCTTTCACTTGTCTGACTGATTTTAGAGTCAGAAAACGATCAGAGACCGTCCCACCGAGACGCCTGTGATTATAAGATGACTCCCAGTGACCGCGCGCTCATTATTCTTCTGTCATGTCTGTAGGCTCAGGAGAGGCAAATGTGATGAGCCATTCCCAGATAGCGGTGAGGGCATCACAAACAAGGAGAGCTTCGAGGACGAAATTCGAGACGACCGGAGATGAAGTAGCAATGACCTTGCACCGCGGAACTTTTGTGTGGTCCAGTATCAAAGCACAAGAAATCCCATGAGGCTTTTATATGCGAATAGAGATCGGTAAGGGGGATGAGAACATCAAACATGACTTCCACAATGTTGATCCTCCGCGGACGTGGTTGTGGCACCTGGTTTTCCATGACAAAAGGATTACAGGAAACTAGATCTGTTTGACTGAAGACACTGAACAAACGACCAAACAGCAAGTGGTTGAGTGGTAGCCGACACGAATAAGTGAAAAGGGGAAGCTCACCATACTGAAGGACCAAGCAAGTGATGATGATCAGGGAGTTAAGATACGCAAGTCGACCAACCTCCGAACTTGATACAATGATGGACTTGGCTCAACGTTTCAGAGCTCGTAGCTTCTGGATCTGTCAACAATCTGGAGAGACGAAAAAAGTATGTATCAGACCGAGTCGCGCTTTTGGGATGTCGATCGACCTAAACCCCGCCGGCCCCGTCGAGCACAGCGACGACTGGAGCCCGGCATCACTGTGAACTTTTGGCATCTTTCTAGGCAGGGGGTACTGGTGGGAAATGAGTCTGGGGCTTTTCAGTACAGCGAAATGAGAGTCAAATAACGGAGGCCGTGGCTCAGCTAGCCCACGATGATAGAAGTGATGGTGTCAATGATGAGAAGTGGAAGTGAGGAAGCTCAATGCAAGAAGATGTGTCAGATAAGACAATCGATAAGATAAGGCAGCACACAGAGGGGACCAATCAGAACAAGGTGCTTTGCCAAATCGGGTCTGATAAGATAAGATAAGATAAGATGAGTACCTCGACGACTGACGAGACCTCATGCTCGACGACGCACCGTTACCAGCTATACGCACTGTTACCAGCTATTCACAAGGGCCATGACGAAAGTTACGACCGTATTCAGCGGCGACGCTCACCAAGACGCATACGCCGGCAGTCGCGACGAATACCGCCGCTCGGAGGGCAGAAGACGCTACATTCAATTACCCTTCACTTTGTCAGAGATTGATGAACTGTCCAACACCTGATCACAGAAGGTTTGATTGAAGACGAAACCAAAAGCTACCTCTAGCCGGGAATTCTCAGATCGAGGTTCTCATCATCGAAGTTCCCCTAGTGCTACTCAAACCCAAACACCAAACGCCTTCTTCTTCCCCCCCTCCCTTAACAAGTCCAATCTCAGAATCGCTGGTCGTTAAAGAAATCAGAAAATGCAAAAAAGGCCACAAGCCGGCCTGCATAGCCGCACCCTGTCCGGGGCTGGTCGCACTGGTAACAACAAACGCTCAGATCCCTGACTTCTGTCATTCCCTTGTCCCTTTAGAGCTCCTCCTCATACTGCTCATAGTCCTCGTACTTCGGAAGTCCCTGCCCAAAATTCTCCTGTGCTTGATGAAGTTGGGCTCTGGCGATTATGATGGCCTCCTCGGACGCATGCAGCATCATCTGGGCCACCTGTCTTGAGGCCATGGCAGCAGACAGGCTCTGCTCGGCCGCCCTAATGGCGGCGATCTTCATCTTCACTGACTGGTCGGTCTGATGGCTGGTTAGCATTCATAGGCTTAGGTGGGTGCAGTGATAGGGAATTGCGTACCTCTGCCATCTGGGGAGCGGGCTGGATTTGGGCCACGGGCCCCATTTTGGTGGCGGGCTTGATTGCTTCGGCGGTTGGATTTTCGGCCTTGGGGCCACACTCCACAATCACGTCGGCGGCAGGCGTGGTGCTGGTGACAGTCGCGGTGCTGGTGACGGGTGTGCTGGCTTGGGCAGCCGTGGTGTTTGTAGCAGCCGTGGTGTTAGTGGCAGCCAGCTCGGCCTTGGTGTTTGAGGCGGCCACGGAAGAAGAAGCAGGCTGGGCGGTCGAGGTCTCCTGTGCCTTGAAACTGGTCAGCATACACCAAAAATCACGAGGTCCAGAGTGAGCAACAAGGAGATATGTACCTGTTCAACGGTATCTTTCGCAAAGCGTGAGTTCGCCAAGCCCTTCTCGCCCGGAGAAAGCAGCGGCTTTTCCTCCTCCTTCTTAGCCCAGCGTGAGGCGGCTAGGCCCTTGGCTCCTGGAGGGAGCGGATTCTCCATCTTGGCTCTTGGGGTATCGTGGTCTGCAGCCTTATAGGGGGACTGCTTGTCGGTCTCCGGGAAGTCGGCAAAGAACGCCTTTACGGCCGCATCCTCCTCGGCAGAAGGGCGGAACTTCTTAGAGTATGCCTGCTTGCCCTTTCCCTTCTGGAAAAACTTGCCGTTGGTGTTGGGAGCCATTTTGATATGTGGTGAATGTTCGTGAAGAGGTAGTTTGGTTGTGGAAGGAGGCGAAGAATTTAATCTTGAAAGCTTTGGTCGAGGATCCCTGATGAGTTGGTAAAAGAAAGAGAAAAAAAGGGGAAGAGAATCAAGTCGGTGTGTTGGGTTTTATACCTCTAGGTGAGAACCACCACGAATATCCGGGAATGCGTGGCGGAGGCCAACCAACGCTTCGTCACCCGGGCATGCAAAGGTTTGAGCAATGTATGCATCGGATATGTCGGTGAAGTGAAATAAGTGAAGGCGCAGAAGGTTCTGCGTACGGACATGCAATTGACCACGCCGGTGCATACGAAGCCTCAAAGTTCTTTGCAGAAAGGGAGGTACAATATATACTGCGGCCACCGTGCAGTTAATGGTGCATAGAGGTCAAGTATGCCGGCCCAAACATTCAGGTTAAGGTAGGTAAGGTACCTATCTTCCATCTCCGTTTCACCCGACGCTCCTTTGCCTGCCCGCTTTCCTGAACCTCAACAGAGGTATTCACATGCCTCCAACCTTTGTCAATATCTTGTTGATCTCGTGACAGGTAGAGATCCGGTGAACCTGAGGATTCTTGCATGCCATACCGAAGGGGGACTATATTGTTGGCCGTAGCATATGATCCATTTCGCCACTCAAGATACATTGCATCAACACTACCTCAGGTACCTCAGAAGTGAGTCACTCAGAGTTTTTGTGGACAGAAATCATTCGCCTGCGTCGCTGCTATGTGCTTCCCCCTCGTAGGGTGCAAGTCAGCCTCTTACTACACCTCTATGCAGAGGTATTCTAGGTATGCTGCGTGTAGATGCCGCTCGCCGAACGCACGAGGATTATGATTCCGCCAGGCAGCCTCTTTGATACACCATAGTTGTTCATTCTGACTCAGTCTCTGTCTGTCTCAGAGCATTCTGCGGCTTGCGTATCTTCTTCTCCGCCTCGCACTTGAGGTCGGCTCCGCGAAATATGGCCCGAACCTCTGCATCTGTGACAAAAAAAAAAAAAAAAAAAAAAAAAAAAAAAAAAAAAAAAAAAAAAAAAAAAAAAAAAAAAAAAAAAAAAAAAAAAAAAAAAAGGTTCGTGGAACATTTGTGATTTTTTTTCGGTTCAACTATAGGCCCAATGCCGCTGCGTTATGTGTTCTTGGTGATCAGATTGTAACCGAGTAGATCACGTTCATGTCAGCGCTAGGAAGAGTGTCAGGGAAGAAAGGCGAGGGCACAACGCAACCAGGAAGTAGTGGTTAGTCGTAGTGTTACGAGATCGTAGGCACACGATATATTGTAAAGTTTGTAATGTTTACGGCGGAGTCACAAGTGAAGGCGCGGAAGGTTCTGGTTACGGGCGGATATGCCATTCGCTACGCCGATACCTTATATAAGGCGCCTCAAAGTTTTGGACAGGAAAAGAAAATTTAAAAAGACAAAACTATGATACGGCCTATTGATAAGATATTGCATACTGTATGCCAGACAGAACCAGGCGTCCCTCCGTCGTCGACACTACGCCGACGGTTACTAACAAAACAGGTACCTATCAAAATGCTGCGAAAATTGGGATTTGTGACTCCCCTGTAAGACTAATATTGCTATTTGTTCTTTCGGATCGGATTATTACGGACCAGTGCATGTCAAGGCCTGGCAGGCAGAAAGCTTATGAGAAAAAAATGTAAGGTAGTAAAATTTGCAATGTTTCCGTACGGCGTAATTATTTTGCTGGTCCCAATGAGCTACCTATGAACTCGACCAGATTGAAGAAACAATGAAGAAACAACCCTCTATTCCCAAACACAGATAACACCATCTTTTTCTCCCCCGAGAATGAAAGTTTAATAGCTAGTTGGCTAAAAAATTAAAATATACAGCCACATGCCGGCCTGTTAGCTACCCTGTCCGGGTCTTGATCCTCTTGGTCACGAAAGCCTTCCACTCGTCAACTGTCATGTGGTATGAGTGAGCTGCCGACATGGAATTGTTGGTGTTGGGCTGGTCGACCGGGGTCTTGATTCCCTTGGCCATAAGGGCCTTCCACTCGTCCCACGTATAGTATGTTTCGCGGACCTCCGATTTATTAGTCTTGGTGTGCTTGGGAGCCCCAATCTTGTTGTGTTGGTCGACCGGAGTCTTGATCCCCTTGCCCATAAGAGACTGCCACTCATCCCACGTATAGTGTGTTGCACGGGCCTCCGAGTTGTTGGTCTTGGTGTGATTGGGGGCCCCAATCTTATTGTATTGGATGGCCGGGGTTTTGATCCCCTTGCCCATAAGAGGCTGCCACTCGTCGACTGTGGTGTAGGGCCAAGTCGTGGGGGTTGTCGATTTGTTGGTGTTGGTCCTCTTGGGAGCTTCAATCTGGAGGGTGTTCATGTTGGTGGCATCGGAGACGCTCATCTATGAACTGGTCAGCTTGTGTTGCTTTGTGGAAAAACAAAGAAAAAGGACAGGATAGCAGCGATGAACATACCGCGAAGAGAGTTTGGTGGTTGAAAAGGTTTTGTTGTGGTGAGACTGTGAGTCTAAGTGTTGGGTAAAGTAGGTATGGTGAGCTGTGAGGAGTGAGCTTGTTGGATGAAGAAGGAAAAAAAAAAAAAGGACAGGTAAGGGAGATTTTATACCTATGGGAGAAGCATGAGAAATTGCAATATCCTGGGCGGTGGCAGAGGCCACCTGGCATTTATAAACCATGTGCATGCTCTTCGAAGTATCGGAGGTCATGAGAGGCAAAACCTTCCTATGCCCGTGTTCTGTTGCGCGGCATGTCTACTGCAGTATAAATCGGAGTCCCAAATATGCGGCCAGGGCAGATGATATGCGGACTCGAGGAAATACGAACACGGCCCTGGCGAATATACTGACTGACGTTTCAACGCCGTGAATCTTTTTCAGGAACCTGCAAGTAAACCTGATGATGGGCATGGCCTTGAACGAAACTGTGACAACTGTTCCTCTTGCCCAACTTCCTTCACGTGAACTGTACCACTTCAATCATGCAAGCTTCAAGCTCTACACCAAGGTAGTCGGGCACGCGCAATTTGTCGTGCTGTCATTCTGATAACACATTCCCCCTTGGGTATCTGGTAACATGCGAGTGTCTTTCACCGCCGGCCGAAATTTCCTATACTCCGTGTTATCAACTCATTACTGGGATAGTGAAGCCATTCAAGCCCTGATAGCACGCCCCAAACTTTCGCTGTCCAGACTTTTCCACGGATGAGCCTGTTCGGGTTCGGGGTCCGATTACCACAGACTACATGCTGCAAGCTGCATGTAGACCAAGAGCGTGAAGAGCCTCGATGCCCGCCGGTCATGCAGCCAAATACAGATCCGGGAACACCCTAAAATGGCAACACCCGCCACACCGAATTCGGCATGCGTATATATATGTACGCTTGCACATATTTCGAAACATCACTAAAGTACAGCATATGCGGCCAAAATCCCATTTCTTTATTCCACTCCTCCGCTCGGTATCCGGTCCCCAGACGTAGTGTAGCGGTCCGTCTGTCGACCGACTGCCGGATTTTGGCTCGGGCTTGATGGATCTTTATCGGCGATGTTATCCTTACAGAAAACATGCAATGGCCAGAGTGACTGATATCGCCTCGGCTGTTCTTGCTCTGCAGAGGTGTTGCGTGTTCCCTGGTTTTGGCACGAGTCTTTTTCTTTTTTTTTTCTTCAATTATTTTATTTTATTTTATTTTATTTTTTGCCGTGTGTTTCTGACATCCGAGGCTGTCCTTGGTGCACTGACGAGTAGCTACAGGTAGCTTTGATCAAAACCAACGGAGGATTGAGGGGGCCTACCGGAGAAAAGTGCTGAGGTCAGGGCCTGCATGATCGGCCGCATGTTTCTGCAGACTACCAATTTTTCGAAAGAGTCCACGCTGACGGAGTCTCAAAGGGAGCCAAGTGTCCAATACGTCCGTGGGATGCCTTTTATATCATCATGGTTGCTTCTCCATGTGATGGCTTGGAAGTGTTGGTAGTTTGCTGAATCGTGTGCATATATCAGACAACGTGTTTTGTTTTGTTAAACCACATCTGCTTCCTGGTCAATGGTTACCACGATGTCTCCAAACAACAAGCAGGCATTCGATGCCCGTGGTGAGGAAGAAAGCTTCATCATTCGAGGGATCAAAGTGTCGCGATTACCGTAAGTGCCAGGTGCCGGTTGGAAGCCAGTGGATCATGTTCGAATCCGTTGGCTGTGGTTTTTTGATGCAGAAGAATGCAATTAGGCAGGCGCTCCCGACTGTCTGGATGATGAGGTGCTTCAAGCAAGGGGTTTCAGGAGAATCACAAAGGGAAGACGTCTTGTGGGTTAGGGGTGTTTGTGGCTCCTCCAGCAAATGTGGGGTATTAGTTTGATTGCACTTGGTCTTATTCTGGTTTAGCGCGTGTGATTTGCTGATGTAAGCAGGCTGGATTCTCAACGTCACTCCTTCCTTCTTTCGTGAAATGTTTTTCTCAAATTTCCCTTGATGGTCCTCTTTCCCTTCTGGGTTTGTTTTCTGCTCTACAAGACCAAACGACATTGATTAGTCGGTTTGGGGCTGAGTTCCAGCAAGGTGACTGGATTCTTGAGGCTCTTCCAGAGAGCATCCAGTCGCGAGGGACCTATCCGCGCCGGGCACTGATGGATCAGGCACCCGACGGAGAGTGACAGCGAGGGAAGGAGGGAGGTTATTTGGGGGTCATTTGATTGTGGTGTGCCGAGACTGGTAAGGTGTGATGCACTCTTCAGGAAGGAAGGACTGGGATGACTGGGGGCCGGTTGGCGGAGATGATCTGTGCCTCCCTAGGTACGGACCCTTCCCCCTGTACGATGACGTCGACTGCCACCACAACCTTTTCCAAGGTCTCGTTGACGACATTGGCAAGAGCGAACAGTTCATGATTTGGGTTTCCAGGCGCCCCCAGAGTCGAACGACAGTCTGGCGCTTTCCCGCCGCGATTGCACTTGGAACGGTCCGCAGCCAGCTGTAGTGGCCTCAGCTTTCCCCTCGCGATGATGCTGCTTTCATAGCTGAACTTCGGCTCTTCAACCTGCCACCAAGTGGTCTCGTGGTCTTGTTATCTTGTTCCTGTTCCTGCTCCCGCTGTTCCTGGTGTTGATTCGGATGGCTTTCAAGCTGTTGTACCCACTCGTTCCAGCTGTGTCCCAGTTTCCGCATCATAGTAAACACAGTCATTGGTATGAGCCCAGCCATACAGATCACAGAGATTCAGGAGTATACACACAAGCCCAAACCCGGCCAGGTAGTCGAGGTAGTCCATACATTCCACCCCGGCTGCCAGGTTACATACTCTACAACATACATCTCCATACTACCATACAGCTCCGTCTTCCCGCCCATCTTCGCTGCACTTCATCGCCGATTCACTCACAAATCCCGAATTCCGACTAGCTACAGCTCCCAAACAGGAAAACCCGACTGTGTTCTTACCAACAGATCTGGAGAGCCTCGTGCCCCCCTCAAAGCCCACACGTCCGCACGTCCACACCCAATAGGCTGTCAGAGCTAAGGGCCTTGTGTCTTCCTAATCACCCCCTTTTGCTGGCTTCTGGTGTCTTCCAGACTAGAGCCAGTAGTTCAACCGTCACCTCATCAGAAACTCCGGCACCACTCGGACTCGGGACAGGACGGGCACGACCACCCGGTTCCTTGTTCGGGTGCAGCGGTTGCAGATAGTCCCTGAAAATGAATGACTTTGCGGCTCACCCCCATGAGACAAGCTCGCCGGCCTCCTCAAGTGGCACAATTCCCCCACCGCCCTTGCCAGGCACAAGTCTGAGGAAAGAGCGCGGTGCCATCGCCGCTCAGGCCTGCGATACCTGCAGGGCTCGCAAGCAGAAATGTGACGAGCAAAGACCAAGGTGCGGCACTTGCCAGAGATTCCATGTCGAGTGTCACTACAGGGAACCACAGCCTACAAAGTAAGTCCACGCCTTACGCCTCCCGAGATAACTTGATCTAATACGGACTCTAGAAAGGACAAGACGCTGCAGGAAATCCTGGATAAGCTCAAGGTCCTAGATGTTCTCAATGTCCTCGAGAACAAGATTGACCACTTGAGTTCGCGCATGGACCATTTGTCGGCCACATGTCATCCCAACACCAACTCCATCACGGCAACTCACTTCGCCCCTACTCCCCCTCTCACCATTTCCAATGGGCATTCCACTGGCACCCATGGAGTACATCCTGCCGTAGCACACCACCGCTCGCCAGAAGGACTGTCTAATGGGGTGCCTCATGCGCTCCCCAATATTGCTTCGCTCACCGAGGATCAGGGGCACTACCAATACGTGTCTGCTGCCCATCAGATGCTGGCGTGGCCGGCAATACAAGGCCACCTGGCGGCCATTCAGCCCAAATGCCCTACCCGAGACCTTAAGTCGGTTGCGACTGAATGTCCGGCCATAGCACTCGGTGCTCACTTCTCAATGGATTACACCATACCCATGAGCCTGCAGAATGGCGACAACTTCAATCCTGCGCCTGTCTCGGCCCCAATATCAGCCTTTGGATTGGATTGGGACATTATGCAAACGTTGAGCAAGGCTTACTTTGACGCCATTAACCTCCTGCATCCTATCCTGGACCGCCATACCTTTTTAACTCAAACACTTCCGACTTTGTTCAAGGACGGAGTCGATCACAGACTGCAGTCCACTATCGCCTTTCTCGTCTTTGCTCTAGGCGAGGTTGCTCTAGGTAACTATAGGGGCGCGCCCATCAATGCGCACGGAGGGAGGCCGAGCGGTATGAGGGGAGGTTCCAAAAGTCACCCACCTGGCATCACGCTGTTCAACGAAGCGAGGAAACGTTTGGGCTTTAGTGTTACCGAGACGAGCCTCGAGATGGTACAGGCATACACATTGGCTAGGTAAGCACGTCGTTCTGAGCCCCTCTGATCAGTCTTTCTAACCAAAAGTACACACACAGTACCTATTGCGCAACCTGCTCATATCCCATGGTATGTTCCCCTTATATACCTGCTACCCTGTTTCGTGCAGACATTACCTGTCGCTTTGGTGATCATGTACTAACAAATGTAGGGTTTCTGGAAAATGATTAGAGAAGCGTCTTTGGCCTGCCAGTCCTTGATCATGATGTAAGTCAACAATATCCCTCCTAATTTGTCCAGTATGCAAACTAACACATGGCAGTAACCCAGGGGTGCTCTCTTCTCCACAAGCAGACTTGCTCAGAAGAGCATTTTGGCATTGCGCCGTCATGGAAACGTATGTACCAGATATGCCCTGATAATGTCAACTCAAGCTAATCGGCATTTGCCAGTTGCCTCAATCTTGAGCTAGGGTTCCCACTTACAGGCCTCGAGAAGATGGAGAACATAGTTTCCCTCCCCGACTTCAGCACCAGCTTCTCAGACGCCGATTATATAAGCAATCAAGAAACACAATATCAAGAGCACTTTGCGTCTCAAATAGCTCTTAGGCGGTTGCTTGTGGAATTTCACAGGACGCTCAGTCGATGTAGGCACCCTTCTTCCCCTTGCCCACTCTACACTCTTGCCCAACCCTCGCTGACGCACATCCTCTGCAGCACCATACAACACCATTGCTCCCAGCACTAGCAGCACCCCAAATACGATCCGCCATATGGCAATGGACCTCGAGCACTGGCGCAGCTACCTCCCTCCTAACCTACAATGGCAAGAAGACACACCCGGCGCCTTTCCGTCGAGCGCAACCACCTACAACGGCCCAAGCATCTACAGCCCCGTCACGACAGCAACTACGACAACGAACAGCACCCCGGCTATCTCTCCCATGCTTCCCACTCCCCAAGCAGGCACCATGTCCATCAGCTCCGTCAGATCGGTCGTTGGCAGCGTCTCCATGCCCGGGAGCGGCGTCATCTCACAATCCGTCGCCAGTATCACAGCTTCCGGCCTCCGCTCCCCCCAGCTGTCCCACCAACAACCGATTCTCAACTCCGGCCTCGGTCTCCAACAACATCAACCGGCACCTCAACCACAAATGTTCACGGCCGACCTCGACGCTCCCCCTGTCCACTACCCGTATGCCCACGACGTGCAGGTAGCCCTCCTCCGCTCCCGCTACTACTACGCCAAGTACCTCATCCACCGCCCCTTCCTCTACAAAGCCCTGCACCACCCGGACGCCATGACGCAAGACGACGCCATCGGCGCCGCCGAGTGTCTCAAGGCTTCGCTCAAGTGGCCCATTGCCATGTCGCCCACGTGTCTGCACAAGCGGCTCGTGCCCTGTCCCTTCTTCTTCACGCAGAATTTCTTTGGGATCTTGGTCCTCTTGCATCTGGTGCTGAGCGACAAGGTGCCGATCCTGACCAAGATCAAGGATACGCTGTGCGGAGAGAGGTTCGAGATGGAGGCCAAGGAGACAGTGGAGCTGTATGTGAATTGGATTGGGGATCTGAGGGATGTGGAGCCGAGTGCGGTTTGGGATTGGGATGTTGTTAGTGCCATGTTTGGGTTGGAGGGGAATGGAAGGGATGAGGGAGGTGGTGGGTGAGGGAGGGAGAAGGTAGCGGATGGTGGGAGAAGACAAGCTGGGTGGGGAAGAGTCATTGTCATGGCAGGGAATTTTGGCTTCGCGATTTTTTGGACATACCTGTCAACTGAGTTTTGGAGATCTTGATAGTTACGACACTCAATCTTGAATATCGGTTGTGGAAAGTTGAAGGTTGACACTGTAACCATGGTGATCAAATGCGCGCGCCGGAAGAGACATATCTGAGACCAATTTGGGTATCAGAGCCGTCAAGAGAATCAAAAACGATATCCAGCGAAGCTCTCTCGACAGGCGTTTTCCATTATTGATCAATCAATCGGTGATCCATCAACCGAATCCAAATATCTGTCACACGAGACAAGTAAGTCTTCTAATGGAATCAATGATTCATCAACTGGTCAAAATCTCGTCATAGGAGTCTACCGAAGTATCCAACCCACTCCGCTGATTGCCCCAAAATTCCCCAATCCCCCTCACTTTCATGCAGGTCACGAAGGGAACACGAACCATAGAGTTATCCAAAAATGATTTCCGCATTGGAGGTATCATGATACATTAAGTAATACGCCAGTAGAATGCTAAAAGTCAGGCCCGCCCGCCTTGCCCGCCTAAAAAGAACAGGAGGAAAAACTTCTTCCATCCCATCGTGCCAGTATCCCCAGGACTTCTTCATGTCCATGTCCGGCCCAGCTCCGTGTTTTCCATTCGACTCCCTTTTTGGTTCGAATCATTGCGTTGTTCTCAATTCCCATTAACATTTTAAATTGTGGGTATACATCTCATGCAAAGTATAAAAAAAGCCAAACTACCACAACCCAACCCTTACTTATTGCTCCTTCTCACTCACAGGCCGCGTCGAAGACGGGCTCTGTGTCGTCGAAGGGCTTTCAGGGCGGATCTTCTCCTCTGTGACCTCCTTCGAGTTCGCTCCCGAAGCGAAGGGGGGCGCGCTGCTGTTGTTCCTCGACCTCGAGTGGTTGCTGGGGCCGGGGGAGCCATCGTTGACAAACATGCCCTGGTCGGTGGTGTTGCGGAAGTAGTGGTGGACCTGGTCGTTGAAGTCGTCCTGCTCGAGGTCGTCGCCCATGGTGTTCTGGCCATTGACCTCCTTCTCGCGGCGCATGCGCTCCTTGCCGGCCCACTCCTCGCGCATGTCCTCGATCTTTTGCTTGTGGTCGAGCTCGGGGTTGTAATTCTTGCCGACGCCGCGGAGACGCTCCCAGAGCGACAGGTGCATGGGGTGGATGGCGATGCCGTGGTAGTCGTCGGGCTTGCCGGCGCGGATGTAGCTCCACCGCCGCTCTTGCTCCTTGAGGTCAAGACCGGTGGTGTCGGGGAGGAACATCCAGGTGAGGACCATGCCAGCGAGACCGAACCAGGGAACGACGTAGAACTTGGTCTGGGTGTCGATGTAGTTGTACAGAACGGAGGCGAGAAGCGCGCCAGCCTTGCCGCAGCAGGCACTGAAGCCGTGGGCGGAGGCGCGGATGGGGGTCGGGAAGACCTCACCGGCGACGAGAAAGGTGACGCTGTTGGGGCCGAACTGGTTGAAGAAGCTGGAGAGGAAGTACATGGCCTGGAAGGACTTGATACCGGCGGGGCTGGTGTAGTACTCCAACTTGAAGGCGGGAACGACGAACATGATGAAGCACATGAGGAAACCGATTTGCTGCATCATCTTGCGGCCATAGAAGCGGTTGTCCATGAGGAGCGAGGCCAAGTAATAACCGACAAGAGAGATGATGACGTTGTACAAGTTCCAAATCCAGCCGGTCATGACGGAGCTCGAGGGGCCGCTGATGACGGAAATGAACTGAGACTGGAAGAGCTTGTTTCCGTAGAAGAAAACGTCGTTGCAGAACCAGCAACCAGCCGTGGCGAGGAGACGGCCACCGAAGTGCTTGGTGGTCATGGCGAGGGAGTCGTAATCGTAGCCGGTAACGTTGCTCTTCTTCTTGGCGGCAATAAGCTGTCGGCTGGCGTGGGGCATCTTGTAGGTTCTGTAGTAGACGAGCCAAAGGGTACCGATGGCGGGAATGGCGAACGACAATCTGAATGTCCACTGGACAGTGGCTAGGCCATAAGGCGGGCCTCCGCCACCGCCGTGGAAGATGAGGAGGAGGATAATGAGGAGGGCCTGGTTGATAAGCTGACCCCAACCCTGCATCAAGAAGGCGGTAGTAACCTTGCGGCCACGGTGAAGACGATCGTTTCTGGTGGAGAGCTTTCCGGACGAGACAGAGTTTTCCATGGAGGAGGTAGCAGTAATGGGATATTCGCCACCGACACCGAAACCTGGAGACAAATGCTGTTAGCTTCGCGCGTAATGCGACTTTGCGCCTTGGGAGGGAACGTACCGTAGAAGAAGAGAGACCAAGCATAGCAGATAACCCAGCCCTGGAGGGTCAAACCCCAAGAAGCCGTGAGCATGAGCAAACCGACAAACATGATGGCGGCATCCTGAATGAGACCCCAGCGACGACCGATCCAATCACCGATAACACCGACGACCAACTGGCCAACCATGATACCGATAACCTCGAGATACGTTACGGCAGCGATCCAGTTGCTGCTGCACTCGGTAGCATGTTTGCCCCAGCATTGCGGCCAGGTGGCTTTGAAGAGAGGCTCGATGTTGCCGATACTGAAGAGGACGTAGCCCTCGAGACCGAGACCGGCACCGGGAAGGACGGCGTTGCGGAAGTACCACGAGACGGGGCTGAGAGGGTCCTTCTTCATCATGCGGCCGATGGCCTTGAGCTCCTGCTTCGCCTCCTCATTCTGGACCTTGTTGACGAAGGCTATCCTTTCGCGCAAGGGGAGGTCGGCCCAGTAGGTGCCGTCTTTGGTGTAAATGTCGTCAGGGTGTGTGAGGTAGGCGAAGATGGCCTTCTCGTGGTCGGGATCAGGGGTGACGCCGAAGGGCAGCTGAAGGGCCTCGTCACCGGTGGCCGGGCCGTGAGGCACGGGGATCAGACCCGGCGTAGGGTCGTGGTGAACGTCGGGACTCATTACGTCGTCGTCCATGTTGGAGATCTGAAGTGCTTGTATATGGGTGGGGTATATGAAGAACAAAAAGAGCTTTATAGGACAGCGAGATGGGGAAAGGATATCAAAAAGTAGGTAGGTTGGCTCCCCTTTGGTAGGTAGGTAGGTCCTTGGGAAGGCGTCAAGGAGATATGGGGGAGGGTTGTCCTCTTGCTCGAGATCCCAAGACCAACAGCACAGCAGGTGTGTTGATTCTGGAAGAAAGAGAAGGACAAAGGGCGCTGGAGGAAAAGATCTGGATATGAGACTCGATGGCCACAACGCCAGGACCCGTCGCGAGTTCTTATGGCAAGAGGAGGATGGAAGAGCTTGGGGATGGTGCTGGGATACCAGCCGTCTCTTTCTGATTTGGGATAGCGTGAATGTTGTGTTGGTGGACTGGAGGAGCGAGACTGGAGAAAGAGTGGAGGGGTAGCAGTACCTGTTTCTGCACCATTATTCAGCACGCAAGAGGGGTACAGCTACCTCGACTGGTTGAAGGACAGGGGAGCAGTTACAAACGACCACGCCGAACGCCCGAAGGAATGGCCCTGTACGAGATCGTGGTCGAATCGAGCACTGTCATTGGCAGATGTCGGAATGGAATTTTTCCTCTCAATCTGTGGGGGAACGGGGCTCATGGAGCAGTCGAACTCATTGGAGATTTGCAGACCCTGACCGCTGACATTACCTAGTTTCCCCGTGCGCTTCCGGCATTGTTTTTTTTTTCCCTCTCTGGACACGATGCATATTGCATTGGATATTCTGGCATCACAGCGAAGGATGCTGGTCTCTTCTGAAACCAATGGGCATTCATGGCTTTAACTACGAGCTTCTTAAAAAGAGCTGCATGTCTATATCTTGTGAGACGGTCAGTCTTATTCATCTGTTATCCGGAACCGTGAGAGTTGGGTTCCCTTGTGACGGGAGCCTTGACGGATGAGAATATCACAATGACAAAGGCCCCCCGCAAAAGGTGAAAAAGTTGGGAGGCGATCGATCAACAACGCCTGTGGACAGCAAGGGACGGACACGTGCTCGCTCGCTGCGCGATCCAGTAACAGTGACGCAGCGGGAGGCACAGCGTGAAGTGATAGTATTCTAGGATATTGGAATCTTGGTGCACAGCGGCGGTGCTGAAGCTTCCTTGTTTCAACCACGACCCGACGTGCAAGGCCGCACTGATTCTGGTTAAGCTCCATCAACAAGCTTTGTCAAGCTTTTGCCGCCTCAAACAGACAGCCTCGGCAGCCAACCAACGACGGCGCAACTCTCTCAAGCCGCATCGGCATCCGCCCGTTACCGTGGTATCGGGGACCGCCACCAGGCTGGGTTTGGTGATAGAGCACACGACAGATGACAGACGACATACGACACCGACCTCGAATCCGGAGATGGATTCCTAGCTCGTCCAGGACCTCCTGGATGTCGTTGATGCATGGGCGAATTATGGATAGTGGTAGACGTGCCAAGATACCAAGGAACGATAGAAAGGAGGAGCATCCCCCGAAGAGGAAGACATACACGCGACATCTTTGCTTCTCTCTTCACGATGCCCAGAGATGTCGCCGAGAGGTGCCCTCGTGCCATCCTTCCCCTTTCTGCCGCGTCCAAACGAAGCTGACCCATATACATGGCATGTTGGCTTTGTTGACTTTGCCAGCCTCGCCGGCCAACCACGATGGAGCCATGCGGACTGCGGGCGGCGGCGACGGCGGACGGAGTCGGGTTTTGGACCGTCCCTCGTCTTTTCCGCGTCTCGCGTGTGTAATCGAAACCGTGTTCCCCCCATCCCCTTTGCCCCAGGCTGCGAGATCTTCTTGGCTGCATCATTTTTGGAGTGCGCTGTGCGTGCAGCGTGGTAGCGTGGCAGCGAATGCAGTCGAATGCATTCGGATCAACAGCCTGCAGATTACTATGCAGTAGCTCGCTGCTTGTTCGACGTGCCTGGTGCGCCGCTGGGGAGTGCTGGCAGGCGGTCGCTTTTTGGTGGATTGCCATTCACGACGTCGAGACCGCCCACGTGTGTCGATGATTGGTTGAAACCAAGGGTGGGCTCTTTCAATCTTCTCAGTCCGGGTATGAGGGGCAGACCCTGGACGTGGGGCCGAATCCTCAAGGCCGCATTTCTTGGCGCCGCCTCAATTGAAAGGCGAGACCTCGTGAGGTCACCTGGCGAAACCACAAGAGGAAAGCCAAACCTCCTTGAACCCCTGAGGAGCCTCATCATGAATTTGGGACCACCGCCGCTGGCTGTGACCTGGAACAGGCCACTGATCGGGGCAAACCTGCCGCCTGTTTACTCCAGGTTCCGGGACTTTATGCTCCGAAATGCGTTCCGCGGTGTCGAATCTTCGACGACTCCCCACCAGACACCCGAGCCCCCGACTCGTCGGTCGACGTTTTTGCAAGGATGCTTCGTCTATAAAAAAAAAAAAAAAAAAAAAAAAAAAAAAAAACCCCCACCTCCCAGACACGAAAGCTTATCGATTGGACTGAGTGGAGGTCTGGACCGAAGAAACACAAGAACTGGCGAAGCCGCGATGACATTGGCAATTTTGCGACTGGAAATGCAGAATCTGCCGCATGTGGCTCGTGCGTCCGGCATCTCCCGCCTCACGACGGCTTCACACACAAAGTTGTGTGCACCTGTGGCTTGGCAGGCCAAGAAGTGGTAAAGCCGTGATGTCATTTGCTGCTTTCCAGCCTCAATCCCCATTTTCGTTTATCGTCGACAATCTGTCCTTCACAATGCTGTCGCCGCCTCCGCCGCCCCCGGTTTCTCCGCTGACCTCGGCGAAAACAACAAGTGGGGGGATGGAAAGTCTCAGCGGCACGACTGACTTTTTGAGGCATTGGATTCCGGAGTCGCTCTCCACAACCGACTCCGATATGGATGGAACCGGCCGTGGATTTCGCTTTTTGGAAGCCCAGAAAGCGGTCAAGAAATGGAGAAAAAGAAGGGGAGCTTTTGTTCCATTCCGATGCTAGCCCCGACGGGCGCCGCGAGTTCACTCGGCCACTTTTCATTGACAAAAGCTTCGATATGGCATGTGCTCACGACAGGTCGGCACGTGTTGTTGAGCCGCACAACTCCGTTCTCCGTAGGGCAAATCACAGTCGAAGTCAAAGTGGAAGCTTGCAATTTCGGCACATGAGAACCATCCGTCCACAGCAACCGAGATCCCCAACCCTTCGGTAAATTAGACGAACGCAACTTTATTTCGACCTTAAGCTTTGTACACTCATCAAACTCTATTGGGACCAACCGTTGTTCCAGCACGGCTTACCACAACGCGAGGTGGTGATGCTGTCATACATGGCGCAAGTTACACAGAGAGGTCATTCAGAGCACCGCGCACTGCAATACTGCATTGTAGCCGGTATCCGATTCACTGGTTTGGCACACCCATCTCATACCCATCCCACACTTCCAACTGCCAGACTCCAATTCTCCGTGGTCCGGGTGGATCCATCCGCCCATCCATCGACCACCAGTACCGAGTACGTAAAACAACCTCCGCCTTCTCCGTGATGATGGTGGTGGTGTTCGATGCCCGATGATGACCCACGGGGTTGACCGAGCGATTCCCCCGAGCCGAACCCAACCGTGAGACCGTGAGACCGAACAAGCGCGAGGACGACCGTTCATCCCAATGCCCTCTTCCCCGGTTTCCCCTCCTCACAACCTCATGCTGTCAAACTTAACCACTCACTCGGTACCAAACTTAATCTTTGATCACGCCTGCCCCCCATGATGAACTTCCTGCGATGTGAACATCTGAGGCTTGCTAGCTACTTAGAGGTAGCTACGCGCCGTAACCCCAAAAGTGCTTGTTAATCTTCAACCAACTGAGAACCCTTGTCATGGATCATGATGTCTCCCCACTACTCCCCAAGGTCTCAACTTCCCCCGCTTCGACGCTTCGGATCTAATCCAGCTCGTCCAGCTATGAAGCGCAACGTGTCACACACAGACAACCTTACTCCGACATCACCGCCACCTTCTTTTTCCAAAAGCGCCCAAGGGTCCTAACCTAACATGAACATGGGGCACGTGTGTTGTGTCTCGGTCGGTCATATCTCGGTTGAGTCTCCAATGCGGGTGATGGTGGTAATTTTTAAACCAGGGAGATACATATAGAGATGGAATTGGTTGCTTGGCAGCCGATCGTGGCGTATCTCGCGAGACATCAACCGCGCTTGCTCAACACCGTCCTCATCCTCAACCTTAATCGTACCCAGTAGATACGATAGATATGCTATGCGCCTCGCTTGATATTTGTCCAGCTACCTTAATGTTCAAAGAGATTGGGATATCATGAGGAGAGCACGATGACATTGGCGATACCTATCCACTAATATAGGAGTTATCAAGCGGTTGGACAAACTACCTGAAGATCTTACCTAGTTGGATAGGCTACGTACTGTCTTGGCTCGGTTGCTTGGTGGCTTGCTGGCGATGCAGTTAACCTTATCCTCACTTCATACACTCACAAATCATGGTGGTGGTGGTGGTGGTGGTGGTGGTGGTGGTGGTGGGAAGAGATCATATCATCTTTGGGGTGGTTGAACCCCTTTGAAGAGACAGACGAGTGATGGAAAGCTGACAAAATCGAAACCTTTTCTCTGCAGCTAATCTAATCTTTCCCGCACGATTTCCAATCCCTCGAGTTTTGTTTCTTCACTTCCTCGCTCCCTCGCTCATCTCCTTAACCCCTAGACTACCGGACTGCTATTGTAACCTCCAGTCGTCGGGACGGATATCCCAACCAACCGACGAACATCGCACTACCTACCTCTCCACGTGAAGCCCTCCGAGGCCAGGCCGAGATGGTTGGTCTATGTTGTCCAACCACGCTGGCTGGGCGAACTAGAAACGGTACCTATTCATATTAGTCGGCGACCGCCCGGATTACACGAGATCAAGTGTAGATCCATGTACGGTATCTTACACGGCATCTCTCATCTTATATCTCACTTCATCTACCATGGAATGTCAAAAATCTCGAAGATCACACATCTTTTGAGAAACTTTCTCGATACTGAAATGATTGCGTTTCACAGCTGAGGCGATTGCGCTAACGAAATATGCAGCTGTTAACGCTTTTTCAAGATGAGTTGGGCGTCATCGAGCATCACCCGCCGTTCAGAGACGCACCTTCCTCAGAAGCACCAGTCAGACATGAAAGCTGTCTGGCACTGATTGATGCCAAGGAGTGATGCCAGTTTGTATTGACAGTCGCGCCTGCCATGTATGATATCATGCACGATTTAGAAGTACCTCTAGGCTGTGGATACACTCGGCATGGTAATTTATGGGGGTGGTCTGGTGGTGTGAGCAGATATGTGCCTGCCTGCCTGCCTCCCTGCTGCTGTCACCTGGTTGCTGCTGCTGTCACCTGGTTGCTGCTGCTGTCACCTGGTTGCTGCTTCTGTCACCTGGTTGCTGCTGCTGTTCGTACTTTGATTTCTCATTTTTTTTTATCCAACTACCTAACCTTGTTCGAATGTGCGGGTGTCTGGTCCTTCGTTCATCCGTTAATCACTAATAGAGGGGAAGTTCTCGACCCAGTGGTGAAGCCAATTTGGATACCCTTTGGCATTTCATCTCGGGAATGCGATAGTGTGTACCAGACAGAGAAGGAAAAGGGGACATGAGTACATGATGATTTATGTACAGGTATGAAATATGATCAATGCCGTTCCTTGCTAGTAGTTGGCTATATGAGCTTGGTTCATTTCAGTCAGTCTTGAATCCAGTAGTTCATATCTCCTTCTGTGTAGATACAATCGTGATGGCCGATGGAGTGAGTTCTGATTTTCCATCGGCAAGCCCGTAACGAACCGTTCAATTTTGGCTTGCGTGTAATTTCTTAACGCTCGGCTCTTCCCTTTCTTCATTGCTTATATTGGTTGGGAGAAGCATGTCCATTTTAGTCGGTCGGAGATATCCACGTCCACCCACACACTCCAACTCGTCACTCCTTTTGGGTAACACCTTCCCTCTCTTCCTCCCTTTCAGCCAATTGAGTTATAAGAAGTTTTCATACCTTCCATGTTCACATACCTACGCCCAATGACGCTCAAAATACCTCTGCCCCGGGGTATTTTCCGTTCATACACACATCAATTACACGACATCATAAACCATCACACAACGCTTTGCACGCAACACACAAGTCAACAACACTTAATGTGAAAGAATTTCCGAATGATAATGGATGGTAGATGATACAGGCCTTATTGACTAATGTTAGACCGCCCCCCAATAACGCCGCGCTTTGGATAAAATACGGATATGACCCCAATGAAACACCCATAAAGATAAGGAAAATGCGGATAACGATGTGTTGTGTTATCTTTAGCTGGAGTAGTATGTTTGGGTTGATCCCGCTTAACTGCGCTTCTGAGCACCAGAGCATCTACTGATCCACCGATCGGGAAAGTGGACGAGGGGTAGGCTCTTCATCTGCTTCGGCGGCTTCCTCCTCCAGTTTCGACAGAGATATTTGGCGAGGCGTTTGCTCAACGTGGAAGATTTTCCTGCCCTCCGTCTCCGGCTTGAGGTCAGGAGGCGTAGAGACAGTGGCGGCAGCGGCTCCCTCGTCTACTACAGCTGTGTTTAGAGCCAATGTTTCCTCTGCGGTATCAACAACAAGCGGAGGAAGTTCCATTTGCACATCGGTGATGGGAGTGACAATCTGGGCTGTCGGTGGCCCGAGTGTAGCGCTGCTGGTGCTCTCAGAGTCAGTGGCAGTCATGCTATCATGGCTGTTTGCCCGCATCATTTCAATTCCCAACTTCGACGATGGTAATGTGGATTTGGGGCGATGGTGCTTGGAAGGATGCGGTTCCTGTCCGGGATTCGCCTGGCCAGCACCAAGCTCCTCATCCTCGTCATCGGCAGAGTCGATGCAGCCCTCAAGCCTGCGCTTCTCGATGGACTCTCGTCTTGCTCTCAACTTCTCGAGTGAGCGCTGTGGCACTGGTCCTTTCGTTTTGCCTGCCACGTGCTCCATCTGCGCTGGTGCGGAGTGCTGCGTTACTAATAGTCCGTGTACTGCTGGTTTGGATCCATCATTGCCGGTAACCAGAACCTCCTCTGGGCCTGAGATGCCTAGCCCGCCTTCGCTCCAGTCACCAGTGGCCTTGCGGCTAACGACTACAGAAATGTCGTCTGTTGCTACAGATTCAGAGTCGCCGAATGTTGAGCAAGTTGACTCCTCCCTGACGCTACCACCGGAGTGGGCTGTATACTTCGAAGAGCCGGATGCGGATACAGGGCTGTCTTCCAGGCGCAGACTCTCTTGTCGAAGCCCTGATGGTATAGGCGGTGGTAAGCCCAGCGACAACATCTGGGCCTGACCGGGCGAAGCGGGCTTCCACTGGCAGAAAGTACTCAAGACCTCACTCAACTTCGAAGAACTGATCGGCTTCTCTATAAGCGAATCGAAGTAATGCGGAGCGTGAAGTTCCTTAAGATACGCCGTGATAGCAACGATAGGAGTATGGTGATTTTTGTTCTTCGTTTCGCGGACCATTCGGGCAACGTCAGAGCCATTGATGACTGGTAGCTTGAACTCCATGAAAATGATATCGAACTTGATGTCGCTCAAAGCATATCTGCAGGCTTCCTGGCCCGTTGACGCCGAAATGGTCCGGCAGCGTAGCTTTTCCAAGAGCTTCTCCATCACCATGCGAGACACCGGGTGGTCTTCACAGATCAACACATCAAGCGGTCGGAACATGGGTCCATCCAAAACCTGCGACATCCGTCTGGAGCTTTGACGTCGGCGCTGTACCCGAAGAAGCGCATTCGCCTTATCCCCTTCGGTGTCGGATGATGATGGCGACATATCGAAGACCTGACTCCTGCGCTTATGATGAGCCAGAATGTCGGCAGATATCGGACTGCCACTGCCTTCTTGAGAGCCAACCGTGAGGGAGCGAGCACGACCTGTAGATGGGCCGCTATTGTTTCGAGGACTTGACATCAATGTGTGTCCAGAAACAGTCTTTTGTGGGGACAGAGGCAAGGGAGGCAAGACGAGCCGCCCGTTTGACGGGGAAGACGCAGTAATCGTCGTGGCCGCCTTCTGGAAAGTAGGTGGAACACGTGGCCCTTCCACCGCAGGCTGGATCGAGATTCCCGATTGGTGTGAAAGGCTGGACGAGTTACTGGACGCCTTGCGTCGACCTTCCGCGCCTTGGCCAGCCACAAACGACACAAGGAGGGGTGAAGAAGGTTGTGAAGCTCTGTTTGGAGAGTTCGAATGTCCAACACCAGAAGGTGACTGGGGACGATGAGATGCTTTTGCAGCAGAGAGCGTCCTCTGCACGGGATTGGCGATTACTGGACTGCCTTCCAAGGCTCCAATCTGGCCAGGAGTGCTGATAGAGTTCAGTCCTCCAGGACTAATGGGCTTGGTCTGAGACTCTGCAGCCTCTGCCCGTAGTCTTTGTATGACATCCTTGTTCGCCTTTTCAAGAACAGCCAGGTTTTTGAACGAAAAGTTCCCGAAATCATCGGCAGCAACTGGCTCGCTCAAGCGTCTGCTCTTCAAATCACGAACATGAGGGGGAATATGAAGCGGCATCAAACCTCGTTTCACGGTGTTGATGTTGGAGTTGACCTGGGACCTAACCTTTGCCAACGCATCATGCGGTCGGTCATGGTAATCAGATGTTGGGGCTGAACTAGGAGGTGAAGACTGGTCTTCCATTTCCTCAGCAAATGACTGGAGGACCGCACCACGTGAATCAAAGTATTCAGTGTCTTCTGGATGCTCCGGTTGGGGAACGAACTGAGCATCATCTTGCAACAATGTATCCCAATTGACACCCTCGAACCACGGGTGACTGCGAATTTCCTCGCCTCCTGACTGAAACTTGTCTTCGCGGTTCGCCCCAAGCCGCTGATGAGGATCCGAGCACAACAACTTGTTGATCAGATCTTTGGCCTCTGGTGAGATTTCCATGTCACTGTCATCAGGAAACTCCAATCTGCGAGCCAGGATGTTCTCAAAGACTTGTTCCGCCTCAGGCGCATGGAATGGGGGGATTCCATACAGAAACTCGTACATGATGCATCCAACGGACCACCAATCACTTGTCTCGTCTTGAGGCTCTCCCCTGATGGTTTCGGGGGCTAGGTAGTCGGGTGTTCCGACGAAGCGGCGATTGGTATCCTCAGGGTCGAAAAGCGCCCAATTCGGTGGAGGCAGATGAGGTTGTTGTGGAGGAGTGCCTCTGTTAGCGTCTATGCTGCTCTGCGTGGTTGCATGGGAGAGCGAGACAAAGTCGGGGGATGCACCCTCGTCGGCTTCGCTACGCTCGCCAGGGGACTGAACGGCTTGAGGCGGGACGGAATGAGTGTCGTTCAAGGACAGATTTGGAAGCATATGCGACAATGCCTCGCTACCGCCACTGTCACTGCGGTGCGCGGATAACCGTCGAGGTTCTTGAGACAACACCCCGAGGTTAAAATAGGACGGCTGTCCTAGGCTGGCACCATAATCGCTCGGCGTCATCTGGGGGGTTGAGAGAGGGGAAGGGATGCGAGCATGAACGTCGAGAGAAGTGGAACGAGATGATGCGATCGAAGAGGACCGAACAAAAGGGCCTTGCTTGAGCAAGTCTGGAGCTGCGTCGGCGCCACTGTTAAGAGCACGCTTCTGTCGACCAACGAGACCCATGCGCGAGAGGCCAAAGTCAGTCAACTTCAAATGTCCCTTTTGGTCAATAAGCAGATTGTCGGGCTTCAGGTCACGGTGAACGATGCCCCGACTGTGGAGGTGTTCGACGCCGAGGATAACCTCACCGAGATACTTCTTCACCCAGTCTTCGGGGAGACCTCCCAGTACTTTGATCAGTGATGCGCAGTCGCCACCATTCAGATATTCCATCACCAGGTAAAGGTAGTCCTTGCTCGAGAACGTCCAGTACAGCTTGGCGACAAAGTCGCTTTCGCCCTGCCACATCATGATGGCGCGTTCTGCCTTGACATTGGTGACCTGGTTCTTGGCTACCATATCGGCCTTCTTCAAGACCTTGATCGCAAAATATTCGCCGGTCGACTTTTTCTTGGATAGATAGACGCTTCCGAACGCACCCTTGCTGATGGGTTTGATGATCTCGAAGTCCTTGATCGATGGGGGAACTGCTTTGGCTTGCGGAGCGCTAACGACCGCGCTGAGACGGGGCGAGGGTGGGGGTTTAAAACCAAGGTCTCCGGTTGATGCAGACACGGCTGCTGAGGATTGTCGCCGGTGATGATGGATACTGGGAGGGGTTGGGGAAGTAAACTCACTGCTCGGCAGCATCGGTGATGCCTCGGGCGAAACCAGGCTATCAGAAGGAAATGGTAGATTGCGCAATTTGTGAGGTCGGAGGGGCGACGACGGTGGTCCGTTTCGAGACGGGGATTCCTGTCTTCGAGGAGATATCGTTCCCGGAAGAATGAGGCTCCTTCGGTGGTGTTGTCGGGAACTTGCATGCCGGCGAAGGTCACTAAACTCAGACAGCGGTGATTCCGTTCGGGTTGGCATTCTCGAGGCAACAGAGGAGGATCTGACGCTTCCGCCATCGCTATCGCCAGCGTCACTTTCCAAAAGCATGGATTCTCGTCTCGATTGGGTTGCGCTGGTCAGGTTACCGAGTGTACCCCGATTGGATCGAGGCGTAGGGCATCCTTGTGGGCTGCTGGATCGCGTAGACTTAATCGATATTGATAATCGGCGGCTGGGGCGATCTCCCGAAATGTGGGCCTTTTCCAAAGCCATTGCCAGTGTTGAAGGAGCATCGAAGGACCCGGGGAATATCCCTTCCTCTTGTGCAGGCGTCGCTTCTTCGTCCTCAGTTTGCTCGAACTCCTCTTCTTCCTCCTCTTCAGTAGAGTCACTGAGTCGACCAGCGGCTATCTTGGCAGCCCTGCGCATGGCCTCATCAATACAGTCCTGGACCATGATGGCAAATTCGATCCGAATCCTCTCGGCATATTCAAGGATCCTGCGATGGCGGAAGACAGCTTCAACCTTGGCCTTGGCCACGGTCTCCGTATCAGTACATAGCAATGCAAGACCTTGTTCTTGTTCGAGTGTATTCGTGCCAGGTGTTTCCCATTGCATCACCTGGGAGATACGGCCCTCTGACTGGGGCGACTGCGTACGAAATTCTGCCGGGTTTTGTGTAGACTCCTTGATGGCAGGGGTGCTGATCTCGATCGCAGTGTCACATAGATCAAGGAGCAGCTCAACAATCCGGGCTTGTGGCCGACGGATAGCAAAAGATCTGGCTCTCGAATGTCCGAATCCGGATGATCTGTCCCTCGACCGGCCGGAGTTCGAACTTGGCGATGATGTTCCTGGGGACGATGTCGTCGATGTTGGAGGACCAATGGGCATGCCTTTGTACTCGGCAATCGGCAAATTAGCCGGGTCTCCAATCAAAGTGCGGCTATGACGCGCCTCGAGGGCGTCGAGTACTTTGACGATGGAGTGACGGTGATCGATTAGACTTTCCTGGGTCATCTGAACATCCATTTCCGCTCGATGCTCCTGTAGACACAAATCGGTGTGCTTTTCGAACCACCAAGGCGGGATCTGGCGTTCGCAAATACGGCAGAGCACTGGCGCTGGTGGAGGATGACCATTCGGATCATCTAGTCCGGACTCTGCAAGCTGGGTGAGATAGCTGGCGAGAACCTCAGCTCCTGAGCCGAGGGATTCTACGATGAAGGCTGGTAAATCGATTTTGATCTCCCGCGGTGCTACCCACGGCCGTATCATCCACATTGTCTAGGAAGAAAGATGGAATTAGAATTAATTGATAGAGGGGCAGGCAATAACACATATCCACCTCGCCAAGCATGAATGGTGTTGACTTACATGACTGTCTTTGCCAGAGGCGCCATCGTAGATCATGATACCTTGTGCCTCCACGTCGATAAGGGTCGGCTCCTCTGCTGGCTCGATGGGGGTTAGCCGAGATAATGGGCCGGCCTTGACAGTAAAGCGGATGAACTTTGATTTCGAGTCGTCCCTTTGCATGCTTTCGATAACATCAGCAAAGATGGATTTATTGTCACTGACGATCAGATCTGCAATAGCAGCTCCCGTGACTTCTTCGGGTTGGGTTCCGACCACATCAACCCACGAAGGACTAACCCATCGGATAGTACCGTCTAGGTTGAGGTCCATGATGACGTTTAACGTCTGTTCCGCGGCCTCTCGAAGGTCCTCCCTCTCCTCGCGGATATTCTCGCTGAGTGATCGCTCCATCTTGCCAGCCCTGAGCGACGATACGGCCGGCGGAGCCAGCAGGCTCGGGGCTTTGGATTGTTCCTCCATGGTGACTGAGTTGGACGACGGGGAGCTCAGGTTATTGTAGGACCATCTGATGTTGATGTTGGGGTGAGGCGGCGATAGGCAGGGCGCGAGTATTTCGGCGGAGGACGCGGCGGCGGGCAAAGTTCCGTGGAAAAGGGGCTTGGGAGACTGAGGAGGTGGAAGCTGAGGCTAGACTCGTATGGTTGGCGTGCGTGCTTCTCGTTGTCTTGTCGAAGGACGTCCGGGGTGGAGCCGGGGGCTGTCTGGCAGACGTGCCAGTGCTAGAGCGCAGCAGGAGCCTGAGACATAATGTGTTTTCTTGGCCTGAGTGTGTCGCCGTCGTCTACTGCGCGAGTGGTCTAGATATCGTCGGATTGTGGGTTTTGTGTTCGTGGTCGGGGTCGTGGTTGTAGTCGTGGGTCGGGTAGGGTAGGAGGTGAGGTGTCGTTGAACCGTGGTTGTTGGGCCAGCGCCGCCCGGTGCAGGGTACAGCAGCGAGCAGGACGGCAATCGAGACCAGGCGGGCAGTGGACCGACTGGCGTACCTAGGCAGACCGTCTTGCACTACCTAGTAGGTACCTATGTATGTAGGTAGGCTCGCTCAGCACGTGAAGATGAAAGAGGCAGTATGGACTGCAGAATCGTCAAAGAATGGACTGAGCGTCTCTGAAGTTGAGCGGCGGTAGATTCCCTTGTGGTGGTGGTCGTCGACAACAGTGGAGGGCAGCGACAACACGCACAGGGGTTGGACGGGAGGAAGTGGAAAGTGAGTGTGCCGTCAATTTTGGGCAAGCGAGACGAAGCTTCGATTGGAAGATTGTAGGATTGCGAGGGTAGCGCTGGGAGCCGCCGATTCCGTGATCCGTGATCCGCGATCGAGTTTCCGTGCAGTGGGACAGGTCCCGGGCAATTGGATGGGCGAAAAGACAGAATCAAGGGACGTTGTCGATGTCGTTCGGAGTCGGAGTCGTCAAGTCGTTCGCAAGGATGTGCCCAGAGGCCGGGGACTCTGGTAGTCTGGTGGACTCTGAGAGCAGTCCACTATTCCCGGTGGACTCCAGCTGCTGCTGCGGACACAGTCCGCGGTGGTGTTGCCGTCCGACCCGTCCACTGATGGAAGTGCGAGAAGTGGCCGCCCACTGCCGTCGTGACCCGCCCTGACTCGAGTGGAGCCGTCCCGTGGTTCCAGAATGGCCCGGCAAAGCTAAAGTGGGGCCCTCTTTGTTTCGCTTACCGTCCGTGACAGTGGCAGTTTCTCTCTTTGCTCTCCAAACGCCGACAAGTGAAGTTGGGTCCACTCAGGGAAAAGAAGATGTCATTGACAGCAAGCAAGCAAGAAGAGAAAAGAAGATGGCATGGATACACTAGAAGAAATTGAACTGGTGGAAGCGCTGGAAAGCGGTGGTGACAACTCGTAATTTTCCAAGCTTAGGTTCGACCGACTCGTTGATTTACATGGAACCAAACTTTCAACTGCGCCTCCCCTCTCGCTCGGTACAAGGTGGTGGTACGTGATGTGCTCTCGGTTCGGAACACCAAGACTTCCAAGAGAACAGCCCAACGGGATCTATCCCAGCACACCGTTGTTTTTTTCATCACCATGTTCACTGCGTGACTACATACCTGCGCTACGTAAGGTATCTACGCACCACCAGCACCTACGCAACACCCGCAGAGCAGCGCGTTTTGTGCTAACAGGCCTGAACAGGGTGCCATCCAATGCTGGGATGCTTCCCGTCGAGAGCGGGGGGATGAGCTCAAAGCTGAGGTGGCCAATCACACGCGCACCTTGGCGTGCTTGGCTACTTGACGGAACACAATGACGGGACGGGACCTATCATCGACCACATTCTGAGACTCTTGACCATAGAGGTACAATCTGGGGTCGACGTTGAGATTCCGGAACCATCAACATAAGCTCCCCCTACAGAGCGAGTCAGGGGCTGTTATTGTTTTTTTTTTTTTTTTCCTGGTCACGCTACCATTCTGCCAACCACTTTTTCTCTCAAACTGCCCATCATCGAAAGGTGCTGTTTATTCGAGATGATGGCGTCCTTGTTTGAGCTTGTACATTCTATAAACTCTGTATAATAGAGCCAAGCAGCAAACAGGTCAGTCATATCAAGGTGGGTTTGTACTTTGTTTGTCGGGTTAGGTACTGATTCGACATTCCATAACTGACAGACCGAGCAATCTAACTAACTCATTCAATCCGTCCAAACCTCAAGGTTTTGGGTTTTCATGTCTGGTGATTCTACCCCGCCAAATCCCACCAATGTCAACTATAACACCGCCTGCGACATGCCAAGTTTTCAGACGGGTCACGTTGTCTTGCATTTCCACTTCGTTTCTTCCACTTTCCCCCAGTCCCCCGGTCCTCAACAATGATCTCAGCGAACTTATAGATCCCATCACATCTGCATTCGGTCGGCCTGTCTGTCTGCCTGTCTTGAGACGGATCCCTTCGGCAAGCCGGGGAAGCCCGGATGGATGAGATACTGCAGCCAGTTTCGCCTATGCGCCAGAGTCTCACTCTCGCTCACTTCTTCCACTTTCCACTTCTTCCATCCGCCTGCTTCCACGGCATCGTCGTGTGCGGGTGGTGGCTTCTGCTGGCTGAGGTGATGCCAACCACCACGTCTTGCGTAACGCCGTTGCACGAGAATGCCCTACCTATAGGCTCTCGAGCCATGGCACACTTGAGGGACCTCCGGCTTACCAAGTACGTGCCTGTCTGCATGTATCGCGTATAGCTTCGACCGTCTTTGCGAATCGGATCACTTCGTCCTCAATCACCTTGCTTGATTACATACAGCCATATCCGAGCTCTCCTCTAGACGGTCCCTAATCATAGGCCAAGCCGGATATATCCCCCTGCCTTCCATGGTATCCTTTCTTGCGCAGCTTTGACAGGCCAGACAGGGCCCTTCATACTCCCGCTCTCGAGCATAGATATGCCCAACAGTCTGGCCGCTCGCTTCTTCCCGCCGTCAACGGAATTGACGAATCGTCTTTGAGCAGATTAACCAACTCCTCTCCGGACTATCAAAGACCTACCCTCACTGGACTGCCCCTAGCACCTACGCTAACAGCGTAGCAGCGATGTTGAGTACTCTTCGAGAGGCAATTGATGTGAGTTCATGAATCCACAGCTCGCCAGTTAGTGGGGGTGGGAGTGACAGGCCGCGTTTCCTCCCAAGACATTGTCTCAGCATTCTAGATCTGCATCGCTGTACTCCGCACACATACATGGCAGTATCTGTATATGACGGCGTTCGGATAGAACCTGGTTGGGTCGAACGGACTAGACCAATGGACACACGTACCTAACGATGGTCGTTGACCCCTCATTTTCTTCTACCACCCTAGCTGCACGTCTGGTGATGGTGTGGCACTTGCTGGCATTCTTCGAAAAAGCCACCCAAGAAGAGATCTCGAACGCTTTGGCAAGCCATGCCTCGACTGGGATCAAGGGCCAAAGAAGCCTGATGGGAACAGAACTACAAGCCTACATGGCAAGGCAAGTTTACTGATCCCTAGTGTGAACTATATAGACAGCCTCTTCGAACTCCATAAGTAAGACGGCCAAAAAAACTCGAAATTACTAAAACCAAAACCTTGATCACATCTTATGGACCGTGCCCAGAAACCTCCCGGCTTTGTAGGGTTACAAAGCATCAAGGAATCCCGCGAATATATGACTTGGCCTGGAGCGAGACAGAGACAAACCTGCGCAGTAATAAAGAGGGCCCGGATATAACCAACATGTGTGGACAAGTTCTTTCTCTACCATGTAGGAACTGGCCAGTTTTCTAGGTACAGCTATAACAACCTGACCAATTCGTCCTTGGCCACTTTGGCCTGATCAGCGAGCACATTTATTGCGCTTTTGGCAAAACTACCTACCATCCTTCGGATGCTTCCCCGATCCCTTCTCATGTCGCTCGGGGCAGCACAAAGAGACAAGTCAAGCACACCGTACGTTTCCCATCTCAGCATGGGACCACTAGAATTGCACAGACGTTACACTCACTACGCCATAGGCAGGGAGGGGGCTTGGATGGGTGCTACCAACATGCCACTGGACGGACGGACGCCACAGTCATGGCTGTCTATCAGTTGGAACGACACCTCTGTTTTTCGAAACATCACAAACTACCGTGATCCGCTGTGATAATATGGTTTATAAATGTCGATAAACACTCAAGACGCTGATGAGGTTCAGAGATGGCATCCAGCCACTGGAGAGATTGCCTCTTTATTGTTGAAGAGCAGCGACATCACGCTCTGGCTTTGTCTTCGTGATTCCTACAATGTTAAGTTAGTATTGGGAACTATTGGAGAACCCTCAACGATCAACTCCCATCACCTTCGACTAGCCAATGCAAACTCTTTGATGACGAAAACCTACCTAATGGGGCGACCGTAAAAAGACTCCTTTTCCGTCCGGAGAATATTGCCCAATCTACAAAAACTGGTTAGTAAATGGTAAATGGTAACAAACTTGAATCAAGACCCACGTTGGTGGCAGATCGGACCCCAAGGATGCGATCTACCCATTCTCCCTACTTCCCCGCATTCATGAAGAAAAGCCCTTCCCGAAGGAGAGTTTGATGGGCTCAATGGGAGGATCACTCACATGCGTGAATGGGCACGTGATGACCATGACCAAGAATGATTACTTGTTTGTTTTGTTTACTTGTCATCGATCTGGCAAAATAGCATGCTGGAGGGGCTGGTGAATGGTGACAAGAAGAGAAATCCAGATTGGGAGATGGCTGTCATAAACATATTGCTGCCATAAACATCCCGGCAAGACATCCTGCAGACACTCGACGAATGTAGTCCTGACAGGTAAAACACAGGACTTGCCTCCGGTGATAGACACTAGCAATACTAGGTGGAATCTGATCCCTTTCTCTACTGCGAATATTGACAAATGAGGGCACTTGACCAATGTTATGACAACGTGACAGTCCGTTGCCCCTTCAAACAAGTTTTATCTGATCGAGAAAACACTGACCTATCATCCAGCTTTTTGACAACATTAAACAGCTACCAATCTTATGTGACTGAGTGGTACGTATATGCCTCTAGACTGGTCGAGGTCTGTAGTGTAGCCCAATCCGATTTGACCTGAACAGGAAGAAGCTGCTTCAACGGCCCACGAGTCGGTGATAAGACCTCAACATTTGTCGGGAAACTTGACTGTTGTTGAGATCCGTATCTGGTCTTGTGAGATCAGAAATGACGAGTTTTCGATATCAGCCATGCTCTCCTCAAGCTATAGCAAAAGTGACTCGGTCGACTCGTCCAGGCCATACTCCGGCGAGACAAAGCGTTGGGCATGAGGTTGAAAATCGCAACTGGTTGAAGCAGACCAAGGAAGGTGCGATGAAGTTGTGTCTTCCATGAAGAAAAGCTGAGAAAGGTCGTAACTTCCTTCCCAAATCGAATCACAAGTGTAGTGCCGCAATTTTATTTCCAAGAAGACCCGCACACAGATGGCAGGCGTCGCTAGCTCGTCCAGGACAAATTAACGTAGACTGCAGCCGGGCCAGACCACCAAAACCATGACATCGCCGTAAACACCAAGACGGTTTTCATTCCTCTCATGACTTTTATTCCTTTCATTCGTCCTCATGGTCATTCATACTCCCCAATAGCTGTTTACAGCCCTACAATATCGTTGGTGTCTTGCCAATTTGCCGTTGACATCGTGCTCCGGAGTCTACGTTTATTTGTCCTGGACGAGGCTAGGTAGCCGCCAACAAAAAATCCGAACTTCTCCTCGAACTTGGCGCTCCAGTCACACTCCAGTCTCTGGTCATTCAGCAGCTATCCCAACTATCCAGAACTTGATCGACTTTTGTGCCCCCGAAGACACACAAAGGTAGGAGCTGAGCCACACTCCTTTTCGATATATGACTGACATTCCATTGCGAGTACGCAGAGACCGAGGCAAACAGCTCCAAATCGAAATCGACTGAAGGTCTCCTGACATCCACTTGAAATGCGCCGAATGTGCTGTGGTTCGTCCCGTCCCGTCGTTGCACTTGCGCTGGTCCCAGCCGCCTTCGCTTCTCGCCTCAACTCCCGTCGCTCCAAAGCCGCGAATATCACTTCAAAGTCGGCATCTGCGCCCTGGAAATTCATACATTGCGCTTGTTTTCCGTGGCAGTGTCGAATATGAGAACAGGCCCATCCTGGAGGTGATTGCCAGATATTGAGGTTCAAGCAAACTTGTCAAGAGCAGAAAAGCACAGCCCAAGCGGGCTTGTTGATCTTTTAAGAGTCCGGGGGCACAGGGGCAGGGGTCCTGTACAAAAAAACGCCCAATTGTTTTTTTCCCCGCAAAATACGCCAAAACTCTCCACATCGACATAAATAGATATTAATAGGATTACAAAAATATACATGGTAGATAGTTCTACGGTCCAGGCCACCTACGCCAGTGTTTGTTGGTGATGATGGGCCATTCAGGGGCATCGACACAGTGGAGGCTACAAGCACAGACGCCATGTCGAATCGACGATCAGGGCAAACCGGAGAAGTTAGCCGGTAGCGTTCACTAATCACTTCAACACTTCACGTTACCAGAGGACGACCTGGATGGGCTGAAGTCTCACCTACGGTGGGCAGCTGGCTGTCGTATCAAAAACATACAGCTTCAGCGACTACGGCCAAGCAAAAGCTTCATGTTTGCAGTCACTTGCCGGCCCAACCTTTTGGACATTGGTTTCAAAGAGTTCGTCGGCCAACCCGGAGTGTTGGCAAGATCTACACACGTCTTATCCACCACACAGATTAAACACTGTTGACCTGCGTCTCGGTTCACTATCATCTCTTTTAATCTTATTATTGCTATCGGGAAACCCCGTTGCTTGGTGTTTGGTTACCTTTCGGTTGCTCTGAAGCCCAAATGCGGAATAGTGTCGTGGCATAGGCTGTCGGCCTTACGCGCTTGCTGATAGGTGTGACACCACAGGAATATGGTAAGATACTCGGCCCCCATGTCTTCATTCAAAGCGCGAACGACGGCAATGGAACTTTCCTCACTCACTGCAAAGAACTTCATCCTCCTCATCTTCTCTCATCTGTGGGAATCGGACCTTTCTACGCCCAACGGCTACTAAACAAGCGTCACCGGGACGCTGCTTCTACCCTTGCCCACATCGAGTTACCCGCCATCACTTTCAGGACCACTTACATCCTCAACCTTCCAACGGAACCGCGATCCAATCCACGACGCCTTGAGTCGAGACCCTCTTTAACACCTACGGGGCAACTTGTTCTCTGTTTTTCTTTTTCTTTTTTCTTTTTTCAAATCCCCGAGGATAACAAGGCAGCCAAACAAAAGGAGATCTGGGAACGACGTCCTGAACGAGCCGTCACAACTGCAACCTTATCTCCCTCGCTCGTGTCCCGACTTACTGGATTTGTCAACCTCGCGCTTATTCGACGTCCGTCAAGGCGAGCTGCTTCTCAGGTGAGATTTTCCGTATGATTACTCTCGATACCATGCGCTATACAAACACCTCCGTGCCGTCTTTGCCGTTTAGTGTACCGCGCTCCAAGTTTCAGAATAGCGTACATACAAAGGATCCGCTTTCCCCAGACTTAAACGATTGTCTCACAAAATGCAAGGGCGGTCGTTATCTTGAGCGACTCAATCTTATCTCCCAGAAAGCAACAGTTCGGATCTGCATGGAAATCTGGAGTGTTTGTCGAGAATATCTGCTGATTTTGGTTCGACGATAGCCGCGTACCCCGCCACCGCAGCAGTTCATCAAACACCAAAACACGGACCTATCGCGATATCTCTACCCTGCCACCATGACTTCTTCACTGCCTCTCCAACCACTCGCAACGTATGCTGAGGATCCTCACTCTGGTCCGGACAGCAATCCTTTATCCACTCTGAATCTTACAATTCTTAAGAGTCTCTCAGACAAGACAACGAGAGGTGGGTAGCAGTTATCAATATGGTCGCTATTGGTTGATACAGACCGGACTGATTGTTTCGGGTGTATAGATGGTCAACCACCGAAAAAGCGAGGCCCTAAGCCAGACAGCAAGCCAGCACTCACACGACGCCAAGAGCTGAACAGACAGGCACAACGGTATGCTTCTCCAAATGTCCGCCAAAGCCCAGATATGTGCTGACTTGTTATGAAGAACACATCGCGAACGAAAAGAGCTATACATCAAAGCTCTCGAAGATGAGGTCCTGCGTCTCAAAGAAATCTTCAGCACCATCGCACAAGATAAGGAGCGTCTCGCCGAAGAGAACCGGCACCTCAAAGCCAAGCTAGCCCAGAACGACGCGGCCGGTGATCCAATTGCCGCCGACACAAACTTCTTCGACCAAATGGTTAGCAGTCCAAGCGGCCCGAGTTTTGGATACACTTCCAGCTCCAGTATATTGGGAAGTGGAAGCTACCTACCAGGGCCAGCATCCAGCCAAACGAGTGCTCCTAGCTTCCCATCACCACCACCATCCACGACGACGACGACGACTTCGCCGGTTTACCGACCACCCCCTGGAGGACCGAGAGAGTTCAACACCATTTTGGGAGATGGCGCAGGTGTTCTGGCACCAAAGAGGAATCCAGATATGGATTATGATCAAGCCGGTATTGATTTTGTATTAACGTACGAGTTCCCACCTCTTTCGAATCCCCGTCAGTAAAAAAACAAAGGAGAAACGGACATTCGTGTGCGTGCGTCTTCAATATTGGAGATTTCCAAAACATTCCCTCACACGAAAGTAAAGGGAAGGGAAAAAGCAACTAACAAGTGCCCCTTGGCTCTACCTTTCTTAGACTCGAGCGCCCATGCATGGAACACATGACATGGCTACTAGAGCGAGGTGCTGGCACCGAAGATAGAGCGCAGCGACAGCCCTGCGGCCACGCACTCATGGCTTCTTGTCCTCCCGAGCCTTTCTCCGAACTATCGCCAGAGAGTCCTTTCGGGTACGCCAACATCCCGAATTTAGCCATTGGCGGGAATAGCAGTGGCGACGGCGGTGCCAATACGCTCATCGGGCAGCAGCACGTCCACGCTCACGTTCATGGCCATCCCCCGATGCCTACTAGCATTAGTGGTGGTGGTCAGCGCACATGGGAACTCAGTAAGGCCGACTTGGCTACACTGCTCGACCTCAGCAAGCGACTGGATCTCGACGGGGAGATCACGCCTGTCATGGCGTGGGGAATGGTCCTCGCTCATCCGCGGCTTGCGGAGTTGCAGCTGGAGGACTTTGCGCGGCTGAGCGAGGAGTTGGGGAGCAAGGTTCGGTGTTACGGGTAAGTTCTGCCTCTCCCTCGCCATCTGTGACCGAAGTGCTTTCATTGGTCTTTGTCGAAAGTCAAGGTCCGATTTGCTAATCGCTTCTCTTTGGCGTGGTTGTAGGTTCGGGGCTGTGATGGAGGAGTTTGAGGTTAGGGATGCGCTCGAGAATCGGTTTTCGACAGAGCCGGATGGAGGGGTTTTTGAGGATTTTTGAGAAGGAGATCGATTGGGTCAACTCTGTGATTTTGGGTAAAAAGGGAAAAAACGATGGTGTTCGGACATTCAAGAGCTGGCCCTGCCGCATATGATAGCTGCCCTGGTCAGGAAGACTGAGAAAGAGGCCTTTGCAGGTGTCTTTCCGTGAACGCGGCCTGTATAAAATCTAAAACACGCGTTATCACTCGAGTTCTGTCAGACGAGACTTTGGAAAAGAACGTGGAAGAATAATACTAGCAACGGCGGGTAAGGTTCAACGGCAGGAGATGTCAAAGAAAGATGTTCCGGAAATGGTGACAACATGAAGCTGCGCTTGCTGGGTTGAACACGGTGAACCTGCTCACCTGCAATGCGCGGGTTTGATTGGCCACAGCCTTCGGTGAACCCCATGTCCGCTACGGTAAGGAGCTCGCGGGAGCCCCACAGCACACAATAACCCCACCCTGCGAATTTCTGAGTTTTGGGGCAATTTGCTGCACGGCCGGACAGCAGAATTCCACAGCGAGACAGCCCCGGCGAATTCGAAGCAACCCCTCCGAGTCCTGGGTCCTCTTTTTATTTTATCTTTCCAACTTACGATTCCGATATCGTTTCGTCACCCACACACGACAGCAACCATGACGAACCCTACTCCTGGCCTTTCGGGCCTCGTCGACCTCATCGACTCCCTCCCCGACCTGGGTGCCACTTGGGGCCCCGCCGTCACCACCGAGACCACTCTGAATGGCGTCCCCTACGCCCCCTACTCCAAGGGCGATAAGCTCGGTCGCATGGCCGACTGGACTGCTGACTCCAAGGACGGCCGTGACGGTCGTGGTGGCCGCCAGCAGTACAACAGGAACTTCCGTGGTACGTTATGCTACCCGGTCTCTGTCCTCTCCATGACCCTTTTCGAGGTCTGGATGGGAGAGATGATGTTTGCTAACTTTCAACTCTAGACCAGCAAATCTACGGCGCCGGTTCCACCTCCATCTTCGCTCCCCCCGTCGCCGAGGACGAGTCTTCCTTCTCCGTTGTCTCGAATGTCAGGGATACTGGCAAGACCCGCTTCGGTCGTGGTGCTGTCTTTACTAGAGGCCGTGGCCAACGCGGCGGTGCTGGCGCCCAGGCTGGCAGGGGTGGTGGCCGTCAGACCTTCCAGAGGACAGGTCGCGGTGGTCAGCAGTACGGTGGTGGCTACGACGGTGGCCGCGGTGGCCGCCAGAACACTGGCGCTCGCGGTCGTCGCTTCGGCTGGAAGGATTATGACAAGCCCCAGCGCAACCGTGATGCTTCGATCAACATCAAGGGTGACTGGAAGCTGATTGAGGAGATTGACTACAACCGTCTCAGCAAGCTCAACCTCGAGACCGACGAGGGTGAGGATGTCGATGACTACGGTTTCCTCTACGCCTACGACCGCTCCTACGACAAGCCCGTGGTCAAGAACGCCGAGCGCAGGCTCACCGCCATCGACCGTGCTGCCTACAACGTCACCACCTCTTCCGACCCCGTCATTCAGGAGCTCGCCGAGAAGGACGAGGCCACCATCTTCGCCACCGACAACATCCTCTCCATGCTCATGTGCGCTCCCCGCTCCGTCTCCCCTTGGGATATCGTTATTTCCCGCCAGGGCAACAAGGTCTTCTTCGACAAGCGCGACAACGCCGCTCTCGACCTTGTCACCGTCAACGAGAACGCCGCCGACGCTCCGCTCGACGCTTCCGAGGGTTCCAAGGATGGCATCAACCAGCCCCACGCCCTTGCCGAGGAGGCCACCTTCATCAACCACAACTTCGCCAACCAGGTCGTCGTCGAGAACGAGTCCGAGAAGGTCAACATGGCCCACGAGAACCCCTTCTACAACGCCTCCGACGAGAGCGCTCCCCCTGCCTCCAAGGCCTACAAGTACCGTCGCTTTGACCTCTCCACCAGCGAGGAGGAGTCCGTCTTCTTGGTTGTCCGTACTGAGATCGACGCTGTTCAGAAGAACGCCACCGACGGCAAGAACCAGCTCGTCACCGTGCACGCCCTCAATGAGTGGGACAGCAAGGCCCAGGGAGCCGGCGGTGCCCTCGACTGGAGGACTAAGCTCGCTTCTCAGCGTGGTGCCGTTGTCGCTACTGAGATGAAGAACAACAGCTGCAAGCTCGCCAGGTGGACTGTCCAGTCCATTCTCGCCAAGGCCGACGTTATGAAGCTTGGGTAAGTTTTTGCATCATTGGTGCTATGTTGATGAAAACTGAATACTGACCACTTTTTCACCCAACAGTTTCGTCTCCCGCGTTAACCCCAAGGTCAACGACAAGCACGTCATTCTCGGCGTTGTTGGCTGGAAGCCCAAGGACTTCGCCAACCAGATGAACCTCCAGCTCTCCAACGGCTGGGGTATTGTCCGCACCATTGCCGACATGTGTCTCAAGTCCGAGTCTGAGGACGCCAAGTTCGTCCTCGTCAAGGACCCCAACAAGAACATCCTCCGCCTGTACGAGGTCCCCGCCGGCAGCCTCGACGAGGAGGCTGAGGAGTTGGACCAGGTCGAGGAGGAGGCTGAGGAGGCTGAGGAATAGAATACCTTTGGGGACATGAAATGGGAGGCTTTTGCTGTTGAGGAATAGAAAGCCTCTACGATGCAAATTTGTGGGAGAATCGTGAATATTTGGGGATCTGAGCAAGTGCGAGATGCTCTCCCCGGAAACGATGGGAAGCGGAGAATAAAAGCAGTTTTATTTTTCAGTTAAAGAGCGTTTTTTGCTACTTGTGTTTCAAGGTATACGGTTGGTTTCTTTCACGGGCGTTCATGAACCAAAATTGTCACTTATGGCAGGACTTTATTGGTTGTCTTGAGAGCTTGTCTACGTTGACGAGACTGAACACATGGGTGTGGCTCGTGTAGCGTACATAGTTCAGGTACTATGCAGTGGCTTATGATAGCAGGGAAATACCGGTAGACAAAGGACTTCATAGTCTTCAGAGTATGAAAGAATGGCACGATATTTGGGTAATGAACAACATTCGTACATCAATTCAACCGTTTTGGTTTTGGTATTTCTTTGTTACAGGAGCACTTAACGCTCACGTGACTTCGCGACGCATTTTGGCGTTTAGCTTTGCCCCTTGGCGTTCTTTCCCGCGCCCGTTTGCTGCCCGCTTGCAGATGCATGTCTTCGCCACTGCACCTGAACCTCGGTCAGCCTGTCCCCTCTCCTCATTCCAGAACTGTCAACTCCAGCATCTCAATCGCCAGCATCCCTTTTCCATTCAGTTATATCAACGGCGTGCAAACTCCAATCACCTCATCTCACCTCACCGCCACACCCATACCACAAAAAACTGCGGCATCAATTCCTAGGTACACTAGGAAGCTGGAACCATGCCGCCAAAATCATCATCATCATCATCCTCCGCAGGGAAACTGACCAGCTCCTCCTCCAAAACTCCCGTCAAATCCGCCCGAAACAGGGGGTACATTACCAAGACGCCTATCTCCTCGAAGCCGAAACCGAAGCCGAATGCGAGTATTTTGAATTACTTCAAGAAAGCGGCGGATGAGACGCTTTTTATTGGAGAAGGCGGGGTTGGGGTTGAGGATTTGGAGGAGGGTGATGAGCTTGAGGTTGAGGGTGGGGGTGAAATTGAAGGAGGTGATGTCAAGGGGGTTGAGGAGGAGAAACGGTTCAATGAGCTCGGGGGGCCGAGTAAGAAGAGGAGGGTCAGCTCTGACGCTGAGGAAGAAGTGAGGGGGAAGAAGGTGAGGGGGGGTGAAGTTGAAGTCAAGAAGGAGGCGGAGAAAGAGGAGGTGAAGCCGCAGAGTGCAAACAAAGAAGAGAAGCTGGCTGTGCCACCGAGTAGTGGTGCGCAGAGCGCAAACTCGGCAAAGAAGCCAAGGAGAGGTCCGTTCTTGGATGATTCGGACGAGGAGGATGAGGATGAGGATGAGGACAAGGGAGCTGCTCATGTCAAGCCTGCGGGTTTATCTGGTGATGAGGGAAGGGAGAAAAGGGAGGAATCAACAGACAAGACGGAACCTAAGCCCTTAAAGGAGGTCACGGATAGGCCCAGAGTTCCGCTGCTACGACAAGAGACATCCGGCGCCAGAGCGGACACCCATACCGAGCAGGAAGAAGAAGACAAAGAATCGGCAAAGGACGACGCAGATCAAATCGACGAAGACCCACAAGAAAACAAGGAAAATCACGATAACGACCTCCAAGGCGAGGAACTGAGAGAGAAGCGGTACGTGCAGGAGCAAGCCCGGCTCGAAGCAAAAGAGCGAGGGTTTATCGGAGACGATGATGATTTTGACGAAATGATGTTGGATGATGCTGGATTTATCGATGAGATTGAGGACGATGATCTAACGTTTCCCCCGGCGGACCCGGAGGTCATTACAGAAAGCTGCCCGATATGCAACGCAAGTCTCACCGGCGTAACAAGCGACCAGGCCACCGCTCACGTCAACGCTTGTCTTGATGGCAACCCGACGCCATTTCCTCCTCCAACAATTCCAACACTAACCGCAAAACGAAATTTAGCCAAGATCAAAGACGAAAGTCAGGAGAGCACCAATCTCGTGGATGACACGATGACGGATCCCACAGAGGGTAGCAAACGCTTTGCTTCTCGCGCCGCCATTGCCCGCCCAGGACAAGCAAACCCCTTTACCCTCCCAGGCGATGACGATGATCCCAACCGTGGCCCCGATGCTAAACCCCAAAGTAACGGCAGCTCAGCCTTCAGCAAACTAATGTCCTCCCACGCCGAATCCTCCGCCTGGGCCACCGCCGCGGCCGCCGAGTCCGCCTCTCGGGGAATGCCCGCCTACAAACGAACCTGCCCTTTCTACAAAATCATGCCCAACTTCTCCATCTGCGTCGACGCATTCCGCTACGGCGCCGTCCAAGGCTGCAAGGCCTACTTCCTCAGCCACTTTCACAGCGACCACTACATGGGCCTCTCAGCCAGCTGGGTACATGGGCCCATCTACTGCAGCAAAGTGACCGGGTCGCTGGTCAAGACGCAGTTGCGGACGGCGGCCAAGTACGTTGTCGAGCTGGAGTTTGGAGAGACAGTTCCGGTTGCTGAGACGGGCGGTACAGTGATGGTCACAATGATCGAGGCGAATCATTGCCCAGGGAGCTCGCTGTTTTTGTTCGAGAAGAAGGTGGGCAAGGAAGGGAGGACGCAGAGGATTCTGCATTGTGGTGATTTCAGGGCGTGTCCAGCGCATGTGGAACATCCACTACTGAAACCGGAGACGCTCGATAAGGTGACGGGGAAGACAAGACAACAAAAGATTGACGTTTGTTACCTTGACACGACGTATCTGAACCCGCGGTATTCGTTCCCACCCCAGGAGGACGTGATCCAGGCATGTGCGGAGGTGTGCGCAAAACTGGATAAAGGGTTGAAGGATGGGAACGAGGCAGAATGGGAGCGGTTGTTGAGGCTGAGGGAAGGCGGCGGTAATGCAAAGGAGGGAAAGGATGTAAGCCAGTTCTTTGGCTACAACAGTAAGAGAAAAGGGGACGGCGGCATCACATCAAACCCAACACCACCCGAGGAGGAACAAGAAGACACCAAGACCAAACCTCCTCCCAACGCTTTCACCGCCCTCACCTCATCGTCATCGTCCCGCAAAAACCGCCTCCTCGTAGTCTGCGGCACCTACTCCATCGGCAAAGAGCGCATCTGCGTCGCCATCGCGCAAGCCCTCTGCTCCAAAATCTTTGCCTCTCCATCCAAAATCCGCATCACCAAACAGCTCGGCGACCCCGAGCTCTCCGCGCTCATGACCTCGGACCCCCGCGAGGCCCAAGTGCACATGCAAGCCCTCGGCGAGATCCGCGCCGACACGCTGGCCGAGTACCTCGAGCTGCACCGGTCCAACGGGTTCAGCCGCATCGTCGGCTTCCGTCCTTCGGGGTGGAGTTACCGTCCCGGTTCCGGGTCTAATAACAACAACTCATCGACCCATCCCTCCCACCAAATACCACCAGATCTCGACACAGGACCCCCCGCTTCCGTCCCCGTCACCGCTACTCTCCCTCCTTCCTCCCTGCCCATCACGCACCTCCTCCACGGCAACCGGTTCCGGCCCCGTTTCTTCGCGAGGAACGTCGTCCCGCAGCGCGGGAGCGGGAAGGAGGCCATGTGCTTTGGGGTGCCCTACAGCGAGCACAGCTCGTTCAGGGAGCTGGCGCTCTTTTTGATGGCGTTGAGGGTGGAGAAGGTGGTGCCGACGGTCAATGTGGGGAGCGAGGCGAGTAGGGCGAGGATGAAGGGGTGGATTGATCGGTGGGTGGGGGAGAGGAGGAGAGGGGGGTTGGTTAGAGTTTTGCGTGAGGATGGGGATGGGGATGGGGAAGAAGGTGAGGGTGAGGAGGTGAAAGTGGGAAGGCGGAAGTTTTGGGATGGGAAGGATGGAAGTGGTGGGGGGGTTTATTGGTAGTTTGTGTGGCGGTTTGCGTGAGAGTTGACAAAGGGGAGGTGCGGCGAATCGGTTGTTTGTAGATGGAATAGGGTCAATAATCATGGCATTTCTGTTCGTTTGAAGGTTTATCCGAACATTTTCATACATGGACAGCACTGCCCTTGCCTGTTTGTTGGTTCAACCTCACCGCGTTAACTCCTCATCTGGTATCCGCCTATGTGACACTCTCGACGCCCTCCCTGCTTGTCTTCTCCCATATCATCCCATCCTGGTCACCGACCCTCCTCGTTTACCCTTGATTCTCGAGCGCACTTTCTTTCAGTTTCGTCATTTGTTTCAGTTGATAAACAATGTTGATGGTGACAACAACGGGTCAAAAGGTTTGGTGTGCGTTCCGTGAAATGGTTCTTCCCCTCTCTCACACTCAACCCTGCTTAGCCTTCGTAGCCTGGTTTGCGGCCTCTGCCACATTGAAGTTAAGTTAGCATGAACCCCACCCACCACAAGTCCCTCTCACTCAACAGACAAAAGACAACATACCTCTCCTCGTAGCATCCTCCAACAACTGAACATCCACGCTCTCCTGAGGCAAGTGGACGTAACGGACCACGGACCCGCGGATGAACACGTTCTTGACGGCACTCAGGTGCGGGTACTTGAGCTCTTCGACGACCTGGATGTTGTCGAGCTTGATGTTGAGGAACTGGTCGACGCTCTTGAGCACGCCCCGGATCTGGATGTCGTTCTTGAGCTCGACCGTGACCTCGTGGTCGATGAGGGTTTTGAAGAAGCTTTTTGTTTGATGTGTTAGTGTGTGTGTTTGTTTGACGAAATATTGCAATGGGTGCTTGAGAGGGAAGGGAGGTGGGAGGGATAGGAAGGAAGGAGGTGAGAGCTGTGAGGGAGGTGAGAGCTGTGAGGGAGGTGAGAGGGTGTGGTGTGGTGTGGTGTGGTGTTTGATGCCCTGGGATTTATGAGAGAGAATGAAGGGGTCGATGAGCTCTTGGGGAACAAAAGGGTGGTATAAGTCCGCGGTAGGCTTGGTGTAGACATGTGAAGCAACTCCCGATATGTATCGCGGACCTCGTTTGCTCGGCTTCAAAGCAGCATCACAGCTGGTCAACATAGCGTAGACTTGACCCCACCAGGGATGATGGCTTGATATGATGAACGAACCGAGTGCTTCTCTTGGGTTGGATAAGGACACTATATTACCTGAAGAACAACATGGTGCTGGTATATTAGTGTTGCTATGTTACCAAATGAGTGACGAAAAAAAGGAAGCCAGATGTTATGATATGTTTCTTGTTACTGGACTGTACACGCCAAGACGACTGCCCAACTCGGTGGAGGACTGGAAAGAGGTGAGCTGCGCTTTGGGGGTCCAAGCTTCCATACAGTGGGAGCACAGACCATTTGTTCTGTATCCGCCAAGACCTCCATGTTGCTAAGGTACAGGTAGGTACTGGCAGCTGACAGCCCGGACATGGCACAGTTTGTACAAAGCTGCCCTGCCTCAGAGTGCCAGTGTTGACGTCGAAGGAAGTGACGAGAGAAAGTGACAGTGTGGCACTTGCCTGTTGAGTGAGACGGCAACGCGAGGAATCACAGGCGCGACACGGGCATCAGCGGCAGTCAGTCACACAAACTCACCGGGAATTGCACTGCAAGGCCCAGGGCAAGGGCAACCGCAACACTTACAAGGAACGCAGAGAGAGCGCTACAGAGCAGGAAGTGCAAGTTAAAAAGGCCCGCCCAGCGCTCTGGCCCAGCCCCATCCATCCCCATTCCCACACAGGTCAAACAGCCCACCACTCAGGCATTCTTCATCACTCGCGAGCGACAAGTCAGGGCCGACAGGGATGTGCCATCTGTTATTGTGCCGTCATTGGATTGTGTATCGACCAGCATCGACCGCCTTTCAGCGAGCGAGGCAGACCGCGACGAGCATCCCTCGAGCACGCCGTGGACGCGGCAGCCTTCCCAGGGCCTGATACCCCTTATTCTAGAGAGACATCGACATCGCCGTTACCGAGGACCCAGAGCAGCCAGCCCCCCCAGACCCCCGAGTCCGGATCCTCTTCCACGGAACCCCCTAAAGGCCATCCAGGTAGCACACGGGCCGGAAGCCGCGCCAGGATCACCCGTAGTAAGGTGCGCAGCAGCCAAAAAAGCCAGGAGCGCGGGGTTGCCGATTACGCAGCAACAATGCCGCCGCCCTCGGGCCAAAAGGGCAGCCAGAAGGGCACGGGGAAGAAGGGTGGAGCGGGTGTCATGCGCCAGCACCAGCACCCGCGCAGTCGCAACACCACGCCCAGCGCCGGCTCCCCCCAGGTTGCCAGCCTGCCCCCCATTGAGCAGCACGAGACGGCCACCTTGGACGTGCGCTTCGACCTCTTCCGCAACATCACCCACGACGACATTGTCGACCACGCCGCTAACAACACCGCATCGCCCGACTCCAAGAGCCTCGATGGCCTCCTGTCCCGCCTGTCACGTCTTAGCGAGGTCATTGACAAGCGGGGGACCAACTGTGACAAAGGCATGCGTCTGCTCGCCCAGTCCCGCCGCCTCCGCGAGAGCGAGCTGGCCGCCGAGCGCGGCCGCGAGGAGGAACGCCGCCAGAAGGAAGCCGACGACGAGGAGCGTGCCGAGCGCAAAGCCAACAAGAAGAAGCGGAAGGCCACCGAGAACCTGGCCCCGCCCCAGGGAAACAACATAGGTTTGCATCACCCCCAATTGAATTGATAAAACAAGGCGTGATCCTGACTCGACTCTCTTGCCTGCAGAGTATTCTTCCCCAGTCCGCGAGCCCGGAAACAAAGCAAGGAAGCTCTCCCGCGATGACTCCGCCAGCTCTTCCCTCTCGCCTGTCGCCCCCAGGACGCCCTCTGCCATGGAGGCCGACGACAAGACCAAGACCGAGGAAAATGACGACGACGACGACTCCGATGACGACGGCCAACCCCCGCCGCCTGCACGACCACAGGCCAACACTTTTGGCGATGATCCATCTACCTTCCCCGATCCGACCGTCTACGAAATCCTCCCGGTGAAGCCAGGAATGACGGAAGACGAAATCAAGGAGATCTTTTCAGTTGCAGTCTATCCAAAGAGCGACCTGGCCGACATAATAGCCGGCGATCCCCCCGACAAGGACTTCAGCAATGCGAAACCTAGTAATCAAATCAACTTTTCCACTTTCAGCACTTATGTCGAACCATTTTTCCGACCCTTTACAGAAGAAGACCTCGCGTTCCTTAGAGAGCGTGGCGACCGAGTCACGCCCTTTGTCATGCCGAAGCGCGGGAAGAAACACTACACAGAAATATGGGCCGAAGAGGACGGCGCCATGGCCATTGATTCGGCACATGTCAAGGACAAACTGCCCCCCAACCAGCCTCGTGGCCACATAGAGAACATGAACGACGAAATTGCCGAGACAGACAAGCTCTCGGTTGGGCCCATTCTAGCACGGCTATTGCAGACGATGCGGCCCGAGCATCGTGCACCGCCCGCCGAGGAGAGACAAAACGGCGTCAGTGCTGACGGGGATGTTGTTATGAACGGTGTCGATCGTTTTGATTTTGGGGACACTCAACCCCAGACAGCGTCGCCCACGGTAAACGGGATTAATGGCACCAATGGAAACGTCAACGGCACAGCTGGACAACCCGCCTCAAACCAACTCCCGCCTGCAACTTTCATGCCCGAGTCCAACAGCGAATCATGGAAGAAAGCTTCGCATCCTAAACTCGATTACTCCCAAGTTGATGAACGTCTTAAGCAAGAGCTACGACACATTGGCTTCCTACCTTTCCCGCCCGATCAAGCCAACGGGATCACTTCCACGTCCAACAATGTCTCGTCATCGAACACGGGCAATAACAATACGTCTTCCACGAGCGGCTCCTCTGCCTCGCATCCCTCCGGCGGTGATCCTGGTCCCACAGCTGCCGATTTCGATGGCCATTACGATGACGAAGTTGCCGCCCGATTACGTCTTCTCCAATCCCGTCTGCACGAGCAGGTTCTTCTTAACGGTGCTCGCAAAGCGCGTCTCACTGAGCTTGTTAAAGAGCGCATGGCGTTCCAAGAGTACCAGACCATTCTTGAAGACCTTGACAGCCAAGTACAAGCAGCCTACCTCAAACGGACCCGTACGATGGGCAAGAAACCTAAGAAGGCCCGGCCAGGTGCCGCAAAGGATGGCGCCAATGCGAATGGCGGGTCCGGGACGCCCGGCCCAGGCGGTGCGGCAGGCATGGCGAGACCGGGCATTGGAGACCTTACGCGCACGCTCATGGAGCGTAGGCGGAGGTGGATCGAAAACATGGGACCGCTTTTTGAGGATGATGTCCCCCCTTCGGAAGATATGAGCCCAGCGGCGAGAAGGATTAGGGGCTCCAAGCTTATGAAGGTTCCTAGGGTGAATGAAGAAGGGAGCACGATTTTTCCACGAGAAGCAATGGCTGATCTTATCAAGCGGGAGAAAGATTCCTGGGACGACGAAGAGGCTGATGAGGAGTGAGTAGCTCCTCCCAACCACGTTGCCTCCCCAGGCCTCTCGGGTCCTTCCCATCCTCGGGGTCCTCCTGCTCGGGCGTCGTCCCAAAATCCCACAACCATAGTGATGTGGCTGAGGTTGTGGATGCTGGTGGAGATGAGCAACTTGATACATCGGTTGGTCCTGATGAGGAAGAAGGACACGAGAAACCCATCATATCGGTTGATGAGAAAGAACACGAGCCACTCAGCATATCGGTTGGGTTTGATGAGGAAGAACACGAGCAACTCAGCATATCGGTTGGACCTGATGAGAAAGAACAACACGAGCAACGAAACGGACATAGAACCCAGGTACAGGACCAACACGAAAACACACGTGAAAACACACGCGAAGACAGACAAGAGGTCGAACAAGAGGACGAACAGCGTCCTGCAACAGCTTGTCCACCACCAGTTATCCCCAAGGGTACAAACTGTGAGCGATGCAAAAGCAAGAAAATCATATGTACCGTCGATAGACCCTGTCTGCCCTGTATACAGGCCGGAGTGGGGGATCAGTGTCGCCCAGCACTAGAGAAGCGACTTCTCCGAGGCAGAAGATGTCAGCGATGCAAAGGAAAAGATCTCCGCACATGTACCATCGAGAAGCCCTGTCCGCCCTGCATCAAGGCGGGAGTGGGGGATCAGTGTCGCCCAGCACTAGAGAAGCGACTCCACGCAGGCACAAGATGTTTGCGATGCCGCGAATCAAACGGCACCTATCAATGTACCATCGAGAAGCCCTGTCCGCCCTGTGTCAAGGCTGGACTAGGAGATCAATGCCATGCAATACTGCGTGTCCCCAAGGGCATAAGATGCCAGCGATGCAAAGAAGACCACAGCTTGTTATGTACCACTGAGAAGCCCTGTCCGCCCTGTATCAAGGCTGGCGTCGACTTCAGCAACAAAGGGCCGTGTTCTCCTCGTGAGAATGTCTGATTGACAGCTTTGGGTAAAGATCCTGCCGAAACGCTAACTGGCCGAATACTAAGAACAGTAAAAGGTTGCCCATGAGCTAGAAGGACAACGATCGGCTCAGTCCCTTCTTTTCTTTCTCCTTCTTCTTCGCTGTACAGACCAAGATGGATGAGATTCGTTTATGATTTTCTTACCACTGGTCTGAACCACTACACCTACTCGACTATCGTCGTCGACTATTTCCCGCCCACCCTGTTATTACTGAACGGTTTTTGTCTTCTTCTTTTCTTCCACCAGTGTACTTGGCCTCTCTGTTTTTAACTTTCAATTTTTCTTTCTGGGTTTGGGAAGAGGTTACCAGCTGTGGTCTTCCATGTATGATGGCGTTTTGGGTGGTACAAAAAGGCATAAAAAGGGCAGGGAAGGGTACGGTAAATGGGCTGGTGACCACTACTGGCTCTAGGTTTAAAGAGGAGGCAGGTTATCCGTCAGGTTTTATCGCGGTTATGGTTTGGGTTATCGTTACTTTGGAGTATCACGAGTTAGGCGACAGTACTAAGTACCGAATTGACTACAAGAGAATGACAGGTCAATCATGCGTCTTTCATATCTTATGTGGCTCTATTCTATGATACAATGGGCACTAATATGACTGACATCGTTCTTCTTCATGCTCGAACTTTAGGAAGGAGTGTCATCAGTGCGGCTCTGTTATACATCCGTGATGCCCCAAGTCCACTGTCCCTCATTTCCGCAAGCTGTCAGATTCATGGAAACATCTGAGAATTTGAAATTAACGAAGATAGTTGCAAACGCCTTGCTATGACCAGATACGCTATCTCGCTATGTATGCATAATTATGTATGAGTTCCGTCCACACAAATGGCAATGACTTCAGCCACAAAAAAAAAAAAAAAAAAAAAAAAAAAAAAAAAAGCCAATCCAGCGCCTTTGCTTGCTAACTCACCGCGCTATCTATCAAGGTACCTATAACGCGTCCGCTGTCTGCCGGCTATTAACTCCAGCAAAAAAAGACCGTTTCATGAATCAAGATCTCACGCCCCTTCCTCCTCCCCCGGGCCAAACGCTCCAATCCCAATATAAAACCTCAACGCCCTTTCATAAGTCCACATCGTAACCGCGCTCGCCGGCGCCGCCTTAAACAAGCTAACCGTCAGTCCCCTATACAATCCCCTCGCCCCTTCCCTCCTCACAATCGTCCCCACCGTCTTTATCATGCCACCATCATAAACGGGGATATTCTTATGCACATACAACCCCCTCGTCGGGCCCTGCACTTGTATCCTTTTTCTCACCAAATCCAACGGAAACGTGCCCGTCTTGGCTACTACGCTCGCCACCACGCCCGCCACCGCGCTCCCCGAGCTGTAGGGCAGTTCGAGACTGGAGAGCGCGGGGCGAAGGGTTTCGTACACGCAAAAGAACATGCCCATGTACGGGATGATTTGTGCCAGACCTGGCCCTAAGCCCCGGAAGTATCCGGTGGCGCCTTCGGAGGTGTAGATGTTTTTAATCGCTTGTAGAAGAGAAGGGTAGACGCGCTCTACCCCTTGCGCGGCGAAGCGTGTCCTTAACAAATCGAGGGGGTAGGTAGCTGCTGTGGCGACGCCGCCGGCGGTGGCGCCTGCCACAAAAGATTCGACTGATTGGGGCAGTTGTTTGTTTTGTTCTTTGGGAAAAGCGGTTTGGAGGAATTGCGTGATGGAGCGGTAGGTGGTGAACTGCACGGCGGCGTACGAGACGTAGAGAAGCTCGGCGGGGATGTTGCCCTTCCAGAGACCTGTGAGGCCTTCGGTGCGCAGGATGTGTCGGATTGTTGGTAAGGTGCCCTTGTAGATGGGCCCGCCGCCGATGATTTCGGCGCCGCGCTGGTGGATGAGCGGGTCCGAGAGGGAGTGGTGTTGCAACTGGAGACGGATCTTGACGACGTCGAGGGGGGCGATGACGAAGCTATTGGGAGGAGGCACGGGGAGCGTTAGTCACGGTGGTTGGGTCAAAGACTTTCTCGGATGATGGCTTTCAAGGTAAGGGGGCCGTGATGGACGTACCGAGAGATCAAGCCGGCCGTTGCGCCGGCGGCCGTCACCTGGAGGCGGGAACCCTCATCCTTGAGGCGTTCGGCCTTGCCAGACATTCATCCAGCACGCGATACGGCGGATAGACGTTGCGAGAGACTGAAAGTGGACGCCCGGTAAAGGTGGGCTGAGCGATGCGTGATCGACGACCAGTCGGTATTCGAATGCGGGAGAGCGGCCAAGCTAGAGCTGACGTAGGGCTACTGCTACCGTGCAGACTGCTGCGGGGAGCGTTCAGCGTGTTCGGGCTTCGGTGTTGGGATGTACCTGACGGCAGTGCTGTGCGCCTTGCAGTGATGTCGTTGGAGATGGTGCTTCGTGTTTCTCAGACGACGGCGGTCAAGTCTGTGCGGTTCTTTCGGTGTTCAGTTTGTGATTCACGATAAGCGAAATGTAACTGCGAAAGACGGCATTGGAGTGCTGTGATCTCATTGGAAGGGCAATGCGCGCCAAGCCTTGAATCTTTTCGCGTCGATGTACAATCAATCAATACCGTGACCCGGACGTCTACAAACGGCTTTACAAACGGCTTGTAAGACGGCGAATTGATGACGCACAAGATCCGTCGATTGAACCTCGATCAACGCCTTATCTCGCTGAGAAATGTCGGTAGTAAACACATATATATGCGTCTCAACTATTCTAGAAGAGCCGCAGCATATATGGAATGCAATTGGGCTTAGAAACGGAGATGCCGTAGCTAAATGGGGCGTTTAATGCTGCAGCGCAATGCTTCCATGTACTCTGCCTCGACGTACGTGCTAGGCATGCATCGAACACTCTGTCCATGTGCCCAAGGTCTTGTGATCTCCATTGCTCTTGCAGACTGACGGCAATGACGATGGCTCGCAAGGCGAAGTCTTGTTCTTCTCTCCGTGAAGAGGCGCTGACTAGCTGCCGCAGTATGAGACACCATGAGACATGAGAATAATGGCAGTGACGACATTGTTCAACTTGGGGGATCAACAGGGGTGCCACGCGGTCAGCTCAGCCTTGGCTTCCACTTTGTCACTTGATTTGAGGATCTGAGGTTGTTCAGGAAGGACATCATTTTGCAGAAAGAATGTCTTGAGCTTTGATTTTTTGTTGTTGCACTGGCTAATGTGTTTCATTGGGTAAAACGGGAGCTGACAGATCAAGATGAGTCGATATGAAATATCACATACTGTCCTACACAAGGACTGATACCAAAGCATACATCATTCCTCGACATGAGTCGATGTGACCCCTTGGCTTACTTAGCCCTAAGAGAGCATTATCCCTATGGGGCAAGCAGGAGTTGATGATATCGGCGTCGGTCGAGCGGTTGTAAGACGGAAAGGGGTGAAGAGAGAGAAAAGGAAAAAGAAGGAAGAAACACGGCCCGTTACCACGATCCGGTCTCCCGATACTACCGCCGTCTCCTCCATCCACAAACAGACAAGTCCGGAATCGAGGCTCTTGACAGCCAAAACGTTCACCGTAGCATTGCCATGTCTTAATTGGTTCCATCCGCCCGAAGGTTGCTACCCAGCAATCGCTACCCCACTATTTCCTTGAATTGGCTAAAGCTGCCACTGCTGCTCCCCAGTTCTCCAGGTACGTACCTGCCGACGGGATGCACCCCAGTGTTGGAGATGTGAGAGAATGCACGGGGCCCCTCCAACTCTTGCGGTTCACGAGATGGACTCCCCGCGAGCCGGTGGGACATTTGTTCATCCACGGAGTCTGTTATATCTCGGCATCCCATCCCATACCCTCCGTTCTGTCTTTCATCCTGTCTTCTTTCCACTATTCTCTTTTTTCTTACCGTTATTTCCAAGTTACGACTTTGCCTCTTCGCTTGCTTGCCCACCAAGCAGAAGCGCTGCACGTCATCTGCAGCAATAATACCTCCGCCCAAGCCTCACACATCACCAAACCCCTTTCCATCCGCAGTGCTTGCAGTGCATAGGGCCCGGACTGATCTGGATACTTCTTCCTGCCTACTTGCAAGGCTCAACCCTCCGAGCCACGCATCTTTGTTCACATAATCATCAACGCGTGTTGGGCTCCGGTGCAGGTCAACCATCGCATGTGATTCACTTTATTCGCCGCCAAGACCAGTGCTATAAAGTCAACTGGGCCCCTCTCTGAGAGCTGTCATACGGTTGTCTTCAAAAGTATCACAAGCAAAGCTTCAGACCCCGCATCAAACACATATTACAACCTTACCTTCACTCTCGCTACGCCAACGACAAAACCTACCATGGCCATTGCAGCAATGGCTCCAACCAGTATCACCTCTCCAGATATCGAGAGCCTCGTGAGGCCTGTCCTCTCCGCCCTACCAGGAGCGTCCGCCTCGACCGAGCCAGCTACAACAGTACTACCCCTTCTTTCGCCCATTCTCAGACAGCGAGTACAGCTTCTCTCCGGCCCCAGCACAGATCCATGGATCCGTCTTCTTACCTATGACACTTCCAAGGTGTCCAGACTCACCGAGATCGCCCAAAGCGGTAGTCTGGATCCCCATCCGGTATCGGGAGAAGTGGAGATGGATTGGGATTATGACGTCCACATCAAGTACATGAGACTTGACCAGGAGACACTTCAGACCCTCGTGGTATTGGGAGAGTTCGACCTGTTTGTTCGTCTTGTGTACTGCGTCAACGACAAAGACGGCGGCGGTGATGGATGGCGTGTAGGCGAGGTCGGCATAGCCAGCGACCCTTCTCCCCTGGAATCTTTCGGAGGCTATCCCACACTTGATGAAGCCGAGAAGGCGTTCAAGGCCCAACAAACCTCCATACTGGAAATCAAGCCCACTGCGCAAGTTTCCATCCAAGCTGAACCGGTTGAAGAGGATGATGACGACGATTACTGGGGCCGATACGACGCCACGCCTTCCCAAACGCCCGGTCAGGGTCGGTCTCCTGCGCCGCCGTCTTTGGGCGCGGGCCTCAACACCCAAAAGCCCAATCCCTTTGAGCGAAGCACATCCGCCGAAGATGCATACTTCGCCCAGTACGAATCCGTGCAGCCAGCCATGGACCCCCATGATCCGGACGAGGAGGCCCTCCAGGGCGGAGCTGTTGGCGGTGGTGCACCGCTTAATGGTCTTCTCCTTCGCAAGTCTCAGTCGCCAAAACAACAAGTATATGAGCCTCCCGCCACTAGCTCCGCACCAGCGCCGCCGCCATTGGGCCTGAACGGAGACGGCAACGGCGGTTACGTCCCATCTCGATCACCTTCCGACGAGTCCGGTTCCGGGTCGAGTGGCCGGCGCATGTCCCAGGCGGACGAGGAGAGGACTGAAAGCATTGCTCATCCGCGCCCAGCCAGTAGCGCCAGCTCGAACGGATCCCGTATGGTCGCCAAGCTCGAAGAAACTGCGGAGGCTCAAGATCGTGTCGAGTTTGGTATTAAGCAGCACGTGTCCAGGACGATTCGAAGTCTATTCCAGTTGTCACGCGGCGCGGGCATCGGTCGTGAAGAATTCGAGCGGATGGTTAGGAACGAGCTGGATATTCTTGCAATGGTGGAGGATGACGTTTGAATAACGAACAGCGCGAAGAAGGGAAACGGGGAAGGGAAATCATCCATTCAGTCAAAAGGGTGCCGGTGTTCACTTTTTAGATCCCTCATCTTGTTCGGGATACTGCATCATCGGGTTGTTTTTGGCGTCCGGTACTGGTGGGGGAGTCCGTGGAGGTGGTCCGCCTCGTGGTTCTTGTAGGTCGTACGGAGTTCAGGCAACGGTGTTCAAGTAATTGTTTAGCAATAGCGTCACAGAGTATCGATTAAATTATGATAATAAAACAGAGCAAATGTACGAGTAAAGCAAATAAAAGATGTCCAGTATCTGTAGATCATTGAGACCGTTGAAGACGAAGCGATTGTGAGAGCCAAAGACGGAACTCCGGATTTGGCAAACAGCTACCCCACCAAGTACGTACCTGTCTCTCTCGTATCCAGGGTTAGGGTCAGATATGGCTACTCCGCGTGGACCATGAGGATGCCAGCCGCCAGTTCGTCCCAACGGTTGGTCCCTGCTCCAATGGCCGGGTCCTTCCGCAGCGGAGCAAAAAAAGTCTCGAAAGTCGCGTCCCACTTTGACGGTCTTCCGGGGTTGATTGCCCGTGTGTTTTGAAGTGCGTCCGCTCTGCGCCGGCAGTCCGTCCAGTCTTGAAGTCGTCTCCGTCCGTCCTCAAGGTCCCCCCCACCCACCGTCCACCGTCCAACTCCCCGACCGAACGACCGGCCGACCTTCCCTCCCACCGAACCTTTCCTCCGAACCCCGGACCGTTTTTTTCTTTTACGGAGAAAAAGACCAAACACAACAGACAAAATGATCGGCTCCATGGGTCTAAGGATACCCCGTGCGACAAGCTCGCTCCTCGGCCGTGCCGTCAACGCCGTCGCCACCAACAAGTCTGCCGTCGCGGTCGCCGCCCAAAGGAGATGGCAGCACTACCTTATGCCGCTCCGCGACAACTTCGAGGAGAAAGGCATCCCCAACTTCCTCAGCCCCGGCTCCGTCAACATGGCCTATACCGAATACCAGACCTACATCTTGGAGAAGCTTAACGCGCTTGTAGTAGGTACGTACGGATGAACATACAACACAGATGCTTGCTTGTCTTGGGATGTTGGTGTGCCAGGGTTGCCATATGGCATGGCAAGGCATGGTATGAAAGAAGAGCAGGTTACGCGCGAAGATTACGGATTGCGGGGAAGTGGTATACTTGGGTTGAAGACGCCACGACGAGCTGCTGTTAGCCTGGATGGAAGAGGAGGCATTCGCAGTGGTTTGGGCGCAAAGGAACATGAGGAGGAAATAGAAGGAAGGAACTAAGATCTAGTCGAGACATGGCTTGCCTCCCCACCAAGAGCGCATCACCTATCGCGCTGCAAGGGAGCTATCTAACTAACAAACCACCTTACTGACTACTCACTTCCAAACAGGCACCGACTTCGAGCAAAAAGACGCCAAGTCCATCGTCCTCGCCACCGCCCGCGACCCCGAGCTCGCCCACGTCTTCAACCACGCCTCCATGGCGCACAACAACCACTTCTTCTTCGACCACCTGTCCCCGGCCCCCGTTAAGATGGGCGACAAGCTGTTTTATCACATCAACGAGAACTTCGGCTCCGTCGACACGCTCCGCGACGAGATGATCGGCACCGCCGTCTCCATGTTCGGCCCCGGTTTCGTCTGGCTCGTCCGCACCCAGCTTCCCGGTCAGCCCGTCGCCCTCCGCGTTATGGCCACCTACCTGGCCGGTTCCCCTTACCCGGGCGCCCACTGGCGCCGCCAGGAGGTCGACGCCCAGACTGCCATCGGCAGCTCCCCCCAGGGATTGGACAACGGCCGGCGCTTCCTCGAGCGCAGCGCGGCTGGGTTCAAGGGCAACAGGCTCGAGCCTACGGCTCCCGGCGGCACTGATTTGATCCCTATCTTGTGCCTCAACACGTGGGAGTACGCCTGGCTCCGCGAGTACGGAACCGGTGTTGGTGGTATGGGTGGTAAGCTGGCGTATGCGCAGAGCTGGTGGAACATGATTGATTGGGCCAAGGTCGAGGAGGAGGCCAGGCTGGAGGCTAGGATTTTGACGGGTGGTGATAGCTCTGTTTAGCCTCTTGCTTCCGGGAGGAATGGGGAACTAAAGTAGGAAGCGAGGCGAGAGCGTGAAAGCTTTGCTTTTAGCTTCGACTTTTGGTTCTGACTACTCGACCCGAGACTACTGGCTCATCAATTAATGCCTGCCGCCCACGTTGGTCCAGCGATTGTTCCCTTGTTCGGTTCTGAGAGGGACAAAGAGCGAGTGGAACGGGTGAATGAGATGGACGGTTATACGGTTGCTGTCTAACTTTGTGTATCTGTCTGTGTATATGGAACGCGGGGAAAATAGGGAAATGTGTTCTGTACGATAGGATAGCATGATGGTGGGACTGGCCGGAAAAAGAGAAAGGAAAGTAAAACCCAACCGACTTTGATGACTGTCATCCATGTGTTCACATGTATCATCATTGAACCAAGTCGTTGCGGAAGAAGGGAGCCATATACCTGCCAATTGGAGTATAGACATGCAATATACGTACAAAGCTACAAACGTCGAATCGAAGCGTTCTACAATCACGATAGGTTCTTACATAAGACCCCAATCTTCGTTGTTCACTAGACAACGCTGCCTTTTAGCTCTTCGAGAAACCTCTACGAATCTTTTCTAGAGTTACAGTAGTGCAATCGGATTCCGTCTTCCATCCTATCTATCTATTCCTGTCATCCATTCTAATCACCTTCACTCAGCCGCTGGCTGTTACACACACAAGCTTTACTAACGTCAACCTTTGACAATCATTAGCAACCAAGGTGCAGGAGCTTTTCTAGGTAGTAAGATACTTGAGCAGTTCCGTTGCCAGTTTTCGCGTTTGTCTTTACAACCTCAGCTTCCAGCTTCCAGTTTTCTTGAGCGCTCGGGCTCTCTCTGTCAGCGATGGCCACGGATTAGCTACCTAGTGACTACCGACTGTGAGATTGTCAGACGCTCAGACTGTCAGATTGCTGGCTTTTCTGGCTGAGGGTGAGGCTGAGACTTGACTGTTTCGTTTCGTTTCGGCGCGGTAACTAAGGTAGGTACGTAAAACCGAACACGAGTGACTGACGGGAGAGTAGTGTATCGGTATCCAGATTGCCATGCCATGTTATGTCTTGTCTCGTCTCGTCTCGTTTTGTCTTGTACCATGAATCTGGTTGAAATAGTCCCCGTCAGGTTTAGGTTTAGGTTGTGGTGACTCTCGACTACCGTATGCCCCCCGTTTTACACAGCTCATCATCTAGGGCTCAAGATCAAGAGAGCCGCAAAAGTTGGGCAGATAAATCCTAAGGTAGTTTCTGCAGGTAATAACGGGTAGCAAAAAATATATATACACACCAACCACCATTCTTGACCAACCCTATTAATTCTCTATTTAACTTTAGATTGAGCTTGAACGGGATTTATCCCTTTCCAGCTGCTATACATGTGTCAAACTTGTGTCAACCTCTGTCAAATGTCAAACTCAACCTTTGTCAAACCCATATGTATCAAATTCAGTAACACCAAACATCCAGCTTGATACCGACGGGAAGGCGCCATGTCATGGCTGCCCTGGCGTACGTAGATGGCTTGAGCAGCTCGTGTACCTAGCCAAGCTCCCAGGTCCCTAAAAGCGACGCAGTAACCCAGCAACCTAGTTACCATGACTGTCTTGTGCTTCCGTCAACTTGACAGACTCGTTGCTAGTGGTCCAGATGCGAGGTCAGGGTAATGAGGTCGATACAAAACACTTATATGGGCGATATGGGTAATAGATAGTACGTGGTACGGAAACGGTATGCCTGTTGAGCACTTGTCACTTGTAGGTGAAGATGTGGAAAGAGAAGAGAGAACATGTGTTTTCTTCACCGTTGCGTTTATTTTCCTGCCGTACTGCTCAGAAGAGTGAGAGATGGGTTAGTTCACAGCTGTTGTTTCTCGTGAAACATGAACTTTGCCTCAAATATAGCATGGTCCACGGGCCGGAGCTGTCTGCCTGTCAATCCCCTTAACCTGTCGTGTTTGTGATACCTGGTCCACATGTAAGAGAGAGAAAAGGTAAAAAAAAAAGTCAAAGATGTTTAAGACGGGTGATCACCTGATGATCAACCCTGAATCTCGAACGATGTGGGCTTGTGTGCTTTATTACTAACCAGGCGGCGCCAGGCTGCCAGGCTGCTCCCGCTCGCTTGTTTGATGATCAAAATCGTCACTGCCCTGTGCGAGTGCGAGCAGATTGCCCAAAACAGGATGACGGAGTTCGGCATGTTAGCAAACAGCTATTCGATGACTCATGGAAGCTTTCAACGTATATACACTAGCATTTGTAATACTCGTCAAAGCTTCAAAATCGCCGCTGACTACGACGATTAGGTAGTCCAAGAAAAGGGGTTGATGACATATATATATATATTTGATGGGTATACTTTAGATAGGTAAAAGTCACAAGCTCATAGTCTGGAATGGTCTTTGACAAATCAAGAATAAGGAGCGCTTGGCTCGCCTTGCGGATACAACGGCAATGGAACAATAAACAATATATTGACCCCGCAGCTTCCAAAAAGCTTATTCGGGTTGATGGGACCTGTTTTACTGCCCTCCCTTTGAGGATGAAACTTGGTTCCTGGGTCGTTAGAACTTGCCTGTATTTGGCTTCATGGTTCGATGTTTGGAGTAAGAGATATCGGACACCACATCGGAGGAGGGGCAGTGGAAGCGAAGAGAAGGTGCAAGCTTTTGTCTTGCTGAGACGGTCTCCGCTCAAATGTGAAGTGTTTTGACGGTTCCGTAGCAGTCCTGTCTCCGAATTTGGACGAGACACTTCACCATACCTTCACCCCCTTTCTCCGGCTAAACAGCAGGCCGACCTTGCTAGCGATACAGCTTTGGCCTCTGGGAAAAAGGCGGGACGCACAACGCATCGCGAAGAGCTGTTGTTCGCTTCGGATCAGGTCTGCGAAAAGAAAAAGAATGGCGAGGAAAGCAGCGAAGTAGGACGCAGCGGGGCATTGTACAGCCGAATGGAAATATGATTGACGATGGGACCCCGACGTCGGGAAGACGTTTCCGTGGGAGTGGGTGAAAGCGCACGGACAGCGGTCGCTGTACACTACGCTAGGCACGGCACATATAAAACCACACTACCTAGGTGTCGGGTGGATGCCAAAAGACGTCAACTCTGGACACCTGAAAAATAACTGGCATCCCCTCGGCGAGCGGCGAGCGGGCTGCGCTCCGGTTCCAACGGGCATCCAGTTCCAGCTGGAGTTTGTCTTTTCTCAATCGGGCCGCCTAAATCGACTGTGTGCCATTCTTAGCCGACTGTGTGGGGCCCATACAAACCTCGCTGCCAAGACAGGCTCCTGACAGCCAAGACCCTGAGCTTGGCATCAATTTCGCGCTGTCCGCAGTCATCACCAAATTGTAACCAAATATCATCATTTTAAACCACGACAACAAGAGCTCAAAACCACCTTTTTTTAGAGCGTTGACTTCACATTCATATGCGGAGGCCTCTTACCGGCCCCCTGCATCCCCGGAACTAGCCCTAATACTCGTCCTTAACCGCTAACCCTAATACTAACCTCTTAGGCGCAGCCTGCAGAGGCTTACACAGTCGATTTAGAATGGCACACAGTCAATTTAGGCAATCCGGTCTCAATTGTTCGAAAGAGTGACCCGAGTTTTCGATTCCATCGCAATCGCATCATCTCCTGGCTCTCATCCCGTCCGCCTTGTCTTGTCCCGTCGGTCGGTTCGGTCGGTCTTTGTGGTCTGCGCTCCCACCGAACGTGCCTTCTGCTGCAAGACTCCCGCTGCGCTGCACTCTGCAACATCTGCACTCGCCGTTCCCGTTTTCTTGGCTCCACGGTCAGATCTTTTCCCAGCATCCCGTCACTCTTTCCCTGTAACACAGCAGACAGTGCAACCAGGCAGAGGGCCCGCAGTATCTTCGAAAGCGAATTGATTGGAATTAATTGGCAGCCACGGCAGCGAAAAGCGAACTTCCACTTGACTCGAACACGCCAACCTCGAACACGCCAACTTTGTCGCCAATCTTCCCCTAACCTCATACCGACCAAACCCTGAAAACCCCAGTCCAGTTCTCCCCTAACGACTTCCAATCTTTCGCCCGGTTGCCCGTCCTTCTTTTCACCGCCAAACTCTCTCTCCTTCAACCTCAGCAGCAGCGGCAGGCAGAAGCACCCACAACCCATTCTCCCCCACGGGATTCTTTCGCAAAAAGACGGCTGTTTTGCGGATGCAATAAGACCCGGAGCCGAAGGGCCGCTGTAAACCCTTCGAAATGCCCGACAATGTCCATGTGTGAGTGGCCGCCTCCCCCCCCCCTATAATTCGAAGCGCCCCGAAAAGCGCCCGCCTCTCCGCTTCCGCTTTCCCAGGTGCTTGGCGTCCGGTCGATGCTCCTGAAGCTATCACCTCTTGGCTAGCCAAGCCTCGCCAAGCCTGGGGAAACGAGCACCGTCTGTCGCCGCCACGGGCGCACATCTTCAACGACTTCGTGATACCAACACAACTGTTGACGACCATCTACTGACACGGTGATTGTTGCAGCTGTCGATGAGATTCGGAATGTCGTGTACGTCGTCGTCCTTCTCACTTGTGCTTTATCCGGCTCCCCCATCTCGTCCACCTTTCATTCCTTCTTAACCCACTCCAAGTGGACCCTGCACTGGAGCCTCCCCTTCCAACTCTGCCTCGTTTTCTTTGTCGCCAAGTTTGATCGCCAAGATCTCGTCTGCATCCCGAGCCAGAGCCTCATCGTCTCGCGATGGCTTCGGAAACGATGGGTCGCTATGGCATCAGCTTTAGTCCCGAGATCGCGAGCTCCCCTGTGCTAGACGACACAGCGTCGGAATTGTCCTTGCTAACCTGACTCAACTTGGTGCAGCCTGTTACTCAGCAATCCAGCCTGGCGCGGTGGCACAACTATTTCCAACACCGTCATCAGAAATGTCACGGCTTTAACAGTACGTCTGGTAGCCTGCCTTGCTGTTTTGCGGGACTCCTCGTTGACTCGTTGTCAATAGCACAAACTCACAGTTTCGACCCGCATCGCCGAGAACATAACGGTTCTGGCATCCAAGTATGCAGCAACCCAGAATGGCGTCATCCAGGGTCTCCTATACGTCCCCGACCTTTCCGAGAAAGACCCTTGTATGGACAATTTGACCGATTACATACCAGAAACCGCTACTCGTCGTGCCCAGCTTCCGCCCGCTAATATCAACCTTATCGCGCTCGTGCCTTGGATTAACGCCCAGTGTGCCCGACACTTCTTGATCTCAGCTCGCCAAGACCCGGTCCGAGGTCTTATCTTCTACAAACCCGACAACTCGACCGATAAACCTCCCAAGGGTAGTTCAGATGAATGGGATCTTGGAGACGGTGGAAAATGGAGATCCCAAGCTGGGTATCCCATCTATGCCATGTCAGGTGCCGCTGGTCAGCAAGTTATGGACCAGTTGAGCTTGTACTCGGGTAACGTGTCGGACATACCCTTTGGTGATAGAATCGCCGAAGTGTATAATCCTAGTCCGGGCGATTTCGTACGAGTATGGACCGAGTTATCGGTTTCGACCGACAACGATCTACCTGGAATATGGGTCTATATCTTGATCATCATTGGTGTTCTCCTGGGCGCTGTTATCGGGATTTCGTTGTTGATGCATTTCATCCAAGCCAGGCGTCGCTCATCCCTCCGCAGACGTGTTATTTCCGGCGAGGTCAACCTAGAACGAATGGGTATAAAGCGACTGAGGGTGCCTATGGAGCTCATCGACACGTTTCCTCTCTTTACTTACCATTACGAGCCGGATAGCATCAGTATGCCAACATCGCCGAGGTCTTTGCGTCCCGATAGGCCCAGGAGAGGCAGTCGAACTCAGTCGGAAGCTCCCACCGCGCAGTCCGTTTCTGGGTTAGCCGCGGCGATGTCAGAAAAAGCCCCCAGCACCGTTGCGACCGACTATCAGCCAGCATGCGCTATCTGTTTAGAACCGTACCAGAACCGAATTACGGTTATCCGAGAGATTCCCTGCGGGCATATCTTCCACACACACTGTATCAACGAATTCCTCAGCGAAAACAGCTCGCTATGTCCGATATGCAAAGCCTGCATGCTGCCCAAGGGGTACTGTCCCAAAATAACCAATGCGATGGTACGGCGAGAACGGGCGGTGCGACGATTACGAGACCGAATAACAGTCGAAGATTCTTGTTCGGAATACGAAATGGTTGATCAAGGAAAGCCGATTCAGGGAGGCAAGGGTCTAAAGAGCCTACTAGGGGGAGGAGGAGATGACTCCAAAGCTACGGATGCAGCAACGATTGCTACGACTCCATCCCGAATGTCAATTGGACAGGCCTCTAGTCAACGCGCGGGTCGAAAGCAACAAAAACAAGTCGGAAACAACAACAATAATGGTAATGTGCAGGGTGGCAGTCCTCCTGAGCTCGACAGGAAGCGGATGCGGGAACTGGCTGGCGGCTCTGATATCGACGACGGGGAGTCGCAAGCACCAGGCTGTAGGTTGATCGCTCTTTGTTGCCCTGGGAGCTCCGAACTGACCAGTTTTGCTACACAGGGGAGAGATTACGACGCAAAGTATTCCCAGGCTTCTAGGTACAGCCGAAGGATATCTGGGCTTCTTTACGCACTTGGTGGACAGGTAGCAACAACGGCTCTTTAGAGCACTTTGAGAAACAAATGAGCAGGTGGCATTACTGGCATCCACCTCCAGTTCTTGGAAAGAGTGGAAAGAGTATGGTATAGGCGATATGGACATGATACCCCTTTTCGCATGTTTTGGCAGACTCACACAAAGGCGACGGGCATAGAGAAGACCATTTGTACGGTTTTGGTATCGGCGTTCTAATCATTTTGTGGCATTTTGTGTATGGAGACTTGCCTCTACGGAGGATATGAACTGAGAAGTGTTCTGAGAGGACCTCGTAGTACAATCCAATGGGGTGTACATTGAGGATATGATAATGCACATATTGAAAGATTCAACACGTAAGTAACTCAAGCTATGAAATGTCAAGCGTTATCGGGGTGCTCGAGGGTAAACTAGATACGTGATAAAATTAAATAGATACAGAAAAGGATGATGCATTCTACGGGGTATCAATGACGCTGGGAATACTGGAATTTGCCGCCCCCTCCTCCTCCTCCACCCCCCTCCCATTTTCCGCCATCTCCCTTTCATCTCATATGATCACGGTCCATCCTTCCGTCATCTTCTGTCCATAATCATCCCGCCCATATTCATTCCGTCCTTGTCTTGCTTTCAAATCTCTTTCCACAGACCAGTGTGAAAATAGTATCCTTTATCCCATCCTCTGCCAGATCCTCCCCCTAATCACTCCTTTCCCCCTATGTAAAATGCAACGCCCCCCCCCGCCCCCCCCCCCCCCCCCCCCCCCCCCCCATCTTTCCAGAAGAAAATGCAAAATGCAATACAATGCAATACAATACAATACAAAACGCCTTTTCCTCTCCAAGGAACAAGGAAAGTAAGACAATTTAAGCAAAATGAAATGCCAATGAGTGTCGTGTCGTGTCGAGGGAGGGTTGGTCCAGCCCACTGCCTCCGCTCTAAACATGATGGTGTGAATGAGTGTCTCTAAACCCAATCAATGCTTTCGCTTCCCGTAAATGCATGAAGACAAATGGCTTTGGAATCAGACAGACAAGGAAAGTCAAGAAGAAGAAAAAAGTGTATGTCCTCGTAATCCCACCGGCCGGGCCTTGTTTCTCCATCACCCTCGCCCGTTTGCCTCACTGCCAAGTGCCCAACACTCAACTTCCCCGACACCGGGCACTTACACCCCTCCAAACACTCCGCAACGAAACCAGCACAGTACACAACACGGGATAGCCAGCGAACTAAAACCTGTTCGGCATGCTACCCGCCCCCGGTACCGACGGTCCGAGCAACCCAGCCGGAGTCTTGGGCGTAGGCGGCACGTACTTAGCGCCTCTCGCCACGGCGCCCAAGTCGGCTTCCTCCATCATTGCCGTGAAGGTTGTGACTGGCCTTGTTTGAGTTTGGTTGTGGTGGGGATCGTGGTTCTCGGGGTTGAAGGGGTCGTAGTCATTGGTATTATTTAAATAGGGGTAATTGGTGTTGGTGTTGATGAATTTGGAGTACGTGTAATTGGCGTTGGAATTGCTATTGGAGTTGGCAAGACGCTCGGGAGTCAGCGTCCGTGGATCGGCGAACACGTTTATGCTAACTCCGCTGTTTCCGCGCGGGCTGTCTAGTCCGCCTCCGTGACCACCGCCGCCGCTTGTTGCGCCCCAGGGAGTGATGGGTGGTGTGGTGTAGCCGGATCGGCCGCCTGCTGCTGGGGGAGGCGAATTATTGCGGCTGCTGGTTCCGGTGCCGGTGTAGGCTGATGGACCGGGAACGTTACCACTGACATTACGTCCGTGACCACCGTAGGCTATGCTGCTGTCATGCCCCTCGGACGGGGTTTTGGCCCGGCTGTTGTTGCGGCTGTGGTAGTTTGGCGGAGACCCGCGGGGTGGAGTGTCGAAGGGGTTGACGTTGCCTGCTACTGCTCCAAAATCGGAGGTGGGACGGTGGTGCGATTGGGCGGAGACGGAGCGGTTGAAGTCGGTTCGGATGACGTCCTCGGCAACGATGGGGTTGCTGATGATGTTGCCGAAGGAGGACGTCGATCGGTTCAGGCGCGGTTTCTCGTCATGGCCGTAGTGACCGTGACCGGCTCCAGCTCCGGGAACCTTGCGTTTGCGGCGATTCAGAATGCACAAGTAGAGGGTGATCAGGCCGCCGATGATGAAGACGGCAACGCCGGCAACCACGCCAGCGATGAGTATTCCACTTCCTCCGCCCTTCTGGTCAGGGTCTCCGTTGTCGTCATCGTCATCATCATCGTCGTCGTCGTCGTCGTCATCGTCGGGCTTCCCGCTTTCCACGGGTTTTGTGCTCCCTGCTGACTTGTCACCACTTGCTGCAGGCTTGCCGGTTTCTGTAGGCTTGCTGCTTGCTGTAGGTTTGTCGGTTGATGTTGGCTTGTCGGTTACTGCAGGAGAGTCGGTCACAGAGAAAATAGATTTGGATGCTGTCTGGGTGGATTGAGAACTGCTAATTGGCGCTTGAGTTGCTGTCGTCGTTGCGCTTGGCGGTGGCTTGTTATTCAACTCTTGGGGTGTCTTTGACTGATCCGCATCCTTTTGACAGTGACCTTGGGTGTTGCAAGAGTAACCCCATGGACAGCATCTATCAGAACACTGCTTTAAGGGGACATCCAAAACAGTGGTCTTGAGGCCTGCTTGAGGATTCTTCACTGGATCCTGCTTGCTAGTGTCGCAGGAAATCGGTTGTATCATCGCGCAGTCTTGTCCCTTTGGGCAGCAAAGAACCGCAGTATTTGCGGCCAAAGGAATGCATGTCGAGTCGGTCGGACAGCAAAAGTTATCAGGCAAACCGGCCTGGGAACACTTTGAGAAGCCCTCGGCCGCACATGTTGATTCTGACTGTCGTTGGAATAGCTGGCTAGCTGGTATGGCTGAGACTGTTGTCGCGCTCAAGGCGACGACGAGCAGTAGTGAGCTCGCTTGCTGTAGGAGTCGCCGCGGCCCCGACATTGTGAATATGGACTCGAGCAGGGCCGTGCTGAGTAGTCGAGTGGGCGAAGGAGATGTCTTGGGCTATTATGTCGGCTGCAGTCGAGACGGCTCGAAAGATGGGTAGGAACTCTCACTTGTGACCGGCAACGTGGAGAAAGAGAGCAAAGGCAAAGAGATATCAGAAGACTGGAGATATCATGTACGGACGGGGGACTTTGTTGCGCCCACAATGCGTTTGAGAGGCTTGACGAGAGGCGGATGAGAAGCCGTAACCCCAGAATAACACAAACAAAGAAAATGACGACGACGTTGACCAGTCAAACGACGAACGGGACGAAAAATTCAAGAAAGAGAAGAGTGAGGCAAACGGGAGAGGAAGTCAGGAACCGCTTGGTTAAGGTATCTTGGGGCCGGCCCTCTGGCTCATGAGCCCTCGTGTCTGTAACAGCTAGCCGTGGGATAGATGACTGACACATGGACAAGCAAGCATGCGTTTGATTACTGCAAAGAAAAAATCTTTCGCAGAACCTAAGCAACATCATTTGGCCCAATGGATTGGACCAGCGCCACGCTCTCCTCCAACCGCTTCTCACCCACGTTGAATGGGCCCCTGGCGTTATCCAACATGCAAGGAACCACGGGCGCGAATGGGTGAGCCTTGGAACCTCAAAAGGCTTCCCGTCAACGGGACCACGCAGATTGGTATCTGCGGCCCTGGCTATCTGCAACCCCGGGATGGGCATGCCATGGATGCGGGGGCCGAGCGATGGAGCGACGACGGGTCGGCGATGGGGTCATGGTGGTCAGTCACAGTCTTGTCAGCCTGGTCTTGGTCAACGGATTCATGGAGATTGGGCGAGTGTGACCGGGCATTGTCACTCCGAACCTAAAAGCCCAGACGCTAGATAAGGTGTGGATCAAGGTAGTGTAAAAGGGTCTCGAAGCGTTTCGCTTCTGATCAATTGCTTGGATGACGTGAAGCGCCGACGACCTGGCGATGAATGATGAGTGGGCGAATGAGTGGCAGATGGAGAAGGTTGGCTTGTTTGGACTTGTCAAAGTGAAGATGACAAGATGCAGCTTGGTTGGTCCATAATGATTTTCCCGTCCGCGCCTATGTTACGCTAACAGGGACCCACTGTTAGGTTCATCCAGGGGTCACTTGATCTCCACTGAGCGTCACTGAAAATAGAGGCGGCGACTAAACTCTCAAAGGGCTAGCGCCCGATCGCCAAGCGCCGGGTGCCGGCTTGAACACGGAGCGGAACCAGCTACCATGCACGGGCCACGCGGAAGTTGTCTGTCGGTCTAAGTACGGGACACTCACTGACCTTCCTTCGATTCTATTGTGTAAACTTGATATGGCCCGAAGCATCTACGGAGCGTCTAACCATCCGACCCGGTGCGGAGCTATAGAACTGTCCGACGGTCACACCACGCCTACACGTATACTCAATGTCACACATCGATATTGATCGAGCGGATCTCGAGTCCGCTCGCTCTCAGTTTGATGCCATGAGTTGAGGCACGTTGTCATTGAAAGATGACCGATTTGAGAGTTTTACCAAGCCATGAGGCTCGCTATGGCGGCCGCTCGACTATGCACGTTACCAACTCGTTTTCGGTCTTTAAGGCTCATGAACATCCAAAACACCGAACTATCACTGCCGAAGGTCAATGATGATTACAAATGCCCTTTTTATTTGTCATTCCTCCACCTGATTTTGCACCATGATCACGACATCACCGCCTCTTCGAAGGCATGATAACATATAGTTGCGAGAGATAATAATCAAAATGGCAAAGTATAAAAGCTCACAATTGCCGACATCATATCATCGGAATAATAAACGAACAATCAGAATACTCAAATCTCACCATCACTCAACAGCCGTTTCAATCCACCTAACAATCCAAAATGACCACCACCACTCCCACCAAAACAATCCTCATCACCGGCTCCAACCGCGGTCTCGGCCGCCTCCTCCTCTCCTCCTACCTCCAGCGCCCCAACCACACCGTCATCGCCGCCGTCCGCAACCCCTCCCACCCGACCTCGCAATCCCTTTCGAGTCTTCCCGTCCACCCCTCCGGCACGACACGCTTGGTCATCGTCAAACTCGACCTGAACGTGCGCACCGACCCGGCTGCCGCCGTCAAGGAGCTCGCGGAGAAGCACGGCATCAACACCGTCGACGTGGTCATTGCCAACGCCTCGACGGGATACATATGGCCCAAGGTCAGGGAGGCCGAGGTGGATGATATTAGGGCGCATATGGAGACGAACGTGTTTGGGTTTGTGGAGTTGGTGAAGGGGCTGTTGCCTGTTTTGGAGAGGACGGCCGCGAAAAAAGGGGAAGGGGAGGATAAGGAGGAGGTGGTTTGGGTTACGATTGGAAGTGGAGGGGGGTGGTTGAATGTGAGTTATTATTCTCTTTGGTTTGCTTCTTCTCTCTCTTCTTGGTTCCAAAAGTTTGGACTCAGTCAGGGTCGGAGTGACATTATTACACCTGGGAAGAACTTGAGGATGATGGAGTGAGGCTTTACGGAAGAAATTGCAAAGGGTTGATTGATGATTGCGGTTTGCTTGCTTGCTAACTGGGATGCAAAACAAAACAGAACCCTGCCGCTGCCGCCGTCCCCAACGCAGCGTACGGTGTTACGAAAGCGGCCCAGCATTACTTGACCAGGAAACTGCATGACGAGGAGCCGTGGTTGACCTCCTTCTCTATTGACCCTGGGTGAGCCACTTACTTGCCTACTTTACCACTCATTCTTTCTAGGATTCGTTTCTTAGCACCAGCAATACCTGGACATTAGCTAACACGAATACCGTCCGAAACAGCTGGGTCAGAACCGATATGGGAAACGCTGGGGCACGCGTGCTGGGTCTTGAAGAGGCGTATGGTGACCCGGAGGAAAGTGCTAAGGGCATGCTGAAGGTCTTTGACGCTGCTACGAGGGAGACGCACAGCGGGAAGATGTGGACGGCGGAAGGCGAGACTGTTTTGTTTTAGAGAGGTTTGATGGTTGATTAAGGGAGGGGAGAAGGTAGATTTCATTTTCGGTATCTGGTCCCATATCCTACATTGTCACTGTGTATCAGCAGTGAGAAGATGACTCGAGATGGTTTTGTATGTTCAATAACCTGCCGTGGTATGGCTCGAGAAAGCAATTCAAAGTTATTAGTCACGATGACTCCGATCCTCGTACATTTATGACGATCGTGGGGAGATGAAGAGGTCACTCTGATTACTGGCAACGGACTACGGTTTCAAATTATTGAATCAACCTAACTTTAGTCTCCTGTCCTCCATGGTCAACATTGCTCGGCTTACAGTAGCCATTAAAAAGAACATCCTTACGAGGACGGTGAAGGGTAAAACCCACAAACATCTACTTGCTGATAGATACCCCCGCTATTTAGATCCGACAATCTTGGATTGCTGGTTCTAGGTGGCCGCCTTTGATTGTTATTACTTATATCACGTAGAAACGCTTGCAGGAAATGATGTGAAAGAGACGACTAAGTTGATGAGACCAACTAACCGGACTTTGTGTTGTGCTTGAAGAGACCATTCACTGGTGAGCAGGCCGTGATTGAAGCCCAAATGAGGCCCTGAAAGAGCGCCAGAATGACTTCATCCATCTAAAGTGACTGTTCTCACCTCAGTTTCATGCATGCATCCTTTCACCTCACCGACAACTATCACATTGTACTGTCCTCATGGATCTCGCCGCTCGCTCGGAGACTTGGCCGCTGGCCGACCGACCACCAGACCGTCACGGTATCATTGCCATCCGGACGAGTGGACGGCCCATTGTTGAGGCCCGGTTGCCTCTTTCCCCTGAATAGGTTCTGGCTGAAAAAAGGATGTCGTGACACTGTGGTGGCGGTTTGATGTGGTACTACTGTCCTTCTGGAAGGAATGGGTGGGCAAGTTGAAGTCAACAGAAAGAACATTGCGAGAGTGTCCAAGTTCGCCCCTTCCTTTCTTGTATTTTCATTTCCATTTCCCCCACCCTACCAACTGAAGTGCAATGTTAGAAGGAAGGTGGAAGGAAGGCAAAAAGCCGAGTGCTCCTGCTCACGTACCCGAATCAACTCTTGGCATTCATCACCCACACAAACCTCACACCTCGCGTCCCACCTGCCGCTAAGCGCCGGAGTTTCCTTGCCCGCCATACAAATCCCGTCTTTCTGCTACGCGCGCGAAGCGTCGTTCTTCGGCGGCTAACGTTCTCTCACAGTCTCACGGCTTTGCTTGTCTCGCTTCCTTGCTACACACCCTCCTGACAGATCCCCCCAAGTTCCATTGTCACTTACGCTAAGTAGACCGCACACACACAGCCACTGTTGCTCATGTGATGTGACTGGGCTCTTTAGGCTTCTGACGAGGGTCTAATGAGGGTCCGATTGATGAGACGGGAGTCGCACTCAATCTGCTAATCTCTTACCAAAAACTGAAGGTTGTTCGTGACTATGATGGTTAGAAGGGCTAGAAGGGTCAGAAGGGGTTCGCCTTCGGGCGAGCTCTCCAATGTTGGACTTTTGTGATGGCGAAAGAAGGTCGTTGTAATGGGTCTTGTCGGGTTGGAGTTTATGCTCTTGCCCCATTGAAAGATCAACGTTCTCTTCGGGCTCACCTTGCGTCGTTGATCGGGCTTCATCGGGCTGTGATCGTGGTATCGGTTGTTTCGAGGTGAAGTAGTTGAGACCTAGACAGGCTGAATGACATCAAGACGTATGATCACGGTGGTCTGACAAGGTGACAAAGGTGATTGTAATTTTGCTTTTCTTCATTTCCCCCTATTACGTGGCATGCCTAACTAACTAAATAGCTAGCTAGTTAGCTAATTCCCAATCTAGATCTGCTTCTCCGAGAGCCATGCTTCTGGATCCAGGTCCAGAATGCGGCGGCGGACTCTTTTTTCCCTCCCCTTTTCCCCAGTCTCTCCTGATTCCCCCCCTGTGTGGTTTCTGTGGGTTTTCTGGTTTGCCGTTGAGTGAAATGCACACCAAATGTCGCCAGATGGTCAGAATCGTGCACTACTCGAGAACGGCGTCATATCTAGTAACTGAAAAAAGAAAAACAATTTGAACGTTTGAGAAGAAGTGAAGAACAAAGGTATCGAAGGGTCATAAATCATCGTGAAATCGTGAGAAGTAAAATCAAGAATTTCCCAGTTCCTGAAATCCCCACCCCGGATCAAGTGCTATGTGTTGATATCATAGACTGACCGTACACAACCTAACCTGTATCTACCATGTTCACCACTTTTACACTTCTCTTTCCCTGTCCCTCCTTCCTGAAACAAGGCACAACCAAAACACACGCAGAGGATATAAAACGCCGTTGAATGTTGCTCAAGAAAAAGAAAATGCAAACAAAGAAGCCATTCAACGGCACAAAGTGGTATCTCAAGGTAACTCAATCATCCTTTTCCAAAACATCAGTAGAAGAAGAAGAGAAAGAAGCGAAGGTTTGAGGTGAGAGTGTTTTGAAGAGACAAAAAGCAGGATGTGAACACCCTGAGAAAGAACGAAAGACGGGTATAACAGCGAAGAAAATGAAAACAACGAAAAAAAAAAGAATTAACTCAAATCATGCTGCCGTTGACAACAACCTCAGCTCCCTCACCCTTCTGTTTGAGCGCCTTAGCCAGCATCAACTCCCTCATCCAGTCAATGCGCTCATCTCTGCTCTTGACAGCAAAGTGGTGCATCTTTCCGGTGCCGTTAACGGCGCCTTGAATAGCGCTGGCCCCGTTAGCCGCGGCCGCAGACGACGCCGAAGACCCAGGGACGCTGTTCTCGCGCTTGCGCAACTGCCCCTTGACGGCGGCCTTGCCGTCCTGGGGAATCAGCTGGAAGCTAAAGGCAGCAATGTCATCCTTGGGGTGGGCGTCGCCGGAGCCGCGGCGGATGTGCATGGCCTTGAAGGCGGCGTTTAGCTTGGAGGTGTGGGCGTTGCTGCTGCAGGCGATGGCATAGTCGTCAATGTCAATGTACTCGAGCGTCTTGTTGTTGGCCGTGGCCGCGTCCTTGTGCATGGTCAAACAAGTGCCGCGGAGCTTGAAGTAGTGCTCGTGCCACTCGTGGCGGAGCATCTTGGTCTTGCGCTTCTTCATGAGACCTTGGTAGGAGACGGCTTCGCCGTTCGTCATGTCTTCCGTGGGCTGGGTGCTCGTGGGAGAGAGACGACTTCCGCTGCTGGGGCTGTTGCTGACTCTATGGCTGCTTTCGGTAGGGCTGGTGCCGGCACTCTTGCTTGGGGCAATGACTGCCGAGGAGCCGGGCATGGGAGCGATGGCGCGCTCAAAGGTGGTGCGGTTGGTCTGGCTCCATGGGTATTGCACACGGGGAGGGGGCTGCAGAGGGCGCTGTGTTTGGGTGGTGGCTCTCTGAGAGAAAGACTTGTTCTGTGGTTGCACGGCAGTGAGGGGTGTGACGATTTTGTTCTCATCCAGCGCAGGCATGACAGGGAAGGAGGGCCGACGGATAGTGGCGCGAGACATAGATCGCGGAGGGGCAGGGTTATGGCGGTAGTTCATGTCAGGCGGAACTGACTGGGAAACATCTCGAGAGATGATGGGGATGGACGTCATGGTGACCGGAACATCCATCTCGGAGAAGGGGGTGCCGAAGCGGTATACGCCAACCGGAGTCGCTTCTTCGGAAGAAGCAGAATGGTCGCTCATCTCACGGAACGAAGGAATTACCTGCGATTGACGACGAGCAGATGTTGCACGAGCCGATACAGGTCCAGCTACAGCGCCACCCTCATTAGGGATTGCTAGCTTAGGAAGAGCACGCAACCTCGCATGAGGACCTTGAGCTTGCTGCTGGGGGTATAGCTCGAACGGAGGTGTTGGGGGAACCTCGCTCGAGCCGACCGCATGGTGGTTCTGGAAGTCAAGGAATTGACGAACGTTGTCTTGGGGATCCCGCGATATGACATTTCGCAGGGTAGCTTCCTGGAGATACTGTAGAGTTGGTTGATCTCCAGGTCCCATAACGTCTGAGGATGCCACAACCGACGGGATGGCGTCCGAGACAGGACGAAAGGGGTCGATAGCCTCAGCCGTCTGCGGGTTTCCGGGATTACCCGCAACCATAATGAAGCCTCCTTCATCAATGTTGACAAATGGGTGGTCCTTCTTGAACGCCTCAATCATCTTCTGGTTCCGCTTCCACTTGGCGCAGTTCTCGCCCTTGGAGCAACTGTGAGGCTTGGGCATGAGCTGCTCAATGCCAACAATGGAGACTGACTCGAGAGGAGAGATCACGTCATTGATCTTTGGCCTCACTTTGCTTGCCTTCCTCTTGGGCTTGTTCACGCTTTCGTTCCTCCGCAGCTCTCTTTCAACCTTGCGGTCCGGCTCATCCTCAATCGGGGTTTCGGGCTGAGGGTCCGGCTTCTGGATGTTCCTCATGGAGTGGATTTCATTCCAGACCCTTGTTCGCATGCCAAAGGATGTGATTCCAAGCTCTTTCAGATCCTCAAACTTTAGTGTGATCAAGATGGACCCTGTAATATCGTTCTCCACAAATCTCTCGCAGGTAGTAAGCTCAACGCCGGCGTTGAACATCCATTGGGCAACCATCTCAGGAGCCCATTCGGGAAGGGTTCGTGTGTCGAGTTCGACATCGGTGAATCGGAAGGGCCCGGAGTCGCGCTTGCTCCTAGATGGAAGGGTCGTAAGATGAACGGTATGTTGCAGAAAGTGGTCATGTTCTTGAGCCTTCCGTTCCGTAACCGGCGATAGGGTCAAGGCGTTTTGATATTCGATGGAATGCAGGGACACAGAGCTGCGGAAAAGATGGGGTCCTCTGGGACCTTCCACTTGTTTCATCTCCTCGAACGGAAACGGGAACCCTCCTCTTTGGCGCACTGATCTTGGTGTTTGGACCTCATCATAGGAAGACATTGTTGTGAAACTTGGTTGACCGCCCGACTTTGACTATGGTCTTTGTTAGCGGTCCGCATCACGGACTTGAAGCGAATAGGTGCAAGTGACTTACCGAACCGATACTGTTGCGAGGCGAGACTTCGTCATCATGAGCCAGATCCTCCATATCGCTGTAGATATCGTCCTCCTCCATCTCCCAATCGGACTCCATGAATTCGGTGTATACTGAGTTTGGCCTGTCCTTGACATTGTTGGTGGAGAAGAAGCTCTCAACCCGAGAGCCGGTCTTTTGGCGCATTTCGTTGTGGCGGTCATGCTCCCGCACATGATAGTGTAGGTTGTCCTGTAGCATATGGTGAGCAATCTGCGTCGCTGATCTCAATGGCATGTTGATATTGCTTACCATGTTGGCAGTCATGGTGGTAGAGATGTCCCCTGTGGGTCTCGGGGTGACACAGGCGAGGGGTATATATCAATGGCGGCCTGAAGCCACTTTTTCGTTGAATTTTTGCCGCTGCCGGCAGTGCCGATCTTTGTATCCTCGATATACCGGGAGATTTAAGATGGATTGAACATGTGACTTTTGTGGTATAACCCGCGTGGTCACAGTGAAAGAAGCCGAACCAGGAGGAAGGTCGACTGTGAGACGTTGACGGACAGCGACAGAGAGTTATGTAGGGCGAATCGATGGTCAACCCACGATGTCGGCAAGCGCTTCAAGCTGTGGAGGAGGGTAACGAGGTAACCTCAGCGGTGCGGTGCAGGTATAGTACCTATGTAAGCCACGGGCCAGAAGACACTGGTCTCCAATCGATGTCTGGGTGTGAAGAAAAGGCGAACTGGGGGGTGCCCCTGTTGGGATAGGTGAAAAACGAGACGGGATGGGATGTGATATGGGATGGATTACAGCAACAGAACCAGATCGGCTCATGGATGGATTTGATGTTGAGGACAGGGCCAAGCAGTGACAGTGGCAGCAGTCACCGGTGACAGGCACAGTGCAGCAGGTATACTGTCGAGAATCGAATCTTTTCCCGGGCCGTAGCACAGAGAGAGAGAGGAGAGAGAGGAGAGAGAAAAAGACTCTCGGTCTCACTCTCGCCGTTGCTCGGCGAGAAGGGTGTGGTCTCCCGTTACGGGGTATAGCCCCCCCGGCCCATAAGCCTGACGGGCATGGTTCAAGGGTATAGGTACCGTCAGTAGCGCATGTCGAGCCCGGATGGTGTCCTCCATGGCATGTCCTCCACCGGCACAAGTGGACGAACTTTCATAGCCTCGATGGTGTGCATTCGGATGCCTGTCCAGTGATGCAGAGTGGCTTTTGGCCAGGACGAGCTATGATGATAAAATTAGCAGGGTCTAGTGTGGTATAGGTGTGAAATGCGAGTCAAGCCAGCATGGAGCACGCCAGAAGGGCGGTCGACGGGCAGTGGACGGGGTGCCATGAGGTGCTGGAGATGGGATGTGGCCGTGGTGGTTGGCCTGGGGTTCACGTTGTTAGGTTGGTTGGTTGTGCTCTCGTGAAAAGGCGGAACAGCAAGTGACAAAGACTTGGGAAAGCGGGGCAACCGCGACGGTCTAACACGCGATTGGCTAAAAATTCTGTCGTGCAAGCAAGCAAGCACATTAAAAGGGCGCTTCTGGCTGCTGATTGGTTTCTGAGGGCGAAAATGCCCAGAATAGTCGATGCTAAGCGCCGAATGTGCCATTTTGCGCTATTCCTTTTGAGACAACACGTCTCTTGTCTTTTTTGTCCTTAGAACCCTCAGAATCGATACTTGTTCTTTTCAACAACAGGAAGAACCCTGCGCCAACCCTGGACCTAACCCTGGGCGCGAGTGGGCCGTGCCGATCTGCTCTGGTCCGCCAGCCCACCTTCAACGTCCTGTCTCCGCCATCCACTCACCAGCTCGATTCAACCAGAAGCGGAGTCGACCAGACTTTCAGTGCCCGTTTCTCTCCGAGTTTCCCTCGTTTTCAACTGCCATTCTGTCCCGTCCAAAACAGAAAATCTTCTCAGTCCTCGCATGACGATAGAGTTGCAACTATTTACTGCGCAAGTGTCGTATGGATGTTCCTGCAGCATGTGTCCTGTACCTGTGTGCTCAGTGCTGTGCTCAGTGCTGTGCTATGCTGCGAGTGCGGTTTGACGTCCACGAATGGAGAGGAGCCGGGTTCATCGGTTCATGACATTCCGTTCGATGCCCAATCGCATTCAAAACCTTGAAAATGTTGACGGCGGCGGGACGGACTTTTCTTTACCGAACACGACGAGGGTTCCAAGTGATACATCTCTTATCTTCCTCATATTCCTCTCGAATTGATAGGGCTTATCTGGCCCGTGGGGTTGAAGTGGAAGAGGATGCGATCCCCGTTGCACCTTGTGGGGTTTTGGTTTTGGTTTTGGTTTGATTTCTCTTTTCTCCTCTCTCGCATCGCATTCCCGTTCGCTCGTGGATCGATTGGCGACATATCAACACTCCGATTCGAGCCTGTGTGAGATAACGGTGGACACTTCTTAGACAGTTAGGTTATTAGGCACAACGATCAGCAATCCTGAAGCAGCGGACCTCCCGTGCGTGCCGTTGATCCATCTCGCTCAACAACAGAAGAAAAGGCAGTCATGGGACGGACCGGCCCCCGGGCTGAGGTGATGAAGGGATCTCCATCTCCGGCTACATACTCTCCAGAGTCAGAATGTCAGATCCCTCGGTCATTGCGCCGTTTCCGGATTTTCTGGCCATCAGCTAGCCGGCCCGCTCCCCTGTTGTGCAATTCCGGGTGAGAGATCCTCTTCAGCAAACCGGGGGCCTACGGGGCCAAGGGCAGTATGGGGACGACGCACTTCAGCTACTCCACAGAAACGGTTCGCCTGCCTTTTCCCGTCGTCGCCGGCAAAGCATCAGCTCACGGACGGCGCTTGTCCCCTTCAGGACAATTTGCCCCGTACTGTTCTGGCCTGTTCCTGCATTCAATGCTTTTCGCTCTCACCCAATGGCTTGGTGACGCAACAGGGCAGAGAGTAGAGAACACATGACATGTGCAAGATTGGACAAAACAAAGTCGACAATTGAAGCGAGAAACCCGAGTTTCAGATTCCCGTTGACTGACAGCGAACAGATTGACCAGATTGGCAATGCCATCGGCTCACGCCCAAGACCTCGAAAGTCGAAAGCAGCAAGACTCCAACGATCTCTCGTTCGGGACCGGCCATGCTCCATGTTCCACCGTGGTGGCGACAGGCATGTTGCGGTGTGCTATAATCCTGTCGCCTGCGTGCAAAAAGAGTCATGCCTCAACACGATCCCAACTCTCCTCATGCCATTGTCCGTCGCCAAGCGTGTCGCAACCCGATAAACATCTCGTGGAAGCCCAAAGCCGCAACCCGTCCCCGCTGAATCCAGGGCGATAGACAAGGCGAAAGTCATGTGCTTCGGTTTGCGGCTTCTCAAGATCCTGCTTTGCTCAACACCAAAAGGTCAGGGAAGAAGGTCCGATATCGACGCGAGCCGGAAAGGCTTGCAGGCCGGCATATCATAGGCGTAGCTTCACCGAGCCTCAAGATCAGCAGATCTCAAGGGCATCAACCACATACACCAACCATTTTGTTCTACCAGGTATTTTGCACTTTTGGCACAGCCGAGAGTCAAAACCGTTTTGCTGCCCAATATCAGAGAAATCTCGGTTCTTGTTTTGTAGATCACTGAACACCAGGGTCCTCATCCTGTCGTCCTAGGAGCATGAAGCTAGCTAGCTGCTAGCTGCTGCAATGCATTGTTGACTCAACACAGGGCAGGGTACGGCAGCGAGGGCAGGGTCCAGGGGAGCCCTGAACTGTCACAGCTGCTCTCCAGCTCTGATCCTAGCTCCGTCCATCATCTTCTCCCCTAGCTTCACAACCCCGCTCTCGTAAGCTCCCTCCCGAGGTGGTGAATCCCGCGCCGCGCAACTGCAAGGGACCTGCCAGGGCACCAACAGCCTCACATCTCATGCCCTTGTCCGAGACCTCTGACCTCGGAAGGATGACCGGCGTCAACGATGGGGAGGGGATCTTGACCGCTATTGCTATTTCTATGAGAAACAGTTTTTTCTCGTCACTAAGACAAAAGACAAGGAAGAAGAGCAAAAAAAAACCGCAAAAAATTGACATGGCGAAAGAGACATCACAGTAGGATCAGGCTACCCTACCTTGACTAGGTGGGACCCGAAAGCATATTGCTTGCTACGAGGAAGCTCTCTCTCTCTCCAACAGGCGGCATAAGCGTGTGTTCCCGTGTCTCTCACATGCCTACCTACGCGACAAGCTACAATATGGACCGTACCAGCTGTACGTTGTGGATCATGAGCCCAAACGCTTTTTTTTGCTTGTCGTTTTTGCTTCATCATCGTGAAAAGAAAACCCGATGGCGCCGACGATATCTTCACTGCCCAATACGGAGTTCTTGAAAAGACACACCCGACGGGCAATGCGGTGCACCCTTGCCCCTGACTTTAGCTTCATTCACAGCGGAGAGAGGCACTGTAGTAACTGTGGCTACCTCTTTACACCCACTAAAACTGCGGTCGCCCAGCGGGCGGCCTAGTACAGCATAAGCGTCCACGTTGTGCCCTGTACGTGCAGGACAGGCCCTGCAGCGTAGGAGACGAAGACCCAAAGCCTGCATCGTGACGCATTTCACTACACGTTGGGGTAACTCGACATTTTTTTTTTCTTCTTTACTATCTCAAAACTTCTGATCTTTTTTTTTTTTTTTTTTTTTTTTTTCTGAAGCAGAGGCTGTGCAACGGAGAACAACAGCTGGGGACAGGGAGGCAAAACACACACCGACTCTTTGGCTTCCATTGCCTCTTCAGTCCGTGGAAGTGATGGGTTATGGTATTGTGTACTATGCAGTACGCGGATAGGGGTCGTTTATGCGCGGGGTAAGCAAGTTAAAATGGTAAGAGCTATCCGCGAAACTTTTATGACAAGACAAAGACGACACGGAAAGCGCCGAGGTAAAGAAAGCATCCCATCCCTTCCGTCCGGATATCGGCGAGTCGAAAAGAATAGACGAAAAAAGAAAGAACAAAAAAAAGGTGGGAAGAACGTCACGATGTGGCTCCCGTGCGTCCGTCTCGGCCTCTGCCATCCATTTGTCTGGTCATGTCTTGTCTCATCGACGGCTCGGACACATTCGAGAACTACCAACCTCGTCCAACCAACCTCGCAATTCACCACGACGACTACGACAATTGAGAGTGTTTCAATGTCTTGACTGACAACTCAACTGTTCCCAAGACACACCTACATACTGCAACTGCAACTGCAAGCCACAACCTTCTCAAACTTCTCCCAAAAGTGGTCCGTGTCTCGGAAAGGAACATTAACCACCACATGTCTCTTGCTCTTTTTCAACCAAAACCTTCCATGTCGTGCGAACTGGAATTGACCTATCAAGCTTCAGAAGACTGACGAGGTGTGTAGTACAAGCCAGTATAAGACCATGCGCGTTGTTGTTGTTGTTCCCAGGACGGGCAGATGCGGGTTTAGAGAACATGGACATGGATGGAAGCTGTGTTAGGTATCCGTGCTACTTACATTCTTGTCGAGTTTTGAAATATGCTGGTTGGACCTTGCTTGCTCTTCAACAGTGAATCTTCGAAGACGCAAGACGCAACCCTTTCGAAGCGGTAGAGGTGTGGTGGTGGTGGTGTTTTGTGAAACGAAGATTAACCTGACCACTTAGACTTATCCTGTAGAGTGCAGACGCAGAGACGGCAACGGGCAGCTTGCAGCATGCAGTACTGCGGCGTTGTTATGTTGTATAATGAAGAAACGGAATTCTAGAGCTTCTATGCGCTGAGACCAATCAGTCTTGAGGAGGGGTTTTGTCTTGGAGTAATTAACTACCCGAAGTGGTGATTGATTTTTCGCGCTTTCCTCATCAGTTCTTCTCTGGATATGAGACAAAATCGCGATCCATCATCCATCAAACTCTTGTTAGAAAGGAAAAGGTAGAATCATCGGTGTGAGAAAGACGGGTATGTACATACATATGTTTCCATCCACAGCACACAGTGGAAGAAGAAGAAGAAGGAAAAGGGTTCAGGGACTTGCTTTGCTTGCAGCATGCAATACGCTCCCGTATCTGTAAGGGGGCAGGTATGTACAGGATATGCCGCCCGGAATGACCCGACTTACATCGACCTATCTACAATTTGTCTTCGGCCCGCCTGCGAAGGTGAAGATATGTGAATTGAATTCATTTACATGGAAAATGAAACCGTGCAAAATTCAAGCCCGCCCGCATCCGCATATTGGGGTTTCTAGTCTGACGTGAAATGGGTGTGGTGATACTGCGTCGAGATTGGATGTGGTGTAGGACTGTAGGTAGGTCTGCTACACGCAAGGTACGGATATCATAATTCATATCCCAACAATCCCAGAAAGCTGCCTGCCTTAACACAGCATCTTCACATCGCATCGAGATTAACCAGTGAGGTTCTCCAAAGGAATGGGTAAGATATCCGTCAACGTTCCTGCGTCGAGATTGTTGAATTCGCATTGCATCGAGCACTGCAGCGAGTGTGTGTGTGGAAAGGGGGCGATTTTGCGTGCGCAAGAAATAAAGTGGTTGTTCTGATAGGTTCCCCTCTCAGAATCTCAATGGCAGGAACCAACGACGACCCCCATCCAATGCGGTATCACTCACATTCTCGCATTCTTCAACCGAAACACGGAGAAGGAGCGGGAGACCCGTCTCACTGCTTATGTGCTTCGTTTGTGGTGGTTGGGAAGGGGATAGTTGTTGAAGATTTTGGGGGTTCCAGTTATCAACGCGGGCCGGGTTGGTTTCTGTAATTCATCACACAAGCATATACACGACACAAAGGGATCTGTTAAATCTCAGATTTTGGTGTTGGTGTAAGATACCACCTACTTTCTTCTACTGTTACCTACCTACCCACGAAGACGATGTTGTAAGCGAAGAGAAGAGTGATACCGCAATTTAGTTGGGTCTTGATGCTTTGGATGGTGTAAAGGAGTTGAATCGAGTAAGTAGTTTGCAACCACCCACAGCTGTGGCACCGTAACCATCAAGGTTCTTTTTAACTGATGCTCCTGCTTCTGTGCTGGTGCAACCCCGGGTGTGCTTCCCGTTCAAAGTTGCTCGTGTTGCTCGTGTGGCATCTCTCTTCGTCTGGTACGGTAGCTATTAGTAACAAGCAAAATAGCTTCCGGCTCCGCGGCGCGGGTGCAATGTTTCTCCCAGCTGTATGTACACACTTGTGTATGTGTTAAAAACTCGTCTGTATTCTCGTAGTCTTTTCGGCTCTGTGAATGTCCAACCGATCCTACCCTGAAAACCATCAGATATCAACTGTCCCCTCCACTCCACCAATCACCTTGGCAAGAATCATGGTGTGAATCTCCAATTTCACATGACATTCACGCTATGCGGCCGTCTTCAAGTGAATAGGCCGCAGAGAATGCGAGGAGACAGAGAAGCAAAAGAAAGAGGGGCGAATTTGAGTTTCGGCGTCTGTAAGGCACAGTTATCCAGTCCGTTATGGGAAAGCGTGGTGGATAGTGGTTGCAACTGGGCTCCTCCATGAACGTAACTGCAACCTTCTTTTTTGCAGTTGCAACGCAACGCCCACAAAGAATTTGACTCCTCGAAAAGAGGCTTTCTTCTGCAACCGCAAAAGCGGCCACCCTGTTCGCAGATTCGTCGGAGCCACCAGAACCTGGAGAGCTTTTGGTCCGGGTTCTGGGAACTGGGACTGTAAGTGGCCGGCTTGCTTGTGAGTGTGCGACACCACGGGAAGTGGCATCACGAAGGAAAAGAGATAGGAATCCTTGTTCGGGGACTGGTGAGTCCGTGGCCTGTTGTGCGGTAGATTTGAGCAAAAAGAAGCGAGGCTTGTTCCTTCTCTCCGGCAATTTCTCGTAGGATTCTTTTCACCTTGCAGATTGTGGTTAGTTCGCATTGTCTGAGGTAGTATTGGATTGCTGATTTTATGTGATATCGTGTGGATCTCATATGTCGTTCACTTCAGCTTTCAGATGCACTCCTTTGAACGCAAATTACGCCATAGGAAATCGAGCATCGCAGACAAAAGTGTTGCCTGGGCTTGCAATCACATTTGAGAAACCCGTATTGCTCACATCCAGACTCTGTTGCTGAAGAGAGCCCTTGCAAATATGTGGTTGATGATACCGTGTCTCCGCAATCATCGATCTTTCATGTCACAGTCACATTGCGAAATTGGAGTTACAGATTTTCGTGGTGCGTTGAATCATCTCGCTCCTCGGTTTACGGACACTGGGTTGGCTTCATGATGGTCCGTTCACTGATTGCTGAGCTCCTCTTCGGCTTGCCTGGCTTGGTAGGCTGACCGGGACCCCAGATAGTTGATGATATGATGGCCGGGGAGAGGCAAAAAGGTGTGGGAAGAGAAGAGGGGTAAAAGAGACAAGTGAAAAGGTTGGGCAAGAAGGATCCTAGAGAGGTGGTTGGTCAATAACTGACCTTGAATCCAAAAAGGGAAAGAGATTAAGACAACTTACAGCTTGTCCAACCCATCTTGTTATGCCAACCTCGTGTTGGCCACCTTTCGAAGAAAACCGTTAGGTCTTAGCGTAGGCCAGTTGTTCTGAGATGTCTTTGATTTTCTGGGCCCGTGTCACCGAATTTTTAGAGGCCGTTGAGATACTTGCTTTTTGCTCTGTTATCTCGCTTGAAAGTGGAGAGAGATCCATGCCATCAACGGATATCGCGCTCGCTTTCGATCAACTTGTGTACGGCCATCGCAGAAGACCGCCAGCATTTTTTTATTTTTTTTTCATGAGGATCTTCACGCTGACAGGGGACACAGTGAGGGTTTGCGGGATGCGGTTGACTTCCCGTGGTTCGTGAGTCCGTTTCAGGAAAGTCCCCCTCACGAGTCTTGATCACAACTACACCAGATCGTTACATCTCTTCTGATTGGCTCTTTTCCACGAGTTTTTATTCCCGTTGTGTAAGGGAATTCCCGTAAGCTGCTGGCGGAGACATCTGAACCGTAAAACGGCGCAATTGAAGATCGATCGGTGACCGGCTCTTGGCGTAACCACTGCTCATCCACGGTGAGTCTGATCATTGTCCCCGTGATTGCAATGCTCGCCGTCATGATGAGTTGTGGTTCTGATATTTGGCGAGGCCATTATTGATTCGTGGCAAAGTGTGATGCCGGAGATTTGGGCTCCTTCGCGCACTTTGTACGCCACATGTGTACCGGCTGGCCTGGGTACGGCTCTCGCGGTGAATCTGAAAAACACCACAAGATAGCCCCTTGTCCGCCTCCGCGAGCTACACCGTACTAATAAACGGTCCTTTCCGCTGATGAGCGCGGCCAGAATCTGACACTAACCCCGCAAGGACGAAGGTGAGCGAAATGAAGATGTGATATCACACTGTGACCTTGCCGTTTAGGATGACCTCCGTGCGCCTCGCAAGCCCAGAACGTCGCTCAGCTCCAGACGAACGTCATATTTCAGAATGAATGCCGTGATGCCGTAGTTGCCGAGACAATGCCCCTTGTTTTGTGAAATGGGAGGAGTAAACAAACATTGACAACGTCGAAGTGAGATGTCCTTGCAACTGAATCGTTTATGATCGTCGATAATGCTTCAAGGATGGAAGCTAGAAATGCGCCGTACAGATTGCACCTAAAAATCTTGTGGGGCATAGTCCCATGTTCCCTGAAGGTCGACTGTCGTGGTCACTCGGTGACATCGGACATGTCAGCCCCGATGTGATGCGGAAGCGAATGTGAGGCCCAGTTTGATGAACTTGTTAAGTGCTTGTGAGCGGGTTAATTGTCTTGATCGGCGAAATTCCCAAATGGGAGAACGATGAGGTGCGGGGGAAAGAACAGGTGCTGGTGGACAAGGGTAAAAATAGCAAAAGGACTAAATACTTGCATGCAGCAGCTAGAAGGCGGGGACGATGACGGAGCCGGAAGTACCACTTGGTGATGTCTTGCAGATTGAGCCCAAAATTAGCCCACAACTGCAATGAGGGAAAATTCCATCACACCTGCTGTGGGACTACGGCAGAGGATCCTGCTGGTCCTGTCAGCAATAAGAGGGTTAATCTGTCCGAAAAGGGAAGCCGAGCGGTTAATTAGCCCAGCGACTGTTCCCAGCTTGATTTCTGACGGATGGCCGCGAGCCACGCCGTTCATGATGCCATCATCAGCCGTGGGAGGGCCAGTGAGGCATTCCTGGAATTCGGGTTATGCTGAGGTTGAAGAGCAGCATGCGAACGGCCGGTGTTCTGACCGATTTCCCGGCTCGACACCAAATTGCGCTAGTATCGGCGTTGGGCACAGTCAACAAGATAGGTCGGGCTGCTCGTAGTCATCGTCGTCAGTGTCGGCGTCGTCGTCCTCCGTCCTCATTGCTATCGAGTCGTTCGATAAGCAAGCAAGGCTGCAGTGGTTCGAGAGATGGAGACAACCAGGTCATGCCACAGTAAAAAGCAAGGAGGTTTTTGATGCCAAGAAGGAGAAGCGAGTCCCGGGATGGGGAGGCACAAGGGTTCTGGTACGTACCTCGGAGCGCAGAGTGCAGACCCCGCGACGGCAAGAACGGTCCACTATCTCCACTACTCCACCACCCCTACCGACTCCATCGCTGCACCCCACCCGAACTTGCCCTTGCACATCACAGTGGTGATTGGAGGAAGCTACGATTAATGCCTGCTCGACATCCCAGTCGATCTCGTTGAGCGGGCCAATCTCAGCTGAATGCCGCCTCGCGGGCCGCAGCCATGTCTCCACTACATCTGCACTAGGCAAAGTCGTCACACTGATGGTCGAATCATGGTCGAATCATGGCTGTTACGGCCCTCTTGCAGATTTTTCTCTTTTCTGTCATTCAACAGACTCTTTTTGACTGGCAACCACCACCGAGAGCACCTCAGCACCTCCCGTCCAGGTCTCTCGGTCCCTGCCTCGCTACCCGTCTACCTGTCGCAGCCACACTCGACAGCACAACAGACAAGTGTCGCGGTAACACCCGACAGCGAGCAAGTACATCTGGGGTGGATGTTTGCCTTGCAGCGATGTTCGTTCATCATGTCTGGACCCGGCCGATACGGGCCTCACCATTGCCCTAACACCAAGCAGTCCTAGCCCCAGAGATGGATCCCTCCAAGGCCCAAGGCCCAAGCCTTCCCACAACCCGAAAGCCGACGCTCGTCCACCGAGGTCGGTTATTATTTGCTCTTCCCACGGACCATGTCTGGGGTTCCGGGGAGAGAGAGACATCATCATTCTCATCATCACCGGGACCGCATCTCTGTATGTGATCCGGATACGGGCCAGCATGCGACCTGGCCGTCCGCCATCGTCCCGTCATCCGGTAGTGCTACCACCCAGGACCGGACGCAAAAAAGGCCATCTTTCTGAGCTGAGGAAGACCTCGAGGTTCTTCTTCTCTCAAGACTTGGCATGGATTTGGTGTAATGGTGGAATAATGCACATGCAGCCATTCGACGTCCCCGAGCAAAAGGTAGGGTTGCAAGAAAACGGCATAGATGGGTGTGTCGTGAGCAGGCAAGACACAATTGCGCATTACGGGACAACCATTGCATTGTCCAGTCAGTCAGCCATAATACCACCTGGCGTCGACGAATTCCCGTGCCCGCTTTCTCGGTCGCGGGCATGTCATTTCTTCGCTTCCAACTGTCCGTCCATCACATCTCTGATAACCAAACCCTGTTGGTCTTGACAAGTTCATTGTCTTTTTGTCCGTCAGCCTCTCAGCTGCCCCTATCCCAAGGCCAAGCGACGAATCTGTTGGCTCTTCACATGAAAGCCTGCTCGCAACGGATACATGGCAAATCTCGTCAACATAACGGCCATGGGCTCACAACAAAAAAAGTTGTTCAGAGTCACAGGTCTGGCGATCAGCGGACCCGTTGCCTTGCCTAGTCTGATATCAGACGGCGGGAGTTGCCAAAGAGAGTCAAGCATGTCTGTCTCCCCATCATTTTGCCCGGATTCTACCCATGTATCTCGCCGGTACAGTGAGCTTCCTTCTTTCTGCACTCGTGCTGACCCCCGTGCCAATGAGCGCCCGGCCAAGTCGGCCTCGAGCACGCATGAGCTGCCGTTTTGGTTGCTCAACAGCTTCTTCGCTTCCCCTGCAGCCATCTTTTTCCGTGAATGGCCTCCGTACCCTGGACGAGATACCTTGTCAATACCTCCCCATGCCCTGCCTCTACTATTAGCGTTGATGCCACCCTTGCACGCCGCTAGTTACACGACACTTGCCCTCATCCGTACCCCTTGCCCTTCCTTCCCCCCTGGCCTGAATACCATCAGCGGTGGGGTCCTGTTGGGTCGTCCTGGTCCCCTCCCACATCCGAGTGAGACCTTCCGGGCGACCATCACCAATGAGCGGGATTCCTTGGCCTCCCCTGTCCAGAGAGCAAGAAGAACCGGACCCTCGTGAGGACAACAGCAGGCCAGCAGCAGCCCTGTGTGCCTGTGCCTGTGTGCCATGGACCAGCGTTCTCCCGTAGGTACCACCGTCCACCGTCGATACCACCGCAGTACAGTAGGGCACCAACTAACGCAACCAGAGGGTCAAATCGGGAAAAAGCAGTGAATTAGCCCGTTTTTCAAAAATAGAACAGGTGAGCAATCACACGGCTTTGCACCACACGGTGACCCATCGACCGGGCCTGATATAAGAATTTGCCCACTTCTCTCTCGACGTTCCGGTTTGGTCTTCTCATCTGCAGGCCAAAATTGAAGAGAAGGATAGTGAGATCCAGGTGTCGTCCAGTCCAGCCAGTCAACAAACCTTTTCCCTCTCTCTTTTAATTACACTCAACCTCACGCTACCCAGTCAAACGTCTCTCGACTCGACGAGTTCAACATCGAACCAACTTCCGATCCCAGTTCACACGCAAGCCGGACTTGCTCACGATCCAGTCATTCATTCGACGATACAAATAATCTAATAATCTGACACAAGAGAGGGTTTTTGGGTATAAGCCCCCTAGCGATTTGCCCCTGGACCTTCTGGACCGACGAGAGGATAGAGAGGCCCTGGCCATTTCTGCCCATTTTCCTCGGCCTAGCTGAAGTTTACCACCCCTGGTCCCGACCACCCCCTCTCCGCTAGCACCCCCCACCACCCCCCTGGGTCCCGGTGCTGTGCTCCATAACTCGCCCAAAGAGGTACTTCTCATACAAGAAGGGTACAAATGTCAACACGGCCCCCCAACCACCACGGAGACATCACGAAGACATCCTCAGTCAACATGACGACCATGACAACAACCAAGACCAAGGCGGCCGCAAAGGCCGGCCCCAATGCCGCGCCCAAGCAAAAGACACAGATGCATCGCCGCTCAAGGACAGGTTTGTTCCCTTTTTTTTACGCATCACTTACACACATCTCTTCGACAACGCTGGGCCGGGAAAGCTGACTTGACGACGTGAAGGATGTTACACATGCAGGTTGAGGAGGAAGAAGTGCGACGAGGGTTCTCCCATGTGCACCGCTTGCAAGCATCTCGGGCTTTGCTGCGAATACAAGAGGCCAATGTGGTGGAGCAACAATGATGCGCGGAGGAAGCACAAGGACGATATCAAGATGATCATCAAGAGGAAGAAGCTTTCGGAGAAGTCGTCGCACACCATCCAGAGTTCAATCAACACCCCGCCCGGACTCTCGCACTCGCTTCCGACGTCAGCGACCTTTTCAGACCCGCTTGATCGCAACAGGTCCGCTTCGATCGACTCGCATTTTGGCTTCAACTTCAACAGCCCCCAGCACGGCCAGGATTTCACACCATTTGCGACACCACAAATAAACCTTAATGGTGGAGAGTTCATCTTCCCACCCTTCTCTCCTTATGAGATCGATATGAAGACCGAGCGGCAAATCTTCATCAACGATGTCCCGACCCTTCGTGAATCAACCGTATCAACCTTCAGCACATATCAGACCCCGCCGCCTCCGGGCACGATTCTCCCGTCATTCCCTCTGGAAGGTGAATGGACCGAGCAGGTGTTCTCGGAGCGGAGGGAGTCTTTGGCGGAGGAGACTTTTAATGCGAACTTCTTCGACTTTGCCTGCGACCCAGCAATGGCTTCTTCGCAAGTGGCAATTGAGCTGGATGAGGGCGATCAGAAGCTCCTCGATCACTTCGTTCAACACGTTCTTCCGACCATCTTCCCGATTCTGGAATCCAACCAGCACGGCTCAATCAGTTCCGAGCTTGTTCTTCCATCACTGGCCAACAACAAGGGTTACCTGCACTGCTGCTTGAGCATTGCGGCGCAACACTTCAAGTCTACGACGGGTATTCAGAGCGAGGAGATTGACAACGACATCATGCGTCACCGCTATGCCACCATCACCTGGCTGTGCGAGGCGCTCAATCGCGATGAGAACCACCAGCCAATTCTTGATGCTACTCTTGGCTTGATTTTCTTCCAGTGCATAGTTGGCCGTCCTGAGGATACTCTTCCTGATATCCCCTGGCACCAGCATTTCCAAGCGGTAGTATCGCTCGTGCAGAAGCTGGATCTTGCCGGACTTGTTTCGGACATCACCAAGCCACTGGCCCATACACCTTTCAACATGACGCTCACGTCTTGGATTGACATTTTGGGCGCCACGATGCTGGGCAGTTCCCCCTTGTTCGCGCACACCTACCGCAACAAGCATCTTTCGATCAACAACCACTCGCTCGGCTTGCGCGAGCTGATGGGCTGTGAGGATCGTGTCATGTATCTCATTTCGGAGATTGCCTGCCTTGAGTCGCTCAAGAACCAGGGCATGGACGACATCACCCTTTGCCAGCACGTCCGTGGCCTTGGTGACGAGATCAGCAACACCGAGATCAACGAGGGCACGCTCGTCGAGCCTTACAACGCCAACGGGACCCTGAGCCCCAAGCAACTGAGCAAGAACATCACCGCCGCCTTCCGTCTTGCTGCCCGCATCTACCTCTGCAGCCTCGTCCCGGGCTTCTACCCTGCCCAGCCCAGCTGCATGGGTCTCGTCGAGAAGCTCACCGCGGTCCTCCAGCTGATCCCCTCGGGGGTCAACGGGTACGACCGCTCGCTCACCTGGGTCTACCTGATCGGTGGATCCGTCAGCGTGCCCGGCTCTTCTTTCCGCGACTTCTTCGAGAATCGCGTCGCCCAGCTCGGCGACGTGGCCAACTCGGGCAGCTTCGGCCGCATGACCGTCCTCCTTCGCGAGGTCTGGCTGCAGTACGAGGCCATCCTGGCGGCTGCCGAGGCGGCGGCGGGCACTTCTTCCTCTTCCGAGGCCCCACAACAACAGCAGCAAGTCAACGCACATTACGTCCGCTGGCGGGAGGTCATGCAGATCAAGGGATGGGATTACTTGCTCATCTAAACAACGACAAAGTAAAATCCGCTTTTTTCACCAGGCTGGCTTACTGGCGGGAAGTGAAATCCAACTGATCTGCATGCGATGCTTGAAGCTGTTTAGGTGGCTGGAATCGGCCTCCTTTTCAATTCCTTTTTACGTTTCTTTTCTTATACCACCTTTTATGCAACAAGAACTCAAAACAGTTTTTTAGACGTTGCCGCGAGGCAATTGAGACCCGGAGAGGAAAATGGACTTATACTACAATGACGACGACACACCACTGGATAGGATCAATGGATGGATGGATGGATGGATGGATGGATGGATGGATGGATGGAAACGGAGAGGAGGACGGGTTGGTAAGGGCAATGATCCATTTCGCTCTCTTGCAATCTATTTGGACTGGGGTTGCAATTGAGTAATGGCATTGTGTGGCCTTCCACCCATTTTGGACATTTTTTTTCTTCTTTTTTCCACTCTTAGGAGGGATACATTTTTAGGGAGGCATTTGGATTTGCATATCACATGGAGTTTTTTATGGCGGGCGGTAGCATTACCCATGGCTGACCGGGAAAGGATACCACGAGGGAGGGGGAAAACGCATGTAACTTGACGTGAGCTGGGCTTGTTATGGTTGGAAAGGAAAGGATTATACCCTGTGAAGGAGGAAAGATGGAAAGAATTCAAACAAATCAAATGAGGTTAAAGAACTACCTTTGCTGTTCATTAATTTTCTTGCCTGTGCATGGATGCTCTCTGGTTGTGATCATGAGAAGAACATTGGAGGAACTCGCTCGGTCTGGGGTATGTAGGTAGGTATTATCGTGACGCGAATCTCAGCACCCATCCATTCATCACAGCTTATTGTGCTCAGCAATTACCACTCCCACTTTACCTAACCGAACGAGACGTTTGAGCGATAATACCTTGCTTGCCCTTCCAGTTCCAATCCCGTCAAGCAATTCTTTTTTTTTTTCTTTTGCGAGGGCACTGACGCAAACTGGAAGTTACATAGGATCCGCTACTTTTTGCCCTCTGCGGCATGATCTTCAAACTGACTGATAAAAAGCAAAGAACAAGAAAATACCATTGCATGCAACACAACACAAACAACACTCAACACAACGCTTTTTGTCTTTTGCCCGGATGAGACCTTCTGCTTTTGTTCATCTCACAAGTTCCTTCCAATTGCCATTACCATTGCGTTCCGCATGTTGCCTTGCATTTTTCTCTTTATTTGCAACAAGAGAGGGCGCGCAACAAATGCAACATGGTGCTTACATGTATGGTGTCGTTTTTCTTGAAGATGGTCAATGGTGTGTGTACCTTGATGGCAGGATGTGTTGCGTTGCGTTTCCTTAGGTGGGGGTATCGTAACCTCGCTGAGGACCAAGACGGACTGCTGAAAAGAAGTTCCCGAACGTAACTTGAATATTCCCCATATCAATCCATCCGGTGAGGAATCTTGCGTGGTTCGTAGGGTTTAGCCTATATCTATTTCCCGACCGACCGACCGACCATCGCCATTACGACAACGTCAACGACGGCCGCGGCGGCGGCGCGCATGTGAAGCTCTTCGACTCTTGGCCGATTTCTCCCTCTTTCACCACCACCCACCCATCCTCAACCCATCCAACCAGCCCGCCTACGCCCAACCTATCCTCACCGGTCAACCCCTATGAGCAAGGAAAAAAGAAAGAAGGAAAGAAGCATAAGATCATCTGAGCGCAAGGGTAAGTGGGGTATTATGGTATGCACCTTCCCACCTATACACACTGCACTGCGCACATCTTGAAATCGTGGGGAATGAGGAACTGAGTGGACGGACTCTTCAAACAGCTGTTTCGTTTCAACTTCCTGCCTTCTTGGCGCTTAAAAAGTTTGCTGTGCCGTCGACGTGCAGTTCGCATGCAGTGCGAAGACGGGAAGGAACGAAGCTCGAAGCTGTCGCTTGACTGCTGTGCCGTCTTCGTACCTCCCACCCGTCTTGCTGCTCTGCTCCAGACTGGCGCGGCTGGCGAGGATCAGATTTAGCGAGATGAGTCCGTGCCGCTTCCCTCATCCGAGTGTCGATTTGGTTGAGGTCGTGCTTTCGGCGATGATTTGGTTTAGGAGTTCCAGTTTGTGATGGCTTCAATCGGATATCCATACCTATGTCCCTCAAGACCATGATGACCATCATCATCAACCTCGGGTGATCTCTACACCAATTGAAGATTGCGTCACTATCATCCCATTTTCGCAAGTTGACTGAACAGAACAAGAGCAGCACGCGTACTCATCCGTGTGGATAATCATCACGAATCATCCCGATCTTGATCATGACAATCAATTCAAAAAACCCAAAGACCCCTATATTTGCGCATCCCGCTTTGCCCGCCCGATCAACTCGGCACGGCACCACACTGCTAGAGCAGTCAATCTTCATCCCGCTTTTACCCTTCAAGCGAGATCTTTACCGGTCAGGAACTGACGACAATTGAACCATTCAGGAAGCATGGGAGCTGGATGGCTGAGCATCTCGCTACCGAATTCTATTTGGTATGACCGATCCGACACCCTATCATCCTAACTCTCTGTGGAAGTTTACTTCAAACCGCTTAAGAAGTGTCGCTTGACAGGCTCAAAAGTCAAAGGCTCAAAACGATGAGACGAGGCCCGTAAGGATCTGGACTGGATTATAGGAAGGAAGGCCACGCACGGTAGGAAAAGCATGGCAGCGGTCATAAGTTGCTGGCGATCACCCTACTAGTGGTACGGTTCCCGACTCCCGTTCGGTATCCGCGCCTCACTTTGCCGCTCGCAAGCTGACCATAGGCCGCTGGCCGCCGCAAGCGAGGGCCGCAACAGCTGGGCTGGAGGACGATGATATCTCTTCAAGATATCGGTGAAAAGGTTGTTTATTCAGCTTGGGTGTAGAGGCGCAGCAGCAGCAGTTGTCTATTCGTTCAACAAGAAGTTGACCGATTTCTGATACCATGAGGCTGGAGAGGCTGGGAAGGACGACATGTCATCAACTGTTCAGCTTCATAAGTTGAGGCTCTTCAGACTACTCGCCTCCATTTCTGTCCATCTACCCTATTGTGGAAAGATATCGTGGAGATTTTTCCTGGCTTAGCCACTCACTTCCCTAGTCATGGCTGCCTCTCGTTGTTTTGCAATCGTAGATTGAGGCGAATGGCTTTCACTGCCCATGGCCACGATGCATTCATTGTCTTTGCCCACTCCCACTCCCTCCCTCCCCTTGGCCCCTTTCGGTCATTGTTGTGGGGCGATTTTGTTGACACGCGAATAGGGGCACGATCAGATGTTTTGAAACCCACTACTGTAGATACGTCAAAACAACAACACAGCCTCAACAAACCCAAAGGCGGTGTGGCCCATTTTGACGACCCTTTCTTTCGGAGCATAGAGCCGAGAAGGGAGACTTACGTAGTGTAGTTTCTAGAAAAGAATGGGTGTTTTTTTTTTTTGGGAGGAATGTCATGTGAGTGACTGCCGAGGAGCCTCATCAGGAGGCCTCTCTTTGGCGATCCGATCTGCAATGCGCTTCTAAGCGCGCGCTTGAAGAGGTTGTGGGAAACACGCACAGGCTGTTGCAGACATATCAAAAATCTTGGGGGCCATCTCTGTCAGGGCGCTTAGGCTAGAAACGGAGTTGAATTGGCTTTTTGAGATGCCGCAATGGCATTGTTTTGCTTTGCTTTCCAAGGTTTTTTTTGCAAAGGGGTTTTAGCGGAAGATTACATTCCAGTCCACCACCACAATCGTCACATCTTATTCTTTTAGCACACAGGTCACGAACTATGCGGGAAGAGAAAAAAAAAGAGAAAAAAAAAAAAAAGGGGGGGGGCAACCGGGCCTCAACAACGGGTCACTCACCATCCGAGTGGCAATGAGACCATGAAATGTTTGACGGTCTGATGGTCGTCGGTCTATCGGTCCATCGGTCAAGTCTCCGAATGTTGAGCAAGCGGCGACGACGTCCGCGAGGACAGTGAGGACAGTGCGATATTTCTGTGGAGCCAAAAATAATGAATGAACAATCGAGAGGTGGGAACAGTGAGGTTAGATGAATGGAGTCATTCCGGGCCTCATTTGGGCTAAATTCAGTTGGGTCCCATCTGGGCCTCACTCACTCACGGCCTTGCTCACGAGTGGTCTCTTCAGATCCAACCCGTAACCAGGTTAGATTTGATCAGGTTGGTGGTTTGTCAGATCAACTTCGTTTGTCTCTTCACTTCCTAACAATTCTTTGTCACATGATTGATGTGGTCATGATCAAAGGCAGCTAGCTAACTAGATGGAGCAATCCAGAACGGGCGTTTCAAGATGGTGGGAATCTACCAGTCAGCAATTCATGCCTTCAAAGGGCAATCGATGTCAAGATCCATTTCGCCCCGGCGTCTATCTTCCCGTTTTCGATCAGCTGAGCGTGTGTGAGGCTCTTTCGGCCGCCGGAAACCTGGAAACCCGGGGACCCGCGGACCCGCGGACCCTGAAAGACGGGACGGGAATCTTGATCTTGCTCGGAACCAACCCGACTTTGAAGTTCTGGCCACCAACTGGCGCGAAATCCCACTTTGCTCTCCCCTCCAGAAGAAAAGGCGCGCGCACGAGTGAAAGTGTAGTAAGGGAAAGAATGAAAGAATCGTGGAGTGCCCGACCTCCCCGACCAACATTAACACCATCGTCAACAGCGCGTACAGCGTCTAGATATATACAAAGATTCAATCCAAGTTGGAAGTTTGGAACTTGGAATGGGCTAAATACAATGTGTTAAAGATGGAATACCATGACTGGTACCTAGGCGGTGCTTTTCACCGGTTCAGGGTCGTCAGGGTCCAGTGACCGATATGACGTGCGGCGGTTGTCGTTCATTGTTCTTAACCAACATGTAGTTAGTCGTTGGGCCAACACACTGGAGCTACAGTATGTGGCACGGGGATGAGAAGTGGATGAAGAATGCCTTGTTTGAATTGTAGCCGCGGGACCGCCATGCTCGGTTTGTGTGAGGCTCTGTGCTGTCAACCGGAGCCTCATTCGACTTCGGGATGCGTACCCAGCTGGTATTATTGGGGTCGTGTAAGCATCACAAGTAAACAAGAACACCAGGGGTGGATAGTGTAGTGAGGTTTAGCAAACAATAAAATGATTTTGAAACTCCTACTAGTAGATGATATAATAGGCATGGTATCTCTAACCCATGATCCCAATACTGCACTTGCACTGAACGATGATGATGATTTGTATACCACAGCAAACAGCAACGGCACTAGCAACAACGCCGGCCACGATCCCACTGCTTCTACCCCTGAACCTTCCAGGAAGTAGCCATTTACCTCGCGTTCTTCTTCTTCTTGAGTCTCGCCGCCTTCTCCCTCGCGTACTCGTTCGCCGCCTGGCCTTCCGATCCCTGGATCTCCGCCACCAAGCGCGTGTACTTCTTCTCGTAAGCCTCGTCCTTGGCCTTCTTGACCTTGAGGTTCTCGCGCTGCATGAAGGCCGCGTCCTTGCGGAGCTCCCTGAGCGCGCCCTTGCGCTCCTTCTTGTGCTCGGCCCGCAGCTTGGCCAGCTCGGCGCGCTCGCGGTCGGGGTCGTAGTGCTTGTTGGGGTCGAACGAGTCCTCGAACTTGGGCACGTACGTCTTAATGGCGAGCGGCTTGTGGTGGTGCAGCTCGAGCGGCCTGCGGGAGACCTGGGCGAGCTGGAGGAGGCGGGAGATGCTCGTTGTTGTGTCCTTGAGCTGCTTGACGAGGGCCGCGGGGAGCTGGGCGGCGTTGGACTTGGAGGTCAGGTGCTGGAGGACACGCTGGGCGGGCTGGAAGGTCTCGTAGAACGCGGGGAGCTTGCACCACGTCTCGGAAGCGGTCCTGAGAACGGAGGTGATGGTGCTGATGATGGCAACCTTGAGAGCGGACTCCTCGCTGGCGGAGCGAGCGCTCTTGGGCTGCTGGCAGTCACCGCAGTTGAGCTTCCTGACGGTCACCTTGCTGGCACCCTTGACACGGATACCAGCAGCGGGCTCGTGTACGGGGAACAAACCAAGCTTCTCCTTGGGCTTCTCAGAAGCGAGCGAGCAGAGAGTGTTGAGGCAGAAGTTGATAAACTCTGGTACGTAACGCTTAGAGAATGATTGGTACTGAAGGGCGAGGATCGAAAGGTAAGCGCCGATCGAGTAGTCGGCGAGTGTCTGGGGAATCTTTTGTCCCAAGTAACGGGTGATGGAAAGCATCGCAGGGGTGACCACCTGATGGAAGTGATCAGAAGTAGGATATGTTGTGCCAATAGCGGTGAGAAGCATAAGGTCGCCGACAGTAAGAGCCAGGGGCCGCTCCTCCTTGATCTCCTCGAGCCGTGACCTGTAAGCCTTGGATACCTCGATCGGGAAGGTCTTTGCGAGCGAGTGGACGTGGCGGATCAAGTTCTCAATGGTAGGGAACCAGGTGGGCTCGAACGCGTCGCCAAGATAAGCGATATGCTCAATGAGCGCCTGGGCGAAGTTTCCAAGACGCTCCTTGTTCTTTGCGTCCAGCTTGGGGTGGTAGAGAGCTCTGATCCTCTGGACAGCCACTGGAAGTTTGGACACGGGAAGACTTCCCAAGATCTCCAGCAGCTGCTCGTGACTCTCGGGACATGTGAAGGTATAAGGTATTCCGTCCTCGTCACCACCTTTTGACTGGGCCTGAAGTTTGGTGGCCACCTCTTTCGACTCGCCGTCCTCACCACCATTCACAAGCTCGTCCTCATCAGGATCATAGGCATCCTCGTCGTCGCTCCCGTCAATGTCCGACATGTCGTCCTCGTCCATATCCAACTCGGAGCCGCTCGCGATAAGATCGTCTTCGAGCAAGAAATCGTCTTCGTCGTCCAGACCCATCTCGGTGGCGGTCATTCGTAGCTTGATACCCTTGCCGAGGCCGAATTCATCCTCGTCGGCCTCATCTTGTGCCTCTTGGTCGTCTCCCTTCTTCTTGCCCTTCTTCTGCTCCTCCTCTTCCTCGTCATCCGAGACGATCTCGCCCCGCATGCGCCTAAGTCGCTTCTCCTCCATCTCCTTGAGACGCTTGACTCCTTGCTCCGCCTTCTCCTCGTCGGTCTTTGTCCTGTCGGTAACCTCGGCCCTGGCTTCACGCGCTGCCTGCTTGAGACGCATATTGTATTCCTTCTCGAGCGTTTCCATGTCGATTCCTGACATGACGGCGGGGCCCTTGGGCTCCTTCGTTTCCTTCGGCTTCATTTGGAAAAGTAGGGACTGCACTTCTCCTAGTTCCTTGTCGAGCTCAACTCTTAGATCGTCGTCCTCCTCTTTGGCGGCTTGTCGTTCCTGTAGAAAAGATAATTAGCAGGTGAATGGAAGCAGACTTGTCAGCGGTGGTCCTTACGTATTTAAAGGCCTTTGACTTGGCGATAACCTCCTCCATAACTTCCTTCTTGGTCTTCTTCCTCTCCGGTTGTCCATCCTCTCCTTCACCTTCGGCGGCCTCCTCCTCAGCACGCAGGCGCTTGAGGAACTTCTTTCTGGCGGAACGCTCGTCGTCGGATTCCATATCTTCAACGTCCTCGTCGAAATCGTCGCGGCCAGCCTCGATGTCGTCAAGAAAGAGAGTCTTGCCGGCGTGTGTAAGGGTGACCTGTTCTTGCTCGTCGTCGGAACCCTCCAAATCGAATACGGTGTTCTTCTTGTGGCTCTTCATCTGCTCGCGCGCGAAACGCTCCATCATCTTGTCCTCTAGCGTCATGTTGGGGTCGTCCTCGCCGAAACGTCTGTCGACAATACCGCCAACCTTGTTGCGCCGTTGCATCTCGACCAAGAGAGTTTCCCGTCGCTGTTCATGACGTGGTTAGCATCAAACATACATAAAACGAAATGGAATTGACGAACCCTCTGCTCAGCGGTGGCCTTTGCGAGTCCGGGACGGCCCTGGATGCCCTTGGCCAGTTTGTCATTTTGGGGCTTGTTGGTGGTGACCTCGAACTTGGGTCCTCTGGCGTTGGTCTTGAACTGGAAGGGGTTGAACTGCTCTCTGATGCTGGCGAGAGCTTCGTGGCGCTGGAGTCGCTTGTCGGTGGAAGCCTTCGCATCCTGGGCGTTTTGGCGCTTTTGCTTCTTGGATCTCTGGGGGCCAATGATGCCTTGGTCCTTGAGGGAGGCCTTCAGCCTCTTAAGCTGAGACCCGGCCATGTTTGCTGAGATGTCTCGATTGTCGACTTGACAGGGGAGTGTTGAGAGAGAGAGATGGCGTCGCGAAGTGGGTTCGATCGCGAGGCCGGCAATCAATTGTCTTGGGAAAAAAAAGAGGTGAAAGGGTGCTTATCTTATCAGTAGGCCCCACCTGGAATTCTTGGCAGTCAATGTCGACAGGGGCAGCAGAACACTGTAGCTGCTGAAAGATGAAGCTCTACAGCGCGTGTCACTCCACTGAACACCATCGTCATCCTTCTGCCCAGGATTTAGAGTCCTCTTGAACCTCAAAGTCGCCATGTGATCTAGTTTTTGAAAAAAACATATTTTCTTCACCATACCGTTATTATGGGCTGGCAATCCTCTGTTCTCCGAGATGAGAGGGTCATCTTCACCGGCGTCGGCTTCGTCACGGCGAGCTTGATCATCTTCGCCATGAACACTTGGCTAACAAGATGGCGAGACGAGACCATTGTCACTCCCAATCCGCCAAAGACGCAGTACATCACGCAGCAAACCGAGGACTCACTCGAACTCAAGACGCTGGACACCTTGCTGGGCCACTACAACCACGCCATCAAGGAGACGGCTGCCAAGATCATCTGTGACAGGGCTGCAAATGACCCCGGCCTCCTGGAGACGTTGCTCTGGGGCATCACCCGTCCAGATTATGACGAGCGTGTCAAGAACTTGAGGGCTCTGGCTATCATCTGTGTTCCCCGTGAGTGCCCCAAGCATACTTGAAAATCACACAGTCACTAACATGAGCATAAGGAGTCCTTCCTATGCTTCACACCTGGAAAGCACACTCCGCCATAGTCCGGTGCCTCGAGCTCGCCCTCGACCCGGAGCAGGAGGTACTCGAGAATGAGGGATGGGACGATTATCCGTTGAGGGATATCACCGAGAAAATGTGCTTCATCTTTCTTGAGCAACTGGTCGATCATTACGGGCCAGAGATGCTGATCCGCTCCAAGTTCGTTGAGCGTTGGCTGTCCAAGCAGAACTGGGGCAGGACTGAGGAGGACAGACAACGCAACTTCCACAACTACATGCTGTACAAGGACAACAAGATGAGGAGGCTTGCGGATGCGGTGCGCAAAACTGAGTCGGGAAGATCGGTGCTGGTCAAGTGTGGTCTCCTGTCCCAAGAGGGGGCTGACGACTTCGCGGCTGAGCAGGCCGATAACTTGAACCTCATGGACACAAGCGGCGAGCGGTATAACCTCCTGCTCTCTATTAACATGGGTAGGACCCCGCGGGCCCAGGAGACGAGTGCCGAGGAGCAGCGGATCAGACACCGGAATCGCGAGGCAATTGTGATGAACGATGGGACTAGACCGATCGGAAGGGACGATATCATTCACCGAGACACGGAGTGGCGGGTTTTGGGAGAGCCTGGTCAGTCTTAGAGGAGCGGCTCAGTAACCACAGGCGTTGTATCATCGTAGAAGAATTATGCTTTGCGAGGAAACGGGGACGCATATGGGAAAAGGAAAACAGAGAAAGGAATGTTTGAAGCATTAAATACTCCGATCGATCCAAGTATCGAGAATAACTAAAACTTCGTTTGGGCGGATAGAGGTAAGATGGTGTGCGTTTAGGTTGTTCTGTACGAAAAAGGCATATGCATGCATCGTTTCGTTTCAATTGTTAACGAGTCTGGAGCAACTCCACCAAAATCCTTAACAAGGAAGGAACGATACCTCAACAGAACAAATCACTGCAATGCTCACCTTACCTCTCTACCTTTGATTCAACTCAACCAAACCGCAACCAGAACCATTGACTTTTCGTTCTTTTGAAAGACCAGCGCACCAGAGCACATTTGTAGATTACGCCCCCGCCAAGCGACACACAGCATCACCTCAACTAAAACCGCGGCGCGGCCGTTCGTCATTTCCACACTCCCGGCCCCGCTCCGCTCCGAACACCCCTTCAACCTCCGTCCTCCGCCCCGTGTGTCCGGATTTCATCACCACTCTTGTCTCCCATCCATCCACCCATCAACATGCCCTCCTCAAAACCAATCGACATCCCCTCCTTCGCCTCCACCCAACTCACCCTCCTCTCCTCCGAGCTCGCCGCCGAAATCGCCGAGACCTCCGAGCTCATCGGGCTGCACACGCCCACCGCCCTGCAGCGCGCCGGCCTGGCCCTGACCAACCTGGTCGTCAACGCCCAGCGGACCGGCTACGGCGGCAAGACCGTGCTGGAACTCGGTCCCGATTCTGCTACTGTTACTGCTTCTACTAGTACTTCTCATCAAAAGGGAGGGTATGATGGACCGGAACTACCAGAACATGGAATCAGGACGGGCGATATCGTGCTAGTGTCTGAGCAGCCGGCTGGGAGCGCGAAGAAGAGAGAGGTCAGGGAACTGGAGAAGAAGGGGGCGAAGGGCGTGGTGACGAGGGTGGGCAGGGGAGTGGTGGGCGTGGCGCTGGATGAGGATAAGGGGGAGGAGAATGTGGTTGGGACGGGGGGGTTGGGGGGGAGTGGGAGGGTTTGGATGGTTAAGTTGGCTGATGATGTTACTTATCGGAGGTGAGTTTTTGATGGTTGATGTGGGTGAGCTGGGGTTAAGGAGGGCTAGTAGGGTTGGTGGATGAGAAAAAGGGGGGGAGAAGCTGTGAGACGGGGACTTGGTTATGATACAAGCAAGTATCAGCTGACACGAGAATTACAGGATGAACGGGACCATGGAGAAGCTCCAGAAGATGAGCGAGTCGGAACACTCTATGTTCATTAGGGTCCTCTTTGGACAGTCATCACCCTCACCCGTCCCGGCGGATCTAACTAGTGACCCGGAGGTCGGCAACATTGAATGGGTAGACCCTACGCTGAACGACTCTCAAAAGGATGCCATTAGGTTTGCTTTGGCCTCGAGAGAGATAGCTCTCATCCATGGTCCTCCAGGCGTACGTTTACACTTCCCCCCCTTATTCAACTTCATGTTTGACTAACTCACGACAACAGACCGGCAAAACCCACACCCTAATCGAACTAATCCTCCAACTCCTCCGCCGCGACCTCCGCATCCTAGTCTGCGGACCCTCCAACATCTCCGTCGACAACATCGTCGAGCGTCTCTCGCCACACAAACTGCCCATCCTCCGCCTCGGCCACCCCGCCCGCCTTCTCCCCTCTGTCCTCTCGCACTCGCTCGATGTCCTCACCACGACCTCGGACGCCGGCGCCATCGTCAAGGACGTGCGAGCCGAAATGGACGCCAAGCAAGCCTCGATCCGTAAGACACGCAACGGGCGCGAGCGCCGCGCCATATACACGGAGCTGAAGGAGCTGCGCAAGGAGTACCGCGAGCGGGAGCGGCGGTGCGTGAGCGACCTGGTAGGAAGAAGCAAAGTCGTGCTGGCGACACTGCACGGTGCGGGGGGATACCAGCTCAAGAACGAGGAGTTTGACGTGGTGATCATCGACGAGGCCAGCCAAGCGCTGGAAGCGCAGTGTTGGGTGCCCCTGCTGTGGGCGAAGAAGGCGGTGTTGGCGGGTGATCACTTGCAGCTGCCGCCGACGATCAAGTCGTTGAACTCCAAGGCTGCTACTGCAAAGGAGAAGAAGGAGGGCCAGACGCTGGAAACGACGCTGTTTGACAGACTACTGGCCCTGCATGGCCCCTCGATCAAGAGGATGCTTACCACGCAGTACCGCATGCACGAGAAGATCATGCGGTTCCCGTCGGGCGAGCTTTACGAGTCTAAGCTGGTGGCGGCCGAGCATGTCAGGGAGCGCTTACTTAAGGACTTGCCGTACGAGGGCGTGGAGGCTAACGACGACACCACCGAGCCGCTGATTTTCATTGATACGCAGGGCGGCGACTTCCCGGAAAAGAACGAAGAGGAGCTGGACGGCAATGGGTCGACAGACAAGAAGAATGTCATCAGGAGTCTTCACGGCGAGAGTAAGAGCAATGAGATGGAGGCGGCGTTGGTGAGACAGCATGTGCGTGGCCTGGTCGAGGCGGGAGTTAGACCAGAGGACATTGCGGTTGTGACGCCGTATAATGCTCAGGTATGTTCGAACGAACGTTTCCCTTGGTTCTTTCTGCCTGCTCCCCTTCTTCTCTCCTTAGTCTTCTTTCTTTTTGGAAGAGAAACGCAAGCCTACCACGGCAGCCTCGTATGCTTTGCATGAAACAACGTGCTGTGTGCGCCCAGGCCACGGCATAAAAAACGCATTACACGGCATTGACTGACTGACCAACTCTTCTTTTGTGATTGTGTGATTCACAGCTTTCCATCCTAGCACCCCTAAAGGACGAGTTTCCCGGCATCGAACTCGGCAGTGTAGATGGATTCCAAGGCAGAGAGAAGGAGGCAGTCATCGTCAGCCTTGTCCGCAGCAACGACGAAGGCGAAGTCGGTTTCTTGGGCGAGAAACGACGGCTGAATGTTGCCATGACACGGCCGAAGCGGTCGTTGACGGTTATTGGAGACTCGGAGACGGTCAAGAAGTAAGTAAAAATGACAAGAACTTGTATTACATACATCACCCCCTACTTGGGCTTGATGACTGACTCGACTCTTTTCGCCGACAGGGGTAGCGCATTCCTCAAGAGGTGGATGGAGTTTCTGGAGGAGAATGCCGACTTGAGGTATCCAGACGTTTCGAGCTTAGCGTTGGAGTCATGATATGACAGCCCGAGAGATGAATTTCAGGTCAGGCACCAGGTACGGATATCACGGACAGGGCTTGAAAAAGACAAGGAGACGAGTAAGAATCTTTCTAGAAGAGCGGGCCGACAAAAGCTTGACGGAAGCGTATGTCTGCGTGCCTGAACAGTTACCTGTTGTACCTGGGCAGTATCGTGATACTACTATACGCGACATAAGCGAAAAACAGTTACGGAATCTAGACATACGAAGCGAGTAGTCTAAGCGAGTGCGCTCACGGCATGCCACGTATTGGGAGGCAAAGGAGGCAAAGGCAGGGGGGCTCTTTTTGGACACCTCCGCTTAATTTGCACACTTTGTCCACTCGGGGATATTCCCCTACCGGCTCTGCCTCTACTATCTGTGTTGGGCTTGACATTCCTATTCGTTCTTTAGAGTGTATGTTGTGCTTGTGCAGAGTCAGAAGAATGTGAGGTTGATGAGTTGAGGTTACTCGGTTGAGGTCTCTGAAACTAGGTGGACGGGGGGGCAGGGCCTCGCCCCGAACTGTGAACCACAAAGAAGCCAGAAAGGGGAATGGTGGAAGCTCAGTGGCTTTCTTGCGATGTCTCTGATGAATCGTTTTCTGTCAATCGAATTCGAGTTGTGCACTCTAGTTTTCCATGCTGTGCAAGGTGAGAATAAGCATGAGAAAGAACGAAGTGAGAAGTCCTCAGATGTTGGAAGTGTTTCAGGTTGGTGTGGGGTTCTGTTTTCGGGGGAAGCCTTTGATGGCCCCACACACTCTCAAACTGCACCTTGGCCAAACCCCTGTCAAAGTGGAAGCGCAGTGACCACTGCCAAAAGCGGGGACGTCCCCTCTTTTTTAGGTATCTTCAGGTGCCAGTACACCATATGGGTATCAAAGTGCCATATCTGGATTTGGCCAAAATGAGATTCAGGTCGGGGTGCATTCAATCGTCCGCCATGTTTTAGCTTTGTACCACAATTGTGCATCCAGAACAGCGAGTACCTTACTACTCGCAGAGTAAGAATCGCGATAGGGAAACCTTTCGAAACACTGCTGCAAACGACGACGACGACGATGACGACCACGTGCTGCGGCGGCGGGGTGTTACCAATTCCCGGTTTCGTCGAACAACCTGTTTCAGTACCTCGTGAGCTCCTCCAATGTTCCATTGGAAGGCAAGGTAGTAGAGGTTATCTACAGCATCAGCAGTGCAACTTGAAAAGAACAAAACTGCACCAATCTCGAACGAGCTGTCCCACCAGGGCTTGGTAAGATTAGTATATACCACCGGAGGTTTTTCCAAGCCTTTTCCCTTCCATTCAGTCCCCGTGATGCCAATGGTCCCTTTGGCTGGAGTTAGCTTGTTGTGATCTGTCGCACTTGACTTGATTCATGAGCACGGTAGCATCCAACTTCTCGTCCAACAGTATCACCAACCTCGTATTCTCCGCTTCCACGATTCTCCCCATGTCTTTGCGACGACCCTTTTACTTTACTTTTACCAACTTGTCTGCGCATCGAACGCCCGTGCGCCTACACTATTAGACTACCCATGTACTTATCGAGAGATCAATCACATACACGGCACCTGCCTCGTCACATCTCGCTTCATCTCCACAGACTTTCCAAAGGGGAAAATGAAAGACAGATGATGGATGGCCTGATACTTACTGTAGTGTGCACTATTCCAGAACGCCATGCTCCCCCAAAAAAAGCAAAAGAAAAGAAAAAGGTCCTCCCTCCCTCCCGAGACATTGGTCAACCACTATGTATGAAGCCATGGAGTGTCATCCGATGCTAGTAGATAGCCGCGCTCTATTATCCTGCCGTTGACCATCTATTGGCTCCTCACGCCACTCTTCTGCTGCCGTCGTCGTCTCAGCCGTTGCCATTACCATTTGTTGTTGTGATGCAGCATGCATGCACCACCACTATAGTTGCGCCCCCTGGTTGCGCGTTCTCATCCAAACAGTTGAATCCGTCCTCTCAGGAGCACCGGAGAGGCACCGGGACGCCATGGAGGCTCAAAGAGGCTCATCTTCTCTTGTCAGGGCTCAGGGGACTCCCATCCCCCGCAAGCGAATCACAAAAGCAATTCGCCCACAACATTGGATTGCTGCTTGGGCTTGCATATGCATTGCACTGTCTTTGCAGTGTCGCAGTGTCGAAAGAGGGAACGCCCGCGCACGAAAATACCGAGCTCGGGGACGGGGACCTGATGGAGGAAGGCAGTGTTGTTTCGCAATGCGAAATGTCAATTGTCAATTGTCAATTGTCAGAGAGAGCGAAAGCGAGATGGATGATGACTTCTAAACTCGATTTGGACATGCCTGGCATCGAGGATACGTAGTTAGATATCGCACGGACCTTTCACCTTGAGACAATATCCATGTCGCAATGAAAACATGGAAAACTTTTCCGCGGAACACGACTCTGATCGGGTCCTTTTAGTGAAGTAGTAGACAAGATCTTGGATATTACTATAGCACGGGAAAATCATACTAGTCGAACCTCGACCATATCATATCATGTCATGGTAAGGACTATGAACGCCATTTCAGAGCTTCTCGTCATCTCAATACTCCCGTCTCTTCGGACACGCTCGGGGTGATATCCCACGTCGGGGCTTCAATGACCTAGTGTACAGAACCACATGCTTAGACGGGATCACGGGGGTCACCTACGGGCACGGGGGAGTTGCGCTAGTCCGCCTGTACAGCTACCTCATAGTGGAGTCAGCTTTTACATACCCCACTGTTAGTGTCATGCACTGTCCAATCGACGAAAACGGCAAGTTCGACATCCCCTCGTCCAAAGAAAACAAAACTAAAAAATCGCGAGTCCCACTCTTCTTCAGCAGCAAGATCCTCATCTTGCAGACTAACAGCACTCGATCGGCGGGAGGTTGATCAGGGTTTCTATCATCCAAAAAGGTAAAGGGGAAAACCAGCCGCGGTGACGACATATGACAGGCCGACACGAACAGACGAACATACGACAGACAAGTCGACGACCAAAACGACAGCAACAAACAGTTCCCTACTTGCGCACTTGCGTCCGTCACCATCAATCATTCCTCCCGTCTCGCCGTATCCCGGTTCGGTTCTGTTCGGCTGGGTTTCCGTACGGTCCAGCAGGGCCGGATCGCCCCTAAAACAAGTAAACAAGGGACAAGGATTTGCTTACCAACTGCTTGTTGATCGCTTGTTCGTTCGACTTGGATGCCCTGGATGCGCTCGGAGTTTTTCCAATACCTTACTTCGCGATCTCTTCTTCTGGATTCAAGCGAAAAAAGACTAGACACTAGACTAAACAGAGTTGGGTAAGCGATCGATGGTTGCTCATCGCCTATCCAGGTCCTGGGTAGATTTCGATAGGAGCGCTGACTGTAGACGAGTCAGTTTGAGACTCTCGAATCGACACGCTGAAAAACGACATTCAGAAGAGGGACCCGCTAAACGGCGACCTGAATCCGTAGGTTGTTCGTTGATGTTGTACGGAAAGTTTTAACGTCGCTACGTCGGCCACGAGTCCATCCGGCCGCCGACGACGGCGACCACACCATTATCACCACCCAGCACCACTACCACCACAGAAAACACAGCCAAGGACAAGCTCCTGATTTTCTCACGGTGCGCATAAAAAGATCAACATACCTAGTCGACGTAGGTAGGAGAACAATGCTGGTCCTCGACATTGGACTGGTTCCGGCTCTCTGGGTTCAGACCACCAGTGCCAGACGGCACAAGGCATAAAACAATGTCAGAGCGCGGCGCGGACGCTGACAGCATGGAGGATCTTCACAGCTCTTGCAGCTTCGCAGCTCTCATCACCACCATTCACAACCTCAAGGTGCGCCAAACACAACAATCCTTTGAGGATTGTAAATGCAGTCCCGGCTGCACGACCCCGCGCGCACCGGCGGCGTCGGCGGCTGTTTTGCCAACAGGAGACGGGTATTCCCACATCCTTGAAATGGTTGCCGAGTCGAGCGAGCGTCAGCGAGCGGGCGCCGTGGCGGTTGCCGTGGTGGTTGCCCTCCAAGACATGGCGAAAAGTCATGCGACCTGCGCCTCTAGTAGTGTTAGCTGCAGATATGATACCGGTAGTACTACTACGCATATGTTAGTACCATCTAGCGTCGGCGTCTCTGCATCTTGAGAAAAATTGATGGGCGGTTTGAGACTTGACCAAGTCGAGAAGGTCAATAACAACCCGAGCAACAAAGAAAACCTGACGATGACCGTCGCGATCGATGGTGTTTATCGACAGGCTGAGAAAAACAAGAAACTGGAGAGTTGCTGGCCCAGCTGCCTATCCTTACACCGATGCACTTTAGCGAAGGAGTAAAGAGACGGGAAGTTCTTTAAACGAACACCACAACTTTACGGTGTACCAATAACCCCTTAAAGACGGACATGTGAGGCGGCCCAAAAACTAAGACATGGCTGCAGGGTCTCCAAACGGCCAAGGACCCCAAGGAGAGAGAGAGAGAGACTTGAGGTTGGAAAAAGGCGAACAAGAAGCGAAAAAAGGAGTCAGGTTGTCAACAAGCTGGTGAACCTTCACGGTCGTGACGGTCTCATGGCTCCCCTAAACTCCACTGTACAACAGCCCTGGACCACGCATCAGTGGGCAACCCATGACATTTCCCCTACCGTTCCATTCCCCCTATGGAGACCCTGTGGACATTCCCCCTTCACCAGAGTTTCTCTCCTCTCCATCACCGTTGCATCCGGCCTATCCTTGCTCGTGGTTGCAGCAGAGCCGGCCAGGCTTTGGTGGGTGAGGAGAGGGGACGCCTTCAACCATTAATACATGCCATTGGCGCTCTGCTTGCATGTCTCACGGACTCCGCTTGCGCGAGCTGTTTATCTTTTTTTTCTCTGTTTCGTCGTTGCTCTTGCAGCTTCGTTCCTTTCGCTGATTCGGTTTCCGTGTCTAACCAACCAGTGTTCTGATATGTGATGCAGTGGGCCAGCTTGCTCTGTAACCTGCTGCTGTCCACTTAATTCCTTGTGTTGCCATAGAGCTGAGTGTAAGCCGCGAGAATATCAAGTCTTGTCGCCACATACCAGCCGTTGTCAACTCCAAAAGTGTCAAACCTACACGACCAGGACCTACCCAGATACTCGACCCCCCCTCCTCATCCAGCAACAGGCTGTCAGCCTGCACAGGAGTACAAACACCAAGTACACTAGTGGTCTGCTCCCCCGCAGCCACCAGAGAGAGCTCGAGCGGCAAAGCAGTGAGCAGCACACCTTCTGTACTGCCTACTCGGGTCCGACCTCCGATTTCAGGATCTCCGGCGCACGGCTCGAACTGCCCAACGGAAGACATCCCCCTCATCGAATCCCCGACAACCTACCGATAGCTACCCCCAACCTAGTCGACCACTAGGGGTTCAAAAGGAGGAAGAAGGAGCCGCATTGCTGGCCATGTGGAAGGCTCAACGGTGAAACGTGGTAAAAGAAGGGCGAAACTAGGTGTTCCCCGGATTATCCAAGCAGGCGCAACACCAAGAGTAGAAGATATAACGACTCTATTGCGTTTCGGTTACACTTGGCTGGTACCAGATGGCTCGGGAGGGACTTCGATAGCCCATATACCACCACTACCAATCCGATTCTTCCGCCTTCTCGACAGCGCCAACATCACTTTCCTTCCGAGGTCATTCGCAAACCAAAGGTGTGCGCGACGAGATGCCGAGCATATGGAAGTCGGGCTCAAACGCTGGCCGAGTTAAGGCTGGCAGCAAGTCCATCCGAGGGACGATATCCGGACCGATACCAATACCGAACGCCCTAGACGACGACAACGAATTCCCCGTTCGATCTTTGGGCGAAATCAGGTCCACAAAAGCCGGAGCCGAGTTTAGTGGTATCCAGAGACCAGGGACTGGTGGAATTGCAAGCCCAACAGCAACAGCACCAGCAGCAGTTGAGGCGGCCGAAGGAGGAGCGCTGAAGGAACAGCTCTTCGATAATAGGCATCATGATGAGAGTAGCGACAGCGACAGAGAGAGAAGCCAAGGTTCGAGGCAGGGAATCAACTCAGCAACTACCGAGGTTCCAGGGGAGAACATGGGCGGAGATGGAGTTTCACAAATAGTCTCCCAAAGACCAAAAGCGCCATCAGACCCTCCACCACTGTTGCCACCTAACTCTGCGGGTGCTGCATCTTCATCTACTGAAAGACAACGGACGCCGCAGAGAACCTCCCCACCGCAGACGTCATCGCCACTGAGAACGACGCCGGTGAGGGTTATGACGACACCGACAACGGGACGGATCACGAACCCCCCTCAGAGCACTGTCCTGCGATATTCGACCATCAGCGATACTCCCAGTGGGCAGACGAATAACAGCAAGGGGCAACCACAAAGGAAGCAGTCCACGCTGCGCTCGGCACTGGGTAAATTATTTGGACGAGGAAAGAAGAAGAATGGATTGGTGGCTGGAGAGCAGAGGAGTCCTTCTAATTCGGGACGCGAGTCTGTCCTTATGGAGTCTTCTCAGCACAAGAGTGTTAGTGTCATCAATCTTTTCGTGACTTCAAGTGGTACTGACAGGCTGTTAAACAGGACCTAAGCGCGCTTCCGCCCAAGCGATCTGCCTCGCTTCCCATCAGTGAGCTTGACAGGCCACTTCGTTCGCATTCCATCGGGCCAGACGACATCCGGGCCATCGAAAGTGCTCGGAACTCGTTGCAGGCCGATATTGGCGGAAACTCGGGATCTATTGCACGGCGACGTGCTGCAGCGGCAAATGCGAATGAGCGCCGGTTCCTGTTTGTGCCGCGCTTTCCTGAAGCCGAACCAGGTGCCGGTCTATCACCACGGCCTACCAGTAGCCATGGGCGCGGAAGCCGACTGTTTGCTGGGGTATCACGCGGCGAGCATGACGACCCAAGTGAAATTGGGCGCGCCATCACCAGCGATAGCGGTATGCGACGCCGATCACGGAGCCTTTCTGGATTGCCGGATATCTTGGGTACGGGAATTGGTCGGGCGCCGGAGCGCCGCCGCAGCGACGAAATTCGATACTGGCGTGAGTCCTACAATGCGGGATTGCTCTCGTCATTATCATCGGATGCGCACGTCAATGCCGATATTGACAACGACGGTGTAGCAGATCTCAGCGTTCCCGCAAGCCCCGCAGTCGAGGGACCACCGGATACGCCTCCGCAGCCGTTCAACTTTGGATCGATATCGAAGCAGATGGTGGGAATGAAGATCACTCAAGCGGCAAGCATCGACACCCGTCTCGGGACCCTCGAGACGCGGACCGGAAAGTTGGAGCGGGTTGTTGACCAGCTTTGTCACGTAGTTCCCGGGTTCAGGGGCCCGCTGAGCGATATCTCGGCGGTCGGAGGAGGAAGAGGTGCTGGAGGACCGGGGACCATCAGAACCGTCTCTGACGGCCGGCCTTCCTTCACATACACGGCTGCCTCGCCGCCGCCCCCTCCGATTTCCCCCGTCTCACCTCGTCAAGGACAGCAACCAGCTCATTCCCGGTCCGACATCAGCCGCTCCCCGCGCGCCAGCAGCGAGCGACAGTCGATGGATTCAGACACACACTCGCAGATATCGTTCGGCGAAGCCCAGACCTTCATCGACTCTCTCCACCCGCCCTCTTCATCAGCCACCCAGGCACAATCCTTGACCACCGCTACCACGCCCACCACAGCAGCGACGCTCAGCCTTCCACCTCACCCAGAGCACCCCAACGACACAGACCGGGACCGGCCAACTTCCAACTCCACTGTCCGCGGCGTCGCCAGCATGCCTTCCATGCACGAAAACACCACGACGGCCTCCATCAGCGAGTACTCCTCCACCAACGCCCACAACCCGACCTACTACAACCAGTACCACGCCCTCCTCGGCCAGCTAGAAGCGGAGCGGCAGGCCCGCCAAGCGCTCGAGGGACAGGTGAAGAAGTTGTCGGACCGCTTGAACGCACTGTCGAGTACCATGTATGCTTTAGTGAGGGATAGCGGGTCGTGGGGGGCACCTGATCCTTCCAGTCCCCGGTCGGCTATAAGTGGAGGAGGAAGAGGCAGAGGACATCCACCATCGCTCATCCCGAGTGTTTTCGAGTATGATAATGACGATGACGATGACCATCATCATCAGCAAGGAGACCATGACGACGAGGATGAGGAGGAGGAGGATATCGACGACAGTGTTGGTCCAGCTGTGAGACACGGACATCATAGTGTTGGGGTCGTTTCTAGAGCGAAGTTGGCTTTGGTCGCGAAACCTACCCCTAGAGGTAGCGGCGGCGGTCGTGGTCAGGAAGACGACGAGGCGGAAGACTTCCAGACGCCGAGAGAAGAGTTCCAAACGCCGATGACGCCGACGCCGGTTTACACTTATGGGGCTTTCAGCCCTGATATGATTGAGGTTGAGAGTGAGGCGGAGTCTGGCGGGGACTCGTCTGATGCCAGGGCTGAGAAGAAGCAGATGAAGCCCCAGCCGGCGGCTCGGACGTTGAGTTTGAGTCAGTTGACGATGGGCAAGAGGATCTGATTGAGCGGGGGTTGAATCTCCGTTCTTTCCTTCCCTCACTGCAAAAGTTCCCCGCCACGTCTGCCTGTCGTGTCAACGAAGGAAGGTGCAGGCGGGAATATTTTGCCTGTCCGGCATGAACGAAGAAGCCAGTTCACCAGCAGCAAGATCGTTCCTGCCTGGTCAGCTCCTTTGACGTCACACATGTCACCTTCATGACACCGCCGTCTTGGTCACTTCTTGGTCACGGAACTCAAAGACGACTCACTCTGCCGAATCGGGTATCACGAATCGATTCAGTCAGTCAGTGAGTGAGTGAGTCGCTGTGCGGACTCCCGGACTGGCAACAAACAAATACAACACGCATACATGGATGAGAGATGAGACGAAACCGTATCACCTACCTACTACTACTCACCCTCTACCTAAATACCTCAACATGCCGAGTACACCTTTCTCGCACATACCCACCACCTTTTAGCCTTCTATGTACCCCTTTTATCCCAGGGCCATAATACGAAGGATCTCACGTTACCATACGTTTATCACATCAGAAAGGACGACCAGTTCGTCTTTCAGTTTTCATCGAAAGTATCTTCACTTCGCGCGCGCGCATCCAGCATGCGCATGAACTTCAAGTCTCTCTTCAACATTTCTCCCCATACATACTCTATTTGTGCTCGACACTCTACCTCCAGTTGATATTTTTGTCTCATTGTTGGAGCGGCATAGCCTTGATTTTTACGCTGTTACGTGTACGATTATTATATTGCAGATACGGACACATCATGATAGGATACCCTTTGTGGTGGTGGTGTAGTTGGATTCCGTTGCTTTCGATTGCGGTTTTGCATATATCGTTGAGGTGTTATTGGGATTATTTTGTTTTCATGGGAATGGACTTTTTGATACTGTTTAGTTCAGCGCTTTGATTCAACCTCTCTTATCGTCCTCTGTTGTAATATCTTTTTTTTTTTCTTTTTTTTTTTTTTTTTTTTTTTTTTTTTTTTTTTTTTTTTTTTTTTTTTTTTTTTTTTTTTTTTGGCATCATTTAGCACTTAGCATCTTTTCTTGGGTGGGTTGGCAAATTTGAATTTGACACAGCTTTGAACTTGACATACTTTCATGGACCATTTGCCTGCACTGAGTGAAATCAAGTTGCCAGTGGAAAAGGAGCAGACGAAGAATGCATACATGTAGTTGACAAGCAGTGAACAGAAAGAGGCAGAAGGCAATGTAATCAATGGGAATGGTATATCGTACAAGAAACAATTGCCCCCTCGAGGCGTATATGTTCGACTTGACCCAAAATAACCCAACCCAAAACGCCGTTGTATAACCCGCCAAAGCCAAGCATAACACCTCTGTACTTTGTCGACTTTCTCTCCCGTTTCCCCTGTTCTCTTTCACTGTCCTCTAAGCGGTATCTTCAGGCAACTCCTCCACTACCCTCTCTACCAGCTCGATCAGCTCATCAATATCCGGTCTCTCTGCGGGTTCAACCCTCAAGCACCTCCTCACCACATCCCTTATCGGCTCGCTAATATAGTTCTCGTCGTCCTTGTTGGTTGCCGTATTGTCACCACCTGCGCCACCTCCCGCGCCCGCCTTACCCTTGCCCTTCGTCTGTCCGGGCCCCTCATCCGGGAACCTCCAGTCACCGCTCAGCACACAGATGCTCAAGCTGCCACCGGTTTCGTCACTGCGCATCTCAAAGGGCGACTTGCCGACCAGGCAGGCGTAGAGGGTGCAGCCGAGCGACCATATGTCCACCTTGGTGTCGATAACGGTGCCGGTCTTGACATCGAAGAGTTCGGGAGCGCGGTAAGGCATGGTGGAGTGTTCGGCTGCTGTGTCCTGGGTGGCTATGGCGAGGGAACGGGATGTAATGGGGAGGGGAGAGACAGCGATGGAGCCGAGGTCCATCAGGATTGGGTCACGGCCGGAGTCGGAGATCATGATGTTGCCTGTAGAAAGGAGTTAGTGATGATATGGACGCACAGAAAGGTGGTGCTGAAAACGTACCAGGCTTGATATCCCTATGCGCATAACTCCTCGTCTCGTTCGCGCCAGGCAAGCGTCCTTCGTCCTCGATCAGCGGCACCTGCTGCTCCGTCTCATCATCCTCATCCGCACCTCCCACTGCCGTCTGCCTCGTCTTTGATTTCCTTTTCCCTGCTCCCGGCACTTCCATTGCCTCCCCGCTTGTGTCCCCTCCGCCACCTTTGTACTTATGCATCCCTCTTAACGCCTTGCACACCCCCAGGAAAAGCATCATGAGCTTCTTCTCCGGGAAGCGTGTGTGGTTCACCAAGTTCGCATTGATCATATCCTGCAGGTTGCCGCGTCTGTAGTACGGCAACAGGACGTAGACGGTCTTGTCCTGCCCTTCGCTGCCGCGTTCCGTGGCAATGCTGTAGTCGACATGGTGGATGATTCCCGGCGTGTTGCCAAAGAGCTTGTAGGCTTCTACTTCGTGCATAGCTTGGGCGACGGATTCTTGACCGAACGGGCATCGGATCTTTTTGAGGGCGAGCAGGTCGCTTGTCAATGTGTCTTGGACGAGGTAGACGTAGGAGAAGCCGCCCTGGATGAGACAAGTTGTTAATACAGCTCGAAGCAAGGGAAAAGCAACAGAGATGGGACGAGATGGGAGAGGCATACTTCGCCTAGTAAGCGCAAGATCTTGAAACTCCTATTGTTGATCTTGAGCGTGGGCGAGCCGGGGAAGCAGACCATGCAATTGCCCAGCCAGTCTATAAGATCTGAAATTACTTGCGCCATGGTGGGCTACTCGTGGGAATGGGCTATGTCTGAATTATTGTGGTGATGCGTTGGCGGAATCGTTGTCGAGTTTCTGGAACTGCTTTGCGAGTAACCACCTGTACGATTATGCTTTGGTGACGGAGAGCGATATGTAGGCGTGTTTAGTAGCTTCGCGATGTCATCCGCTTGTTTGGTCGCGCTGCGCTCGGGTGTAGTTGTTTGGTAATGTCCAACTAGCCGTTGACTTGGGAATGGCTTCCTCTTTGTGATGACGACCCTAATCGATGTTTGCGCCAAGTGTCGTAGAAAGGCAAGTTGCGATAGTTTGTCGTATGGTATCCAATGTGTTCCAAGATGTTGGCCAGAGTTAAAACGTATGCGAATGTCAGATGCGATTGATGCTCAGGGAAGGTACCTGTCAATCAACTCATCCAAAGCTACCCACAGCCATGATTGAAGGTGGCCGGATCTAGCCCGCGATGTCCACTGCCAAGAACCCTGAGCTGATTGACCTGTTAGTACGGCTCCTGCGATTGCTGTTATAGCCCGCCATTATGGAGCTCAAGAATGCCTTCCTTTTTTTTGATAAGGTCTAGTAAACTCTGTTTCAGGTGGGAGAACTAGCGTTGGCTCTTGAGAGCTTTTTCGAGAGTTTAATTCTTCATATCCAATTTATATTTAGAGCACAACCCTGAGTTGTTGAAGTTGCGCACTAACAGATTCGATAGTATAGGATTGCTCCGACGAAACAAGTCAGCTTCCGCGCCACAGCACTGGAGCCCCCCTTGCACTGAGCTTCCGGGGGGTCCGGTCCGCAGCGCCTCCACTCTCCCAGGAACCTCAACGGCCCCGGAACCCCGAAATAGAAGATAGCATCGTGGCTCTTCTCACCCCGGAGTGCTGACGATGACTTCAATCCGCCAATATCCATTTTGCAATGCTCATTGCCTTACCACGGGGAAGTTGCGGACAACGATGGCATCTTGTGGTCATTCTGCAATTGCGAGTGACATCCTACCACCAGGGCACCCACTCACCCAGCAGTCGTTTGTTTGACTGCTCCTTCCCAGTCTGACTGACCTACGTGACTGCTCAACATCCACTCATCGAGGCAGTGGCCGTGGGCATGGCGAGCAGCTCTTGCCCTTTGGTCTTTTACGGGAAAATTATCTTCACCCCAATCGCACTGGTCACTGTGAGAGTCGGGTCCGGGTCAACCCGTTCGCATCCATTGTTTCTCGGCGCGCGCTTCAAATCTCTCCGGTCAATGACCACCAGCATCTTCCGCCTGAACGTCTTGTTTTCTGCCTCCGGGTTATCCATTGCCTTAACCTTAACCGTCCGTTAACATGCTTTCTTCAAGGTCTCATATATCCTGACTATCGGATTTCATCTCATGGGAGGACGGAGCCAGCCATGGCCCACATCACGACGATTACTTCGTCTACACCATGTGTATGCGTACGAAGTGATTTCTGTGGGTGAGCGACCAAGCCGAACAACCGGAGATATGATACTACGCCGAAGAGGTCGTTGTTTTTCACGGATCAACGTCACTGTGGGATACATGAGGAAGGCGTTTAGGTCATGGCGAACAGCCTCAAACTCATACTTAGGTTCTTGGACTCTTGCCTTCTTGTTTTCTATCCAAGATCAGACACGTACTCCATCAGCCAAAGGACGGCCGCATCAAGGGTTACAGGAGATGCGCTGTGCCGTAAATCAAAGACATCTTGAAGCATGTGGTGAACAGTTGAGGTGGAGAGATACGGCTCTTGGCAGAGACGAAGAAGAGCACATGTAAGTAATTGTATTACACGGCAGTTGAGTCAGATTAGACTGACAGCACACTCTAGGATGTTCTCATCAGAGGCTCAAGGTTGCTAGCGAACAGTTAACATGGCCACCGGCGTCTGAGGAACGTAGTGGAAGAGTGTCAACGTGAACAGCCATGACCACCTCCCGCATGGGAATCTCCAACCTCCTCGATATAAACACCAACCGACTTGGTGTACGACAAACATCCGCTGCGAACGCCTGGTATCACGAGGAGGCCTGTGGAAGCTTGCATGGTGCGATTTCTTAGGGACAAACACATACGCCGGCATTCTGGGCTTGAACGGCAGTGTTTCTGACCTCAAGACACTGAACGTTACGATGGACCAAGGAAATATCCCCCTCCGAACAAAGACGATCCTGAAATATATAACAGTCAAGCTCTCACACCTCATACTCAAGCCTACTCAAACTCCCAAACCAGATCTTTTCTGAACGCTTCGTTTTCTCAGCACCACGGATCAGTTACCTTGAGATCTTCACAGGGGCATGTTGTACACTAAACCGAGGGTCCCATACCGCCATAATGCCACAATCTCCACCTTCCCTTCAGAATGACTTCAAGAGGCCACAGAAAGCTGGGACTGTCGCTTCACATCCAACTCGTGGCAACAGTACTGACTCTCTCCATTGCAAAACGGCCAAAGAAGAGTCTGAACAAGCCGGCTCGCTCAATTACGAGATGGGAGTTGGCAGCAAGGGCGAATTCTCAGCCCAGGTAATCCCTACTGGTCAACCAGGAAGGACTGAGCGGTGGCCCCTTGGCGGCTGGGTCTCCGAGATTGTGGCCATCATAGTGTCTGCAGGAGTTGCCGCTACGATACCCGTTGTTCTCGGCGTCTATAATCACCGCCCCATTCCGCAACTCACTGGGGCCATATCGATTAATGCAGTCATTGCCGTCCTCTCTACCGTCGCAAAGTCCAGTCTGTTGTACGCCATGTCTGCCGCTCTTGGGCAGGCCAAATGGGACTGGTACTGCCACGCTCAAAAGTCCAAGAGGCTCAACGATATGGAGACATTCGACCAAGCCAGTAGAGGACCACTCGGCGCCGCCAAGGTTCTGCTCAGCCGACATACAGCCCTGTCGCCGACCTCTGTAGGCGCACTTGTCGTCATTCTCTGTCTCCTTGTCGACCCTTTCACTCAACAGGTCGTGGGCTGGGCCGAAAGGCAGGTCCTGGTGCCGTCCGAGGAGGTGTGGACACCTAAAGCAACTGTTCCCTATTTTTGCCCATCGTGGTACGGCGTCGAGCCAAACGAGTGTAAATCCAGGTTTTCTGACGCTGTCAGTGCTGGTATCTGGGTTGAGCCCGAGGTATACAAATTCGATGCCCACTGCCCTACCGGCGATTGCGAATGGGAACCATTCGAAACAATTGAATTCTGCGTGGATAATGGGATTGTCGAGCCTTCGACCACAAACTGCGATATCTCTTTCAATCAGACACATTTCGATCAAGGCTATAACATTTACAATGGAACTCAAGGAGAGGCCAGTATGGCGTGGTCTAAGCCTTGCGATTTATTTCCAGGTGTCTGGAATTACTCCGAGCCAGAGAGGTTTGAGTATTGGGGCAGTGACTGGGGTTCCACATTTAACAACATAGGATCAGTCAAGGCGGTTCAGAGTGGCTTCAGGATGGACCCCTATAACTTGACCTATTACAACTCAACTCCGGTGCCATACCTGTTCGTTAGGTTTCCAGCCGAGATTATCACATGGCTGCCATACTCGTACTTAACAACTGACGGGTTAGCAAACGCGGATGTGAACGATGTATCTGATGTTCACATACCAAGCCCACATTTGGTGATGGCTCATACACGCTTCGCCCTGGAGACGTTCGAGGGAGGGGTATTCACTCGGATTCCAGAGACGCTACGGCCAGAAATCACGGAGTGGTCAGCACTGTCTCTTTGCAAGGTTGAGAGAAAGATGTCTGTCAAGAATGGGACGCTCCATTCGTCAACCATTACATCCACGCGCCTTCAACAGTCAAACCCTCTACTCGCGGAAGCCTCGAACGTGGATTGCTGGGGTCCAGAGAACGTGAACCTCAGTAGCCCATCAATGGCGTGGCTTTCCGTACCTCTTCCGCCGCTCTCAGATCTACATCGATCCCCTTTCAGGGCAGATCCCTCGACAGGCACCTTCTGCTTGTTCAACGGGTACATTGTGGACTACGAACTCTATCAAAGAATCGCGTTTGTGTTGCGGTGGACCATAAGATATAACGCAACGGGACAACACGCTGACGACCGTCTTGTCTACGATCACTGGGAACGAGACAATGGTGGCGGAAGCACTCACTTCATCGAGTTCTCTGATGTTCCTGATCGCATCAGTAAGCGAGGGCTGGGCTCTGTCATGACCTCCATCACCGCTGCGCTCAACAACCTCACTTTGGCAACGAGCGACGACCGAGCGACAGGCAGTTACGTCGTGCGCGAACGAATCTTGGAAGTGCGCTGGCCATGGTTGGCACCACTCTTTCTGGTGGAGCTCCTGGGCATGGGCTATCTGCTCTTCATGATCCTTCGATCCCGACCTGTCACAGTCGGAGGGGTGTGGAAGGACTCGATCCTTGCTGTCCTGTATCATGGCTTGGATGATGGCACCATACTTTCCCGAAGCCATGGGCCCAGCGGCCTGAGAGAGATGAAAAAGCAGGCCCAGAGAATGGAGGTTCATCTCGAACGCTCTAAGGGCGTCGATGGTCGAGTTGTCCTGGTTCATGACAGCGACGATGGCATCTTCCACTCTAGAGAGCCAGGAGAGGTGAATGTGTGAGGATTCCATAACTCCAATTCGGAGAATGGGCGGGATGAAGTGAGTCTACGGTCAAGATTCACCGCGGCAGAGAACTTCCGATCTTGCACATCCTTGTCGCTTTCTTACTGTTACCATGCTTTCGGTCTTACTCTTATTTTCTATTGTCACTCCTTCACTTCCTTATTCTTTGCTTCCCTTCAATGGACCTCCTAAGGTTTTGCCAGCGGAAATCCTGTTGTTAACAATGGTTGTTCCTTCTATGGCTCTCAATATCATAGTTACCCCCAGCGGCCCCCCGCCCCTTGCCTCTCCCATCGTCCTAATCTCGGTATATGCAACATGCTGGAGAATTACATACTCGCTGGTGCTGAATGTTATGATTAAAATTCGCGCAAGAAGGTGTCTAGCATTCCCGAACAAGGACGACGCGCTCATCCTCCCTAGGATGATCGAGACGGACCTCCATGTGCTCCGTCGCCTTCATCATTTCTTTCAGGGTTTTCACGTGCCCTATAGTGCTCCTAGCTCCATCGTCTAATCCATGATACAGGACAGCGAATATCGAATCTTTCCAGACTCCTGCTGCTGCTCTAGGCCGAAGGATAATATAGAGTAAATACCCCATACCCAGTATTTCGATGCCAAAGAGGACCGTAAGCCATTTACAGCGCGCTACCAAAATGGTCTCCCGCACGACATAGCTTCCCGTAACCCTCTCATTGGTCGCCGCATAGTTCATGTTGTTGAGCGCTGCAGTGATTGATGTCATAATGGAAGGAAGTGTTTGACGGGATATTCGAGCGGCGCGAAGTTGAATATCTTCCCCATAATGGTACGGCGTTTCCCAGCGCTCATCAACAAGGTGCATATTATCAAACCCGGCTGCCGTTGTTGCCTTCGTTACGCGATACACCTGCGAGAGATAGTCATCCACTATATCTCGAGTTGAAAGCTCAGGGTTCTGTAAGCAAAAGGCACCTGTCAAGCTATCCGCTTGGTAGCTTCGGTTTCCAAGGGAATCTGGAGAAAAAGATCCTGTCATATTTTTCACAAGTACCGAGGACATGGTTGCGCTGTCTTTAATGAGATCTTCTGGGACCCAACATTTGGTCTTTTGCTCAAAGGGTTGGTCTCGATAGGCCGCCTGGAGGTACTTCGACGACGTGATAGCGGAAACAGCCGTGCCATTCACAACGCTCATTGTTCTCTCGACCTGACAAATAGATAGCGCCGACCAGTCTGTCATGTTAACCCGTAGCTCGATCATCGGTTGATACCTTTTGGTGATCTCGCTCTGTGTCGTCACGTGGTAGACCTGTGGTAGCATATCATACCGAGTATGGCCCATGAGCACGACCGCGTCAGGTATGTGCATCTCAGACAAATTGCCAACTTTCCCGGTTGTCTCCAAATCGGTGATGACTTCCGTCGGGAACGTGGTCATAAATAACGGGTTGGGATGGGGCTCGTCGCCCCAGAAAGACATCTCAAATCTAGTCAGAACAGAGTATGCCGACCAGACGTCGTCGTTGAATTCCCCAGCCTCAGGTCGTGCATCAACTCTATCGGTAAAGGTAAGGGGACCGAATTCCCAACGGGTATCGTTCAGATCGAAGATGCTCTCTGGAAAAAAAATACTTTCTCGTAAGAGGCTCCAGCAGGCCGTCGCAGTATCGCATTGTGCCTCGAGAGTTTTCGGTCAAGTCGTAACGGATGTAAGCGTCGTCAAACTCGGACTGATTGAAAGAAGGTAGGTCACAGGAACCCATTGGAGTCTCGATGACCCCGTTGGTGAGGCAATATTCTATCGTATTGAACGGTTCCCACTTGCAGTCCCCGCTAGGACACTGCGCGTGCGTTATGGGTTTGTAGGTCTCGGGTTCAATCCAAATAGCGGCATATATGGCGTCTTTGAAGGCTTTCCCGCATTCAGTTGGCTGCTCCCAATATACTTTATTGGCGTTGCAGAAGAGCGGAGCGCGTGCCTGGGCTGCCCAGACCTCGTCAGAGGCCACCAGTCTTTGCCGTTCCCTAAAGCTGACAGTCTGCTGGGTGAAAGGGTCGACGACAAGCGAAAGGATAATGACAAGTGCACCCAACGATGCCGGCGAGAAGGCCGTACGGCGATTGGTCAATTATCTTCACTGCACCCAACGGCCCTCTGCTTGCCTGGTCCAACGTTCCCATTTCCTTCAGCCGCCTCCTCTTCTTCGTCATCGTCCTCCAACGGCTCTTGTTGCCGTTCTCCTCCTGCCCGTACAGTGCTTGTTCTTGTGGATGTGGTTGGTCATGGCCATTACCAGAATCAGCAGCAGCAGCAGTATCATCATACCAATCCCACTTGTCTTGACCCAACGCGGCGCAGATGGCGCACAGCAAGCTGGATTTGGCCACGGTCGAGAGGACGGAGACGACGGCGTTTAGAGAGACGTCCCAGGGTAGACGCGGGACAGGTTCATTGTTGTAGATGCCGAGCACGACGGGTATGGTGACGGCACATGCGAAGGAAGCGATGACGGCTAGGATCTCGGTGAGCCAGCCGTTGGTGTGCCAGTCTTCGAGAATCTCGGAGAGACTCCGTGGGGATGGATTCGGATTCGAAAGACCGCCGGTGCCATTGCCATCGCCACCATCACTACCGCATCCACGGGCGTTGCGTTCTTCTTGGAGGAGATAAAAGTCGTCGTTGTCGCGGATGTCGACTTCTGATAACTGGTGGATGAAAGATCGTTTTGGTTCCTCTTGAGAGTCGTCGACTCTTATCTGATCAAGGTCGATGAAATCCTCAGTAGTATTGGAGGAGGAAAAAGGCGGTTGTGGAATCTCAGGTGGTGGCTGTCGCGGCTTCGTGAACTTGTCAAGAAAAGGGACCCGAGACTGTGCCATCTTTTGATCTTCAAACTCCCATATGTAAATGGTTGATGAGGAAAATTCGCTATGATCTCAATCAGAGAGACCTTACTGACCAGGTTGAGTAGAGAGTGAGCACAGAAAGGGGTGAGAAGCCCACCGAGTGAGGGTGTTGGTAACTACACTACATAGTAACCACCTGTACGAAGACACTCGCTTCTCATAACCAGCTTCCGAATCCAAGCTCGAGGGGGGGTTTTCGCGATGCAGACAAACTCGTTTCAATATCAACCACTCGATTGACACTGGTGGCAACTCAGATGCTGCCTTCCGGAGCGCTTGAGTGCTGGCTGCACAGTCTATACAGTGTATCAAGTTTTTTTTCCACTCAGTTTCTGCGATACTACCATTCCCATGAAGCTCTTACTATGTACAGCCCTGGTTAGTTTGTTAGCGTGGTTTTTCAAGAGCAACTCGGACAGGGGAAACCAGGAGTCCCTCCAAACTAATCTACGGCACTCAAGAATGGATTGATATCTCCCTCTTCCCAGCTGTTGTGTTCTTTTGAAGACAATTGTTGGCTGCCTCCTTTCATTCACTCTCTCCTAGTTAACCCGGGATAAGAACAGGATATCCAAAGCCGCGGATATGCAACCAACCGCCAACCCAAGAAAATCTTGTCCATCAACAGTCCACCTCCCGCTGTTCCCTCATAAGTTCATGTAGCCGTCCGATATCTCGGGTAAAAAAAAAAAAAAAAAAAAAAAAAAAAAAAAAAAAAAAAAAAAAAAAAAAAAGAAGATTCAGAATTGGGTGATATCGCAGCAGCAGGAAACTGCCATAGAAGCTATCAAGACACGTAGTTCGAGGGCTGACGCACCAAAAGAACTGACAAAGACAATAAGATAAGATACCAGGGACGAAGAAGAATAAGAAAAAGCTAAGCTACATCGGATGGATGGGGAAGAGGGATTCTTACATGTGCAATGACAGATGGGATAGAAGACCAAAGACCAGATGGAAACCCAAGCATCTGTCTGACAGGTGCTGGCATGTGCCATGACAGAAGCTAAGCTAGTAGGGAACTGCATGGAGGTAGCCTTTTCGGTTGTTTTGCGCGAGTTTGGAACCTTTCATCTAATCCACAACAATGAAATGTTTGAATGTATGCGTTCTCGCTTACATACCTCTACTCATCTCTCATCTTAACGAGTCTGACAAGTCTTAGTAGGTACCTATAAGCCTTTCCTCCTCTCTTTCTGACTCGCCTTTCTCTACTGCTTCCGTTCCCAGGCTCCTTCCTACATTTGTCTACATTTTAAAAATGAGCACCGCCTATCGATACTACACAGAGAAGTGGCAAAGATCACGATTTTGGAAATATTCTTAAACTCATCGTTCATGATACTCCATGCTGCATGATACAGTAAACTACAATACACACGCTCCCGCCCACTTACTACTGCCTCTGACTGTTCCGAGTCCTGCTCTCCCATCCCATCACCAAAGCCAACGACCCAACCAACCCAGACACCTCCCAGCCAGTTTCTCCTCCTAACACGTACGTGATGATCCATTACCGTATGCCCTCTCGATGCACTAACCTCCCATCTCACCCCATCCCATCCATTCCTAGCCCATCCATTCCTAGCCCATCCTAACCCTAACCCTTCCCTCCCTTCCCTTCACTTCCAAATTTCCCTAGTGATTTGATTTGATTGTAGACGAGTAAATTCGAGAAACTGTGTCTTTGTTGGACATTTTTTGCTTTGCTTTGCTTTGCTTTGCTTTGCTTGCTTGCTTGCATTAACTGGTATGAGCCCAAGATTTGCGGTGTAGGACAAGACACTGCAAATAATGACGACTTCATGGCCGGGTGTACATTGCTCTTTCCTTTTTAACTTGCTAAGAGCTGATGTGATGATGATAAGGAACGCTGATGATAAAGGTAGGTAGATAGGTAGTGATGGAGACCCGATCCATGGTGGGAAAGGAACTAAGAATACAGGTACATGAGTTTGCAACGTCCATCTTCGAGGAGGAATGAGGTGGTAGAGGTAGGTAGGCAGATAAATAGACAGAAAGGTAGGTAAGGTAGAAGCTACGCCAAGCAGCAGTTCAACTGAGATGCTGCCACCCAAAGCTACACTCTCTCACTCCTCTCGGCGGCGGCATCTTCCCCATCGTCATCTTTTTGTCATCAATAGCCTTGCTTAACCCAACAGTCCCCTAAAACTCGTCTTCAAAGGGGCAATCAACGCTATCGTGACCGTCACGCTCGCACAAGGCACACCACTTGGACGCATCCACGATTCCGCTCTCCTTGCCGGCTACGGGACCCGACTCCATCAGGTTGGGAAGGGGCGCTGCCTTCGCAACAGTGACAGATGGCACGATAGGAGCCGTGGGGATAGGCTCCAAGGGAGTAGTAGACCGGGCAGCGAGCTCAGCCGAGGCAAGCTGAGGAGTCAGGGGCTGGGTCCGAGCCCTGCTAGGGGAAAGGGGCGCCGGCTTGATGTCGTCGTCCTTGGTGGAGATGGTTATGGAGCCCATGGCGCTGACAATGTCGTCCTTGTCCTCGTCCGCCTCCTCATCATCGTCCTCGATTTCGGAGGCAAGAGACTGCGACTTGCTCTGCTGCTGCTTCTGGTTGGCGTTCTCGGTCTCGTTGGTAGAGCCAAACATGTTGGTGCAGGTAAGAATATCGTGACCAGAAGTGTCACAGAGCTCGCACCAGAGAGTGCTGTTGTCGGTTGCGGTGCTGTAGGAGTCACTTTCGGGCATCGCCTCGAGAGTTGATCCCCGGCTCCTGAGAGCCTTGTCCGTATTCTGGGGAACAGGTACCACAGTGCTTCGCGAATCACGCTGCGAGTTGCGCTCGTTGTTGCTGCCGACCGTCATGGTGCTAGAACGATGGTTCGACTCGGTTGCAGCGTTGCCTCTCCGCAGTATCTCAATCTCACGCTCGAGCTCCTCCTCGCGGCTGGCTTTGCTGTCGAGCATGGCGCGAAGCTCGGCGACCTCGCGCTCAAGCTTCTCACGAGCGAGACGATCCTCGATACACTCGCCGGTCTTGGCGGTTGGCGTCATGGCATCATCATCATCATCGGGAGCAGAATCTCTGCTGAGTGAGTGAATGATAGCCTTAAGGCCTCTGATCTCATCCTCCTTCTGTTCCAGTTCCTTGGCAAGAGGGCCGCTGTCCGGGGAGCCATTTGCGCCGTTGATAGCGGCCTGCGCTTTCTCCCTTTCCCGGCGGAGCTCGGTACGCGTCCTTTCTACCTCTCCACGGAGGAATTCAACCTCACCCCGGGCCTCTGCCTCCCCTCTACGGGCGTCTTCAAGGCCCTCCTCCAGCTCCTGAACCAACTCTTCCAGTTGCTTAAGCTGTATAGCAACGGCATCCACATCTTCGGTTCGTTCCCTCAGCTCCTGATTCTCCTGCATGAGTTCCTCGATCTTCGTCTCGTAGATTCTTTGGGTCTCTGAGCTCGCCAGCTCCAGGGTATCAATAGTGCTCCGGAAGTCGGCCCGGTGTGCATCGAACTCGGCAGTCAGCAGGGCAATCTTGTCGTTCTTTTCTTGCAGTAATGCTCGAAGCTGAGCAACGTCCTTATCTTCGAACTCTTCGTGTCGTGACCGATCACGCAACGAGCCTTCCGAGCTCTCGATGAGAGCCTGAAGCTCGGTAAGACTGCTTTCCATCTCGACCAGTGTTGCTGCCTGGTCCCTCAGCTGCCTCTCGCGGTCTTCAAGCTGAGTTCTGAGTTTCTCTAGCTCCTCCTCGTGGGCATTACTACCAAGGCGCGAGGCCGCCCGCGAGGGGGCGCGGAACCTCATTCCCGGTATAGACCCGGCAGCGACACCTCCATTGTGTCCACTAATGGAAGCGGCATCGTCGTCGTCAAAGTTTGGCTGGTGGGCATTGCCGAGGGAGGAGATACTACGAGGTCCGACACTACCTTTCCTCGTATGTGAGGGCAACCGCTTGCCCATATCTCCAGGCACTCCGCGAACGCTCTGAGAAAACTTATTAGGCTGTGGACTGGGGAATCGTCCAGGAGGGCCTGGTGTGGCAAGTGAAGGGCGCGATCCGGGCGTCATCTGCAGCCGCCTCATGGGCGACTCCGGACGAACAGCACCGGGCCCAACAGACTGGCTGAACTTTCGTATAGAGGGGGTAGTCGACGCACGGCCTCCGAGCTTCAACGCGGGTCCGGGTGGGACAGCATCGGTGGGCGTGCGAGGGAGGGAGCTACTGCCGGCATCCCGCTTGACGGCTTTGGATAGGGGGAGGAAGATGCCAGCGCCGGGCAGGCTGGTGTTGAAGTAGGAGACACTGGCAGAGGTTTGCGCATTAGCTCGAGTCCAGGCCCCCTTCAAAAAGAAGCATATTAGAGGATTGTCTGCTTACCCATCGACATCACCGCTGTTCTTTCCGCGAGAGGCAAACTCGCGGTGAAGTTCGACTCCGGCAAAGATACCCTTGCGCCCATCGACTGAACCGATGAAGCGAACGGTACCGGTCATGTTGCCGGGGACCTCGACGATGTCACCAATAGTGATCTCATCGCCGGTGGTCATGGTACCGGGGTTGATAGTAAGAGGCATCGTGTCGTTGTCGGTGGTGTTTAGGACGGAATGAAGAGCGTAGGCTTCGGTATCATCGGGGATGGTGGCCAGAGAGTTCCGCGTGAGGGCGGCGTGGGAGGCCTTGCGCGACAGCGCCGGCGGGACAAGGCGCGATGACAGAGACGGAGGAGACTGGAACTGTGACTGCGACTGGGACGAGTAGAGCTGGTTGAGATTCGGGGTTGATGCTGTAGCTATGCCGCTGAGGCCTCGGCCGGTGCGTGCTGGTCTCGAGAGGCCGAGTCTAGGTTTGGGGGTGGTCGTGTAGGTGGTGGAAGTTGCTGTGGTGGTGGTGGAGGTCATCTTGGACCAGCTTTGTGGCGGCCACCGACCTGCAAAGGCGGTCGAAGTCTGCCTGTCTGCTGGGCTAGGGGTAGGGGGTGGACTAGCAGGACTAGGTGGACTAGTAGATGCCGAAAGAAGGCCAGTCACGAGCGTGCGTCTGGCGGGAGGTGAACAAGGTTCAGGTCAGAAGTGAGAGAGTCTTGTTTACACACCCCACTCAAGCCCACCTCTCCGGAGCTGCTGAGCGATCTGCTGAGCGATCGCCCCTGACCGGTCCTTGTGCACTTGTGTGCTCGCGGTGCACAGGAATGCACGGGGGTGGGCTCGCTAACAGCGCCTGCCTTGCCTGTGTGACCCGCGTCTGTGGTACCCGTCCACTAAAAAGTAGCGGGATGGAGCCTCTCGTCCAGGGGTGAGTGCGACTGCCGTGCGGACAGGTCCCACCGGGCCTCGGTGACTGCGTCTGCTTGAGACGGTGAGATGCGCGAGCGGGACGGGAGTCTGGAAGTGAGGTAGAAAGCTTGTGGAAGAGACGGATGATCTCGAAGTTTTTCTTTTAGACCGAGACAATGTGAGCCGCCTGTAGTAGCGTATCCGCCTTTCAAGTTCCGTACTTATCGTTCTTTTATTCTTTCCAGCACCCCTTCATATCTAAGGCCCTCTCGGTCAAGAATCTGTTTTCGTCAATGCGCCGGCTTCCTCCCATGCGTTGATGTCGCTTTTGGGTGATGATAGGTTATTCTGGAAGAAGACGGTAGGGGGAGAAAACGTGTCTTCCCCCCACTATGAGCAAGAGGGTTTAATTTACGGATCCGCGGAGGAGGGACAGACTTCCTATGGTTCTTTCCAAAGACTCGTCAGCCGTCAAAGATGCTCATTTTAAATCGAGATTTGAGTCAAGATAAGACGGGTATGGTCCCGCGGCTAGTAGCGAGAAGCCCCGACCTGGAAAAGGGGTGGGAGCTGATGGCATGCCACAGGCGCACGTACCGTTCGTGAATTGCTGTGAACCCGTGAACTGAATGGAAGAAGAAAGAAGCACCGATGTTGAATTGTTGATACGATCAGTCACACCGGAATGCGAAAATGACCGATGAGAAAGAGAAGGAAACGGGGAGAATGGGCACAAAGAGCAACGAGAAGAGATGGAAGAAGGATGACGACTGTTCAGTATCATGGGCTTCCTTCCCATTATCAAGTCCAACAACCAAGGACCCTGCACAAACATAACAAGGAAGCAACACCACAACACCATGGGCAGAGTTGGCGAGAGAAGGAACCTCAAACATCGTGTCATTGCAGCTGCAAGAGCAACCAAGTATGTACACACTAATGTACCGTCCCGACGCCCCTTTTTCGTCTGGTCAGCGGCCTGCTGCATCTCATCGAACCATGCAAACAGGCACAGCAGCTTCGTTGATGTTGACGGCAGTGAGGTCGCCGGTGAGGCGTCATTGTCACTGTAACCCCCTTAAGGCTAGCCCCTCCTGCACGAGCGGATAGTGCCTAGGAAGAAACAGGCCCAGGGGCAATGTCCTTTCAGCCCATCCGTTCGCTGCCCCTGGATGTAAACAAAGCCATTCGTTGTTGCTTTGGAGGGCCGTCAAGAGGCAATGCCCATTCATCCTCCGCGCCAGTGAGATTCATGAACTGTTTCAAGACGAAGGAGAAAAGTATGCACCCCCTTTTCCATTACTGGTGAGAACGCAGTCGCCATTGGGCACCTGGGCAACCCCTCAGCTACCCAACAAATGCCCTCAGATTCTATGGTTTAATTACATCCTGGCTGAAGATCGACACCAGTCCGGCCCGGCCTGCGAACTGGACGGTGCCTGAACGTGCTCCCCTGGCGCCCTGACATTAGTCCCCACCTAACACGTTTTCAGCGGAGCACATCCGGGAATATCCCGATGATATCACGAGAGTCGGAGAGCCCAATAGAACTCTCCGGAGGCATTGTTGCTTTCCCGCTGGCTTGGTCTGAAAAAAGCCGAGGTGTATCCGGTTATTCGTGTTCAGGTAACTTTATCATATTTCTGTTATTTTTCTTCCCTTCATTGATCATTGAAAGGCAAATCGTTCTGTTGCCGTAAATCCGAGCCCCTGCCGCCTACAACTTTAGCGACTTTAATAATGCGGCTATCGTTAGCGGTGTCACCTCGCCATTCGGTTATGGTGTTGCATCGCTGACAGCATTGGCAAAAGTCCGGTCCAGGGATTCACAGATCTTGTTACGGGCCTAGCCTGCCCGTAGCAAAGCCTCACCTTGCACTTCTTCCTACCCTCGTACGTCCACGCCACTCTGCACCGCGAGCACCACTATCAACGATGCTACTATCACGGCCAAGGCAATGAACGATAGCAGCATAATCGTCCCTCTGCTGGCAGGGAACTTGCCCTTTATCACCCAATGTTGTCCAAGCAGATAGCGCTTATATCCAAGAAACAACGTCAAGATACTGATACCCAAAAACGTTGCGCCAAGCGGTTTGCCCAGGTGCCTTAGTGTTTCCGCCTGGTGGGCAGTGTCGTTGCCGTCCGATAATGATGTGTTGAGACGGAAGAGTTGAGTGATGGCAATGCCTATCGATGCAAACGCTAATGAGGTTCGTAGCCATGCGAGGAATGTTCGTTCTGGAGGCAGAAGACGTTAGCCTGTTGCACCCCGAAAGCAGGCTCTTGCTTCCTCTGCTCACCTAAAGCAAGGTGGTCACGAGCGACGCTCCCCTTATTTTCCAGCTCAATGCTCTGGAAATATTCCAGCTTTTTCTTCCATTTACTCGGTTGATGATGCTCGGCCGCCCCGTTCCCAGCTTCGCCCTCGTTATTTGAATGCGTCAATGGTGTTTGTGCGGCCGGACTATGAGCGGCAGATTGGCTTGCTGTCTGTCTTTTGCGCGCCGACGAGTTGGATGTTGGTGTTTGTACCATACTTTGGTAATTAAGTGGTTGGCTTGTTACGATGCCTTGTTGTGTACCTTCGCCGACTCCGGTGATCTCAGTTGTACGAGGCGATAGCGGTGATAGCAAAGGCTGTTGTTGTAGACCGGGACTGGCATTGTCGAGTGCTTCGGCCCTCTCGCGGGCAGCCTGTGTGCGATCGCGAATGTTAGTTACGGCATCAGTCTTCGCGCTGAGATCACTGGCGGCGTCTTATTGTCTCCGGCTGGAAAAGGTTCGAGCCCGGTATGACTGAAGAGGACAGACAGGCTACGAACAGTACGGTTAAGCATGTCTTCGGTCGAGGATGCCAGCAGTGGCACTGACTAGCAACGCAGGTAAGGTTTGAGAGGAAGAATTCAGACTCGACGAGCTGAATGACTGACTGTCCGGAATCGCAATGTCGATCAATGGTGGAGACAAGTTCGAAGCTTGTGACTTTCGCGAACAGTCCGTCGAGAACCTCGCTGGGTGTCTGGCTCGTCTGGGTCCCTAGTCTGGATTCTTGGCATCCGGATCCAGCCACCGAAATACGCCCCGGTCACTGATGATTGCGCGTGTTTGGGATGTCACTGACCTTGAGAATCTCATCGAGACGGTCTTGGGTTGATTTTCGTCGCGGGGCCCGAAAGGTTAAAGAGCCGTGGCGGACTAGGTATGGCTCTGGTTCGGTACTCTCAAAAGGCACCTCGGTTGTGGAAGGGGAGGCATGGAGGGCTGGCGCTGACCTCGAGGTCGCAAGCCGCTGGTCGTCGTCGGCCATATTGTGATTGTACAGTACAGTACGTGGTCTTGAGCGATCGTACGAGATATGCAGTTTCAACGTGACAATGAGACGTCGGACGGTGGTGTCAACGGGGCCAAGGATTGCGATTCGATTAGAAGATTAATCTATTGGAATTTGGAGGACAGCGCAGAGATTGCGGCGAAGAAGTTGATTTGCGACTCGAGGAATGGCACGCACGGGAAACCAAGATGCATTGGTCCAGGGAAGCTGCGATTCCAGGCCAAGGTTCGGATTGTTGGCGTCATCGGCCTTGTCCCCGCAGAAACCGAACCCTTCAGTGGGTCCCGGTCAGGCAAGTTCCGTCTCGAGCCCGGAATGGTAGCTTTCCCCGTTGATATTCGGTTAGTTTATATCAGTCGTTACTCTCGCGATCATGACAGCCTCCAGATTGTTGACGGGATTGCTCATGTGGTTTATCTTTCAGGTTGTATCTTTGGAAAATGATAGGATGACATGGGATCCCGGAATCATATCCTCCCGAGGAAAGTGTTGCAGGAAGCTTGAGGTTTGCGCATGACCACCACCTACGTGCATGGTTACTTAAGAAGTTCATGGCTGCTCTTCAACACCTCACGCAACTACCTGAAGTGCCTCCGTCACCGCTCCTGATGTTTGTACCGACCTTGGGATTTGATCCGGGCCCGGGCGTGCCGGGACATGGCCCGTGCCGCCCGCTTCCGCTCCTGGTTACCCCACTGCCCCGCCTCGAAGCCCCGCCCATTGCCCGGGCCCGGGGGCCCCACATCTACGTGAGCCGGCAAGGCGACATCGGGGCGGCCGCCGATTTGGCAGGTCGGCTAATACATAACTAGCTTGAGCATCTCCATTCTTCCTTTTGAACTTTACATTGGACCCCATCATACTTGCACATAACAGGAAACATGGTGACCATTCAAGGAAAGAAAGTCGGCAACATAGGCTTCGGCCTGATGGGTATGATGTCCTGAGCACAACCAACCTCTGAGGGCAGTAATATGCTGACAAGAATCACCAGGCCTAACATGGCGAGCATCCAAGCTATCGGACGATGAGGTCTTTCCCGTCATCAAGGCCGCTCTCGATGCCGACTGCAACTACTTCAACGGCGGCGAGTTCTATGGCCCTCCTGAACACAACTCCCTTACCGTGCTCAAGCGTTACTACGACAAATATCCGGAAGATGTAGACAAAATCCTCCTCAATGTTAAGGGCTGCATGCTTCCGGGCTTGGTGGCTGCTGATTCCTCGCCTGAGGGTGTCCGGGCCAGCATCGAGAACTCGGTCTGCATGATCGGGGGCAAGGGAAGGATTGATCAGTTTGAGGCGGCCCGTAAGGACCCCAAGGTGGACATCGAGGTGACCATGAAGGCCATGGACGAGCACATTGAGGCCGGAGATATCAGGGGCATCGCGTTGAGCGAAGTCAGCGCCCAAACGATCCGTCGGGCTGCAAAGGTGGCCAAGATTACGGCTGTTGAGGTGGAACTGTCCATCTGGAACACCGAGCCGCTCGAGAACGGCGTGCTGGAGGCTTGCGCTGAGCTTGATATTCCTGTCCTCGCATACAGTATGTCTCTCATGAATGCCTCCTGCTTTTTTTCGTCAGTTGTCGATTCTAACACAGATACCCCACAGGTCCACTTGGCAAGGGCTTCTTGACCGGGCAAGTCAAGTCCTTTGACGACATCCCCGAGGGAGACTTCCGGAGGATGTTGCCTCGGTTCCAACCTGAAGTTTTTGAGACCAATCTTCGGCTGGTTCGGAAGGTAGAGGAACTCGCGGCGAGAAAGGGATGTACACCAGCTCAATTCGCCGTCAACTGGGTTTTGGCCCTTTCTAGACGGCCTGGGATGCCAACGATTATCCCCATCCCGGGTGCCTCATCGCCGGAGCGTGTTCGGGAGAACGCTGTGGAGATAGAGCTGACGGAGGAGGATATGGCTGATGTTGAAAAGATCCTCAAGGAATTCGCTCCGGTTGGCGACAGATACCACAAGCATGGCATGGAGCTTCTCGACAAATGAACTCGATGTGTAGGTAATAGGGATTGATATCAGAATCTTGTGAAGCCTGTTCACGAAAGGTGAATAATGAAGGCGTGCATGCTTGCTAGGGGCCCCTACAAGAGACTGCCCATCCCCACGCCGGTGCCTGCCTGTGTGCCCGGGCCTGTTCGGTTAGGCGCAACCAGACGGGATGGAGGAAACGCTAACAAAGCAACCTGGGAATGACATCCAACGCCGCCCTGCAATAGTCCTTCTCCATTGCGACATGCCACTGTGGTAACTGTGATACTCTGTCTGCAGGATGTGATTACGACGGTCGAGGTTTCTCTCCTTGCTTCATCTACTTGTACGGTCCAACTCGTGAAAGAACGACTAGAGGATTATCTCCGGATAGTAGTAGTGGAAGGAAGCAGTGACCCCCAAGTGTTATCGATTCGTTCTGCATCTGATGGGTCCCTTAGCGCTGTCAGTCATTCGTCCGGCGCGGCTGTCCCTGTTAGTGCCGTTAGTGGCAGGAGCCCCGAAGCCTTATCTACCTCTAGGCTCAAACACGTAAGAGCCTTGCGCGTTCTTCCCAACTTTTTGAGCTCGGCTTTGGAAGGACAGCTGCAACCGTCTTCCATTCAAAAGCCAACGTTTCTCTCGTCACAGAGCAGCTTTGAGCACCCGATTGTCCCTCATTATTCCTCCCTTCCTTCCAGGTTACTTCATCTCTTACAGCGACACTTATCTCGGATCACCCCCAGCGCCATATCTCTGTCCTATTCCACAAGCGCAACATCCTTGGCCGAACACTCGCATTTCTCTGCTTCAAACACCGAACCCAATAAAGCCAGCGTCCGAGTTCACGAGCATCAGCTACAATGTCGGAGAGTCACTGGGTAGACTGGAATAAGAACACGCAGTCCAAGGACTATCGTGGCTCTGGTTCCTTCTCAACCTTCATCATCATCGGTCGTATGTTGTCAACTTTCTTTGCTTCCAATTCGCTGCCCCTCCCCCTCCATGATCGTCACGTTTCCCATTCCATGGGCATAATAGCTCTTTAACCCCATCGTGCGATCGGAAGCTTACGCTAACATTTGCCTGCAACAGCCGTCTGTTTCTTCCTTGGCATACTCTTCGCGCAGTTTCCCTATGACTTCCCGTTGCTCTGGACCTCGGAGCCTGTTCAGGCCACGTACTACGACTTCCTCGAGACGCACGTCAAGTTCCTCCACGCCTCGCCTCCCATCATCTCGCGCATCCTCAACATTGTCATCTTCGTTGGCCTCCTCGGATTTTTCATGAAGCTCTTCCGCCCGGCCGAATCCAACGTGTTGTTCGACGGCGCGTCGCTTATTCTGTACGTCATTGGAGTCGGCGTCTACACGAGCAACATCGTCAAGGGAATGCGCACCATCACTGCTGGCATCTGGGACATGGAAGACTTTGCTGGTATCAAGCACGACGGCCCCGTCTCGGGCGAGGTCATTCTCGGCAGGGAGGATACCATGAAGGTGCTCAGCGCTAGCAACACCATTCTGGCCATGGTGCTGGTGGGAGTCCTTGTCTTGCAGGCTGGCCAATGGTACGCCGAGTCTAAGGAGAAGGACGATTTTGCCAAGGGCGAGAAGAAGGACAAGAAGAATGGTGGCCAGCAGCAACAGCAGCAACAGCAGCCCCAGCAGGTGGAAGATAAGAAGTCGCAGTAGAAGCGTTGCTTCGATTATTTGGTGGGCTTGTTCTGGGCGCCGAGCAAAAGGGTGTTCATCGGTGCCGTCGGACGACCCGATGGTCCAGAGCCTCAAAGCAGGCAAGGTACGGAGGTGGAAGGCAATGGGACCAAGGGGAAGGCATTTTCAAAAATGGCTTTTTGACCGGTCAAAGAGATACATTACACCTTCGGGATATACTTGCACGCATTCAAGTATCTTCAAGACACCTGTGGATCGAAATTCGAAACATTTCCAGGATCAAAACATAATGGACTCTAGCCGACGTACTTCTAACTCATTACGAGGCATATCACAGTTTTGCAACGGCCTTTCTTAACCAAAGCGAGCGATATTGAACTGTCCATATTCGGTTGATTCTTACGACCGCTCGGAGGTGTAATCAAAATGAGAGCAAGGGCTGCGAGATGGCACAGCTAAAAGAAGTTTCGGTCTGAGGGGGAGGATTGGCAGTCCCTTAGATCTGCTGAGGCTTTTGAGAAGAGGAGAGGGTTCTTGGTCTGGGGTTCTGACGAAGTATGACCTCTAACAGCACATGGGGGCAATTGGAATTAGATTAGCGTGGCATCATGCGAAAGATATATAGCGTTCGATCCTCTGTACAAGTCGTCAACATTCTCAGTGTTGAATATCATCCATCATCTTCCACTTTTTGCTATGCCATTGCAAGTGTTTCGAGTCGAAAATGTGGCAAGTGCCTACACATACTGATAAATAGGCAGCCATATATGGTGACAACAGTTCAAGCTTACGAGACACAGTTACATGAAGATAATTTTTTTGAACTTAAAATGTTCAACACACTTGGTTTGATCATGGAACCTGATGGCTAGTGATACTATCAACCGTCACTCCAGATACCCTAAAAATACAATCTCCAACAGTCCTGATCTGGCCCTACTTCACCATGGCTGACGCCTTCCCCTACTCTTTTTCTTTCTTCCACGCCGTTCAACAGGTTTTCACCATCATCCTCTTTTTTTCCCTCTAGCTCTCCTAGGTACTATCAATTTCCTTTACTTGTTCTCCCACCTCTTTACTAAATTGACTCCCATGGTTCCCGTCATCATCAGAAGTTTCATAGCAGTCATCGCATCGTTACAGACATCACATCACTCCAACCATTTAGTTTCCCCTCACCCAACACAACCCCATACCCCATCCCTCCCCTCACCAGCCAACAGAAGTCGAAAGACTCCAACAGAGACACACACCCCCAACAGCTCAGGCCAACTCCAACCGATAACTGGCAACCTCAAACGGCCTCAAATCAACCTCAAACCTCCCCTCCACCACATCAAACCCGCTCACCTCCTCCAGCTCATCCTCAAGCAAATTGACTTTACTCACCCTCTTAACCGGCCACCTCGTCTCGATGGTTCCCCTCGTGCGTCCACCAAGTGAGTCGTAGATCCTCAAAATCACGCTCTGTCCCTTCTTCTTCTTCAGCGGACTTTCGTCGTCGTCCTCAACAGAGACGTCCTCATCGTCTTCGGCGCGCTTGATCGTGTCGAGGATGAGGGATGGGTTGGAGTTATCGGTGAACCAGACGGGTGGTTCCTGTTCGTCGAGGGCAGCGAAGGAATGAGGGGACTCGAGGAGTTTAAGCGGGTTATTGAACTCGTAGGCTTTGCGGACGGTCATGGCGCCTAGCGAGCCCGTGTGCGGGAAGACGGCCCAGCGGATGGTGTGCGAGCCCATGTCTGCGTGGGCGTCGGGGGCTTTGGGGGAGCGGAGCAGGGACAAGCGCATGAGCGAACCGGTGGTGGCGAAGCCGTATTTGGAATCGTTGAGGATCGAAACGCCGTAGCCGTGTTCCGACAGGTCGGCAAACTTGTGACAGCAGACTTCGAACTTGGCCATGTCCCAGGAGGTGTTGTAGTGGGTTGGGCGGCGGACGATGCCGAATTGGGTTTCGTACGAGGCTTCCGTGTTGCGGATGTCGACGGGGAATTCGACCTTGAGGAATTTCATGGTTTCGTGCCATTCGACGGTGGATTGGACTTCGACGTAGGACTGGAGCTCGTTGACGGCGGCTGAGAGGCTGATGATGGTGGAGATGTGGGACTGGTCGGAGATCTTGGTCTTGGTGATGACGCTGACACGGTGCGCCTTCTCCTCATGCACTTGGGTCTCGCTGGACTGCAGCTCCTTGCGCGTGTCGAGGTGGTAGACCTCGACGTCCCAGGCTTGCCAGTAGAGCGGCTTGTCGTCGAAGATGACGAATTGGTTGGCGCGCTGGCCTTCGGGGATGACCTCGCGCCTGTCGTATTTGTCGTAGAGGGACGTGATGGTGCCGGCTTCGACTCGGACCTTGAGTCGCTTATTCTCGAGGACGAAAACTCCGTTGGAAAGCTTGTGGAGTTTAACACCATCCTCCTCTTGCCTGATTTCGTACTGTTGGAGTTTAAGGAGAGGTCCTACACCCTTGGCAAGGGCAAAGTCACCCTTGGAAATCTCGACAAGTTCCTCGCGATACCATGGTAGAGTGTTGAGGGCAATGCCGCGTTCCATGCTCGTGGTTTCTACTTGGAAAACGCCCAATGCCTTGCAAGCATCCTTCAAAAGCCTTTCACCAGTCTTGAAGATTTGCGCATATAGCTTTGAAAATGAAGTTAGTCATGTTTCATCAAGAACACTTGATCAACTCTAAACATACCTTATCCGAATCATCATAGCACATCTCAATTGAGCTGCCAGGAAGACAATCGTGGAACTGGCAGAGCAGCGTTGCTTCCCACATCTCATCGATTTCCTTCTTTGGATACCTGTAGTCTTTATCCTTGAGCGAGGCAATCGTTGCGAGCTGCTCGAGATCCCTCAGCACAAACTCAGCTTTCCGGTTGAACTTCTTGTTGTTCGCTTGCGTGGTATATGTTCCGCGGTGCAGCTCGAAGTACAGCTCGCCAAACCAGGTAGCAAGTGAATCGGCCTTCCGCTCGAGACTATCAAAGAAGTCATCCACCGAGCCGCCCAGGGACACCCGCGGTAGGAGACCAACGGTATCGCTGATACCGCGGCAGCGACGAAGCTTCTCTAGGTGCTGCCATGTAGGACCGCCGCCTCCATCTCCCTTGCCAAAGACGAGCAATGACGTATGGTCTTGGTCTAAGGACTTGTGTTGTGACATGCTGCGCTTAACGTCGCCAAAGTGGGCCTCGGCGGTGTATGTCTCTGAAGGGGGCATGTGGCAGATGACCTGCGTGCCGTCGAGGGCAACCCAGTTGAAGGTCGTATGGGGGAACGTGTTGATGTTGTTCCAGCTCAGCTTCTGGGTTAGGAACCGAGTCATGCCAGCAAGGCGGCAGAGCTGGGGTAGCTGGCTGGAATAGCCGAAAGTGTCGGGCAGCCAAAACGTCTGTGACCTCTTTCCAAAGTTGCTCTCAAAGAAGCGCTGGCCGTACAAGAACTGCCGGACCAGAGACTCGCCGCTAGGCATGTTGGTGTCATGCTCAACCCAGCTGCCTCCGATAGGATGGAAACGGCCCTCAGACACCTTCCTCTTGACACGTTCCCAGACATAGGGGTATAACGTCTTGCACCACTTGTATTGCTGTGCTTGTGAGCAAGCAAAGTTGAGCTCTGGGTAGCGGTCCATCAGGTCACATTGGTTGGACCAAGATCGAGCCACCTTGCGCTTGGTCTCATCCCAGGGCCATAGCCAGCAACTGTCGATGTGACAATGGCCGATACCAAAGACAAGCGGCTCCTTTCCCTTCTTCGTATCGTATACCCTGGCCGAGTCGACGTCCGGACCAAGGTACTGCTGAGCAATCTCCCGACACTTTTTAAGGGAGTCTTTATTGCCGAGCTCAAAGGCCTCGATAATCTCATTGCACGTCTTCAGCGCCTCATGCTGCTCCCACGACTCACTGGGGAACTCGCGAGCTGCATCGCCAATGATCCAGATATCGATGTATAGCTGCCGGGCATCGGGGTTCACGGCCACGATCTCGGCCTTATCGAGACGAAAGTGCTTGTTCGGGTCAGGAGGCTGGATGATATCGCCCCCTCCCGCTGCACCAAACATGCCATTGCAGGCCATCTCGATGTAGATGGTATGTTCCTTTCCGTCACGGAACGAGTCTGGTAATATCCACTCGGTACGCTCACCACCGCCCGTCAAGCCCTGGAGCGGCTTGCCATCATGCGTCCAGACCATGCCCTCGTTGTTGGCGTCCCAGTGGAGTTCGAGTAGCCTCTTATCGCGCAAGTCCTTGGGGACCGTGAGGACGACCTTGAACCAGTGGGTGGACCAGGCAGGACCGAAATGGGCGCCGACTTCTGTCTTTCTGAACTCGTGCTTGACGGCCTCGTCAAAGGTTGGTCGATCCTGGTCGGGGGCATCCCAGACGGACAACTTGACATGGGGCTCGCCCGAGGCGACGCCCTCGTACATCATGGCATTGAGGTTGTTGTTTTCCCATTGTCCTTTTGCGTAGAACTGACTGATGCGATCCTTGTAGATGTTGGTGATGTATTGGCCGACAGGCTTGGGTGCGCGTATCGGGTAGGCCGAGATAGGCTTGTTCTGGGTTGCTGATTCCCCGCCCATCTTGATATACCAAGGGTGTATGGTGATTGGTAGGGAGTCGAGTAGTCGAGAGGGGGATGGGACGAGTATTCTAGGATCTTGCCGGGAGAGCGAGCGTAGATATAAGCTGCTAAGGTAGAGAGGAACTAGGCAAGGTAGGCTTAGAGGTTCGTCGGTAGGTAATGTAGTATGGTCAAGCGTAGGTCATAACACGACAAGTCATCCACCAGGTTCGCAAAGTATGATGAAGAAGAAGATTAAAGCGTCTGTTTGGCGCACGGCTATATTTCTGACGAAACTAACGAATCTGCTGTACACATTGGAGCCAACGGACGGTATCGGTGTTGGTATCGTATGGTTTCGGGACGCGAGTGTTGTCTTTGGTAGAGGAGGTGACGGCCAGCGAACAAGTCTGCGGGGGGGGGTTCAATCGCGGGTGGAGGGTCGAGGAGGAGGAGCAGTGCAGGAGGAGCAACTGTGTACTTGGCGCCCAGAAGCCCCCAAGTAGGAATGGAAGGAGGAAAGAGAGGAAATGCTTGCAAAAGGACCTGACGGACCGCCCAGACCGACGGGGGGGTTGGTTATCGGATCCCACTGTCCGTGTGAAGTGCTGAATGGCAGGCTGGCGAGGTCGGGCTGCTGGTCGCTCAGGGTCGGTGGTGTGTCCAATCCGCTGAGGTGTCGCTTGCCCTGTGCACAGTGCTGAGCTGTTCCCTCGTCTCGCTGTCAGGGCTGAGGGTTGTGGCCGGGGTAGATCCACTGCAAGCCACGCCTGAAACACCAGAAAAACAGCAAGTACAGGGGCTAAAGGGGACAAATGCGGGGAAGCCATGTTCACCATGCCCTCACTTTGATCCGTCCATCCAGCCTATGAGATGGCGGGGGAACAAAGGTGCCTGCACTCTGCAGCAGCAGAAAGATGAAGTGAGTGCAACAGCCTCTTGTACAGCAACAGCCAATTTGGACCCCAACATGTCGTAACTTGTAGAAAAGTTTTGAAATGTCGATGCATTACACGCATTACACGCATGCGGTCGATCCAGCTCCTTCAAACGGAGAGGAACCACGACAACACGCCTAGCCGTCGACAGTTCCAGGCCCGTTTCAGCAACCGCGTTGGCCGACCATACATGGTGAAACACACTACATTTTCTCTGAACTAACATGATCTTTTTTCTTCCATCTTACCTCTTCCAGGTAAGGTTTGCGAACTTGCAAGCAAAGCATCCATCCGTCCCTCCATCCGAAATAGCCGATCAGATACGCCTCCGTTCCCTTGATACGAGCCTTGTTCTCGCCTCTTCTCTCTACATACCGGTATCCGTCCCGAGGATTCGGCCCCATTCAGTTTGGCCCCCATCTCCACCATAGGCCTGGTTTTTGATATTGGATATTTCGGAACCAAGATCAGACAACCAAGACATGGAATGGAACTTTGACACATTGACACACACAAGAGAACGATAATTATTTCAAAGTCACCCTTGATCATCCTACAACTGAAAAGGGCCCATGATCGCCAAGTTGCCCCCATCAAACACAGATCGAGGTTTGCAGTGGTGGGTTCCAGACCCGAACTGAACACACAATCGAATCGTCTCTGTCGCTGTCTTGTCTCATTGTCCTGTCATCAATGTTTCTGTGAAACGAGACAAGGAACAGAGAACACAGAATACCTAGCCAAACAGAGAAAAAGTAGGGAAGCGGAAGGGTTCAATTTAATCTGGCGAGAAAAGAATGGATCTAGAAGGGTTCTGCATGCTGTCTGTCTTGTCTCGTATGTGTCTCGCCTCGTTCGTCGTGTGCGTGTGCAGATTCTTCTGTATCACCACCACGCCACCACCACCTCCTCGAATTGTTGTCCCCGACCGGCATGATTTGTCTGTCTGTCTGCCTGCCCTGTGTTGTCAACCAGACCAGACTCCAGAGACACGACTACAGACTCTCGACTCGGTCACTCGAGTACAAGTCCGTGTTACCATGCAATTTTACTTTTTTCTGTCTGTTGGGGGGATATGAAAGGGACGGGGAGGGAATGGGGGTAGTACCACCACCTGTCACAAGACACCACGACACCATCTATTTCATGGTTGGAATCACAGGTGGGCAAGGGCGAGGGCAGGCAAAAGGCAAATTGATTTTCGTCACTACTGGGTTTTGTGTTTGCGTGTGTGTGGTTTCGTCTGCGTTGTGTCCATGAAGTAAAGTAGTTTCATTGCTACTATGTGCAAGTGAAAGGGGAGGTAAAGTAAGGTAGAGAGAGAGAGAAGTATGCTACGCTATCATCCAAGCAATGTACGAAAGGAAAGGTGTTTTGTGTGTGTGTGTGTGTGTGTGTGTGTGTGTGTGTGTGTGTGTGTGTGAACTGTGAACTGTGAAACCCCGGAATCAACAAAACGCCCCGGTGTTTCCCCCTTTCCCTTCGCTGTACCGTACTGAACCGAACCCCGAAGCAAACCGACCGACTGACTGAGCTGGCTAACATAATTCTCAAAGAAACATACCAATATTGCTCCAGTCCGCGTTTCTATATGGTATCCCATCCATCCATCCAACATGCCTTCCGCCATAGTACATGAACAAGAAAAGTAAACAAGCAGAGAAAAGGCTGAGATATCTAACACGCCACGCTTCACGAAATCTCGCTCGCACCTCTCTTCCTCCCTGCGCTTCCCGACCCCGTCGTGCCCAACCGGACCTCCTCCGACCCCATCCCCTCCGGCGACATGACGACAGCATCTTCCACCTTTGTACGCTGCTGCTGCTGATGTAAAGACGGAACAGCCGTCACCTTCATCTTAGGCCCTTGGTCGTTACCATAAACGCACTCATACACCACGTTTTCCTCCTCTCCGCCTTCTTCATCTTCGTACTCCTCCTCCTCTTCGTCATACTCTTCTCCTTCGTAATCATCCTCATACTCATCTTCATAGTACTCCTCATCCTCCTCCGAACTCTCCTCGCTATCGCTCTCATCTAGGTTCAACACCCCCAAAAGCGGGACGTCGATCCTAGCCAGTTGGGATTTGATCAGGTTATCCGCGACGGTGAACATCTGCGAATCTTTGTCTTCGGTCTTGGTTTCTGGCAACTCGTCCCCGTTGCCGCCCAGAGCAAAAACGGCTTCGGCTTGATCTTGGAGGGGGTCATGGACTTCTGGTGATGGCTGGGGCACTACCTTTCCATTTCCCGTCGTTGTCGTAGCAGCAGTCGTAGCAGCAACAGTTGGTGAAGAAGAAGAAGAAGGTGGCAAAACCCCAATAGGCACATCCAAAACCCACCTCCTGACCACTTCCCCCTTTGTTACTTTTCCCCCGTTCCCTCCTCCTCCTCGGAGGCGCTGCCTCTCCCTCTGCTCCAACCCGCGCTTAAACACCCTCTTCTGCTTCCGCCTTCGCCGCTGGATCCGATCCCGAATATACCAGGCCACCACCAGCATGGTGGCCTGCATCATCTCCTGGCACTTGGCGCGCTGCATGTTGGCCCACTGCTGGCACCGCTGCTGCTGGAAGTTGGCGATGGCTTGGCAGCGTTGTTGGTAGTAGGCGGCGATGCGCGAGGCCATCGCGAGGTATTTGGGGTCGAGGGTGGGGATTGTTGTGGGTTGTTGTTGTGTTGGATCCTCTGTTCCTGATGCTACTGCTGGGGACGTTGTCTTCATGCCAAAAAATGGGAGATTTGTCTGTGTCTGTGGTGGTGGTGGTGGTTGTGGTACGGGAGCGCTGCTGCTGGACTGCCGGGAGGATACGGGGGTTGGCTGTTGTTGTTGCTGCGCATCTTGCTGTCGCTGCTTCTGTCGTTGCTGTTCCCGTACTTGTTGGGCATGCGCGGCAAACATGTTGAAGAAGGCTTCTTGTTGAGATGTTGCTGTGGTTGTTGTCTTGGACATATCGGGAGACATTGGGCCCTTGCCGAACAACGACGGCTGGTCCGGCGGAGGTGTCGCCGGAACGTGGGCTTGGAACGGATGCGGCATCGGTGCCGTCATCATGATTATTATTTGAGATGTGAGTATGTGCAAATATTCGTTAAATGTCGTAGAGTGATATTTTGCTCGTTTGAGAGAGATAGTCGTCGTCAAGTTCGTTGGTGATATAGAGGTAGATATGCTGGAGTAGCTGGGGCGATGTTTGGTAATAATAGTGGAAGCTTATTAATACCAAGGAATGTTATCGTATGTCGTTGGCAGAATGTATGGACAGCTGATCTTATAAGATAAACCTTGAACAAGGGATACGAAGAGTTGACCACGTTAAAACAAACAGAAATAGTGTTGAGTGAAGCCCTACGGAGGGTGGGGGAAGGAAAGCAGGTCTGATTTATAACTCAGGCTGACTACACCTGATGGTTGGTACCTTGAAGACAATCACGACTTAGACGTCCCTCGGGCCGCATCCTGGACCCGGACGGCCACCTACGACGCGCATGCTAGATTAAGTGGGTTCATGTTATTTTGACGGCTCATCATATTTTTTTTTCCTTTCCGGGATTTGAACTTGGAAAGGGGGGGTGATAGACGGGCGGACTGTCAGAGAGAAGTGTGTTTGGCCATGATGTTGCTGGTGCAGATGGTGGAGTGAAGGGTCCTGAGGGAGGGTTCGTCCTAGCCGAGTGCCCAGGCCCGAGGGAGAGTCTGCGTCCTTCTTGGGACGCTACCACCGCTACGACTGCTGCCAACGGAGCTAACTGGTGCTCGCCAGAAGCCGAGAATAGGGTAGGAGATAAGGTGTGGTGGACGGGGGTCGGGCAGGCGGAGCTGATGAAAATGGTCTGAGAAAGGGTTCGGCAAGGCTGGAAATGGCGGCAGAACTGGTACAACATGGGGTCAACATGGGCAAAAATCGGTCGATGCCGATTACTTGCCGGTCAGTGGCCAGCCAGGCCAAGGGGCACAATCGGGCCACATTGAATCATGCCAGTCAGACGCGGGCATTGCAGTGGCAGCTAGTGGCAGCAGTGCATACCGGGCCTCATCCCGGCACCCCTCCTCCCCGGCCTTTGGGTTTCTCCTTTACTCGGACTCCCATGGTGATGAGCATCAGATAACATTTCCACTCGATTCGCATCATTGGGTTCCGGTAATCTGCGGTTGACTCCCGTCCGGTTCCCAGTTTCGGCTGACACGTTGTCTTGTTTCTCGTTGGTGTTGTCGGTTTGATCATTTTCAACTCGTCTCTTTTCTGTTGGAGTCCGTCCGCACACATCATCGTCCTTCGGAACAGACTGCCGTTTGGTTGCAGCGTCTAGATCGTTGCGAGATCCGAGCGTCATCAACAACGCATCATCAGAAACCAAAACACCTGGACTGTCTCTGGTGGTCAAGGCTGGTCTAGTCGGATCGTAGATTCAGCCGTGACCATCCTGCTGGTGCCAGTGTCCGTAATCAAAAATGATAAGCGTATGTACACTAATCAAAGATGAGGCACAACATCCTTCCAGTAATCTCCTTTGTCCCCGTCCCAAGCCGTCGTTCGTCCGTTGGTGTCCTACTCTCAAAGGCGAAACCGAACAGATCAGTGATGGGTAAAGCATGGTGTCGCTTAATAATGCGAGACATGTGAGCACGGGGCGCGGGTGGCCCAGACTCGGACATTCACGCGCGGGTGTGGCTTGTCGCGTTTGCCCATCTCGCTGAAATCTGTTTCGCTTCATTGCTTCTTGTTACGGGCGTCAACCCGATGGAGAAGTGAACCGGAAAATGGTAATGCGAGACGTCTTCAAGCATGAATCGGATATGTAATTCCCTTCTCCTCAGTTTGTGAGTTGACCTTCTGATTGTGCTGGCAGATGGGCCGATGAGCTGTCGTTGAATGTCACATGGAAGGAACCGGTCTCGCAAAAGTGGAATCGCTCCCAGTCAGTCGGGTTATATCGTGACATAGTCTTGCGGGAGCGGATTCCGGGAGCGGATTCCGGGAGAGGCAAAAAAGCAAACCGGGGGAAGGACAAGTCATGGCCCCAGTCTGAAGCTCCCCGTTTATCGCCGAGTTGATTCCTCGCAAGTTCCATATCAAAGGACACGCAACCAGGTTCCCCAGATCATGTCGCTCAAAATCGGTAAAAGTCGCGACCAGATTTGAAAGAGACGAACTGCTACAGTAGCGTTGTTGACCGGGGATTGTCCACGAGCAGAGACCGAGACCGAGATCGGGGTGTCGGTGTTGGTGGTTCTCCGTTGCCTGTTTGGTAGACTGTTTGTTAGTGCCCTGATGCTGGGATATCAACATCGGAGCTCGTCGTCGTCCTCCGTATCAACACCAAGCCCTGCAACCAGGGAGCTTTAGGCTTTCTCCAGCGATCTCCAAGTGGTTTTTCAGGCACAACCAGGGAAGGTCCCAGCGCAAGCATCACCCAGAATATCTGAACAAACAGGGGAGGAGCGACAACTTAACGGGATGGGCGTTGGAGGAGAAACAATTGTCCCCACCTCCACTTTCCGAGTTCACTTAGTTGCCGCACTCGACAACAGTGCGCCCGCAAAGTGCCTGCCAAAAATCAACTGCCAGGTGCTGGAGGGGTCCATTTTCGGCCATTTGCACCTGATTGTTGATGGTTTCCATGCCATTTTTGTCTCTTTTTTTGTCACTATTCCCCCTCCTTCAACCGCCTCTCACGACATTGATCACGCCTCGTCACGTTGATCGCGGACCTTGACGGCAGGTATTTGAAGTACTCTCGGAACTGCGCGCCATTCTGTGCATATCTCTCGTACTTGGTCGTGTCAGTACCGCACGTTTTCCCTCTCGCATTCCAAGGCCCAACAACAGACCATAATCACCGATTCTTGATGCTTCCCCCGCGCCCAAAACAGGTTCCGCGCCTCTGGATAGCGTCTCTCGGCCAAAGCTGTCGCCCATGCGTTGTCAATAACATCCGTGGACGTTGTCGTGGTGCTGTCAGTGTCGGTAGATATGTGACCACTCAGACCTCGCGACCTTCCGCCGGGCCTAGACCCCCCAGCGTGCTACTCGCCGTCCCCGCCCGGCCCGTCATCGATATCACGCCGTGTTGTCCTCGACTGTTTCAGCTTCAGATTCGCGGCAAAAAGACCCGGACCGTTGTACAGTTGAACGATCTGCCCCTTCCGCCCATCGTTGAATCCGCGGTCAACGGCCCTCTTCTAGTGGTGGAGGAGTCAGTCCAGGAAGAAGGCACCTCGACGGCTCGCCGCAAAAGGATCAAAAGGACGATTCTGCAGCTGGATCAGCTACCCGTGTCTCAGACTACTCTAACTTCGGATCCGATCCTGGATGCCCAGAGAGATGAAGCGCTAAATCTGGACATAGAATCTGCCAAGGTTAAACGGGGCAGGCGGAGGATCGCCAAGTTGGACGATTTGTCCACTACGCCAGTTGCTGTGGTCGACGAGGCTCTACTGCCCGTAAAAGAAGCAACTGAAGAAGCAGCCGAGGTAGAGCAAGATGAGCCATCAACCCAGCGTAAAAGAGGCAAGACGAGGACGGTCAGGTTGAAGGAGATCCCTCAGGGTGCCCTCCTTCCCGACGAGTCTTTCCCGTCACCGCAGCAGGAAGACCAAGAACCGGCTTACCCAGCAGTAATCCAACAGCATCGTCAAAATATGCAAAAGTTTGACAACTGCGTGTTGCTAACGCGCGTGGGAAGCTTCTACGAGATGTACTTTGAGCATGCCGAGGAGGTCGGCCCGCTTCTGAACCTCAAAGTCTCCCAAAAGAAAACGAGCGGTGGCCCAGTCTCAATGGTAAATTTTCTCAGTCTGCCCTTGTAACCGTGTGTGGCCTGCTATGTCTCCCCGTCGTGGCGTCCAAGTTGGCTCGCAAGTCAATTATCCTATTTGCACTTTGTTCTGATCATAGACCTTTTTCTAGGCTGGGTTTCCTTTCTTCCAACTTGAACGTCACCTCAAAGTCTTAGTTCAAGACCTGAATCGCCATGTAGCCATAGCGGAGGAGTACAAGAATTCCCCTTCAGAGCAGATCAAGTCGGGTGGTTTAATGCACAATCGCAGAGTGTCACGAATTATTACTCCGGGCACTCTGATCGACGAGAACTTCATGGACCCGTATGCGAACAACTACATCATGGCCATTCACCTACCTGCGGTCAAATTGGAGGAAGGCACGAGTTCTCAAGAAGCCTTGAACTCGGGAGAAGGCCAAAAGAAGGAGTCCCTTGTAGGTCTAGCATGGCTAGACTTATCCACGGGCAACTTCTACACCCAGCAGACAAGTCTGATATCCCTAGGCAGTGTCCTCTCGCGGGTATCTCCGCGAGAGATAGTACTGGACAAGTCACTGGAGTCTGCTGAAGGACACGATATCTTGTCCGTCTTGAACGAGGAGAGATATCCCTTCACCTACTCACCGCAAGGCGAGGATATACAAACCCTCAAGGACTGGGCGCCGATGCTGGACGCAAAAATACCTGCAGAAACAGTAATCAGATTCACCGACGATGAGATCAAGGCAGGCAACGTCCTGCTTCACTATGTCGGAGACCGACTTCAGGGCTTGAGCATGAAGCTTCAACCACCAATACGCCATGATAACATGCAAATCATGGCTATCGACAAGAACAGCATGCGATCTCTAGAGATCAAGCAGACCATAAGGGACGGCTTTTTTGCAGGAAGCTTGTTACATGCCATAAGACGGACGGTGACCAAGAGTGGCGCGAGACTGCTTAATGAGTGGCTCAGTAAGACACCCCTTTACCCCTTGTGCCCGTGTCAATAAACAAATCCACTGACAAATTTAGGTGCCCCTTCAACGTCCCTTTCGGTAATAAACTCCCGTCTCGACCTCATAACCCGCTTTATCGAGAACCCGGACCTCAGCGACGCCATCACAGTCCTCCTCCGTCGCTCCCACGACACCCAGCGTCTCGTCCAAAAGTTTGCTCTCAACCGCGGTGACGCCGACGATCTCCTCCGGCTCGCCAGCACCATCAAAGCCACCGAGGACATTGTCAACCACCTCAAGTCCACCATCTCCTCAGACAACCCAGACGACGATTGCTTAATCAAGCTAATCGACCGCATAAGCCTCGAGCAACCGCTCAAGCTCGCCGAGCGGATCTGGGACGCCATCGACGAGGAAGGACTCGTCCAGCAACATCAGCTCGAAGACAGCGAGACAGGCGAGATGCTTGCTCTCGCGCAAGAGATTGTTAAAGATGAAGGGACGGAAGAGGATGGGAGAGCGCTGTTACCCAAGGGAGCGACGGCCAAGAGTAATAGGGCCAGAGCGGAACTAACCCAAAACCAGAATCAAAAGGATACGTCGAAAGACAACAAGAAAATGAGTCTAAGGACTTACTACGGCGAAGACAACCAGGTCTGGATCATGAAGCCCAAGGCCAACAGGGCGTTGGCTAAGCTTCACGCCGAGCTGGAGTCGCTTCAGGAGCAAAAGGAGAAGCTTACCGAGGAGTTTCGCGCAAGGTATGCGGCGCCGTCGCTTACGCTTAATTGGAAAGCTGGACTGGGTCATGTTTGCGTTGTTAAAGGGAGGGATGCTCGACTGGCAGCGGGAGGGACGAGTCGTAGTCGCACGGCAGGAACAAGAAGTGCTGCTACGACATCCACCAACAGTAGCAGCAGTAGCAGCATGTCCGACCCACTAGACCCCATCCTCGATCCCATCCCAGACACCACCACCACCGATGCCGACCTCACCGACCCCGATGCTGACCTTGACCCCGAGCCCGTCCCAGAACCCGAATCCCTCTCCAGCCTCCGCACCCTCTCCGCCACCCGCACCACCCGCACCTTCCACCACCCCCTCTGGACCTCCCTCGGCGAATCTTTCGACCACGTGCGCCTCCGCATCCGCTCCGAAGAAACCGCTCTCTTCTCCTCCCTTCGCTCCAACGTGGTGACCTTGCTCATAAAACTCCGTCGCAACGCTTTGGTGCTTGACGAGCTCGACATCGCCACCTCCCTTTCCCGACTGGCGACGGAGCAGAATCTCGTTCGGCCTATTTTGCACGATTCCTCCAACACAAACAGTTCGCAAGGGACGGGGACGAGGACGGTTATAGTGGGAGGTCGCCACCCAACCGTCGAACCCTCCCTCTTCTCCCGCGGGATGACCTTCCAGAAAAACGATTGCTTAGTTGGGTCACCGGGGCAAGGACAGATCTGGTTGATTACGGGTCCGAACATGGCTGGGAAGAGTACCTTTCTGCGGCAGAACGCGTTGATCACCATCTTGGCGCAGATGGGGTGTTATGTTCCCGCGGATTACGCGGAACTGGGTATTGTTGATGCCATCTTCAGCAGGGTCGGGTCAGCGGATAACTTGTATGCAGACCAGAGCACGTTTATGGTGGAGATGATGGAGACGGCGGCAATATTGCGGCAGGCGACGCCGAGGAGCTTTGTGATTATGGATGAGATTGGGAGGGGGACGACGCCGGAGGATGGCACGGCTGTGGCGTTTGCTAGTCTGCACCATCTGTTGACGGTGAATAAGTGTCGGGGGTTGTTCGCGACGCATTTTCATGCCGTTGGGGATATGATGAAGGAACAGGGGATGATGGTTGAGGATGGTGCGGGCGGTTCGAATGCGAATGGGAATGGGGGCGTGGCCATGTATTGCACGGATGTGGAGGAGGATGAGAGTGGTGGGTTTGTCTATGTGCACAAGCTGCGGAAAGGCATGAACAGGCAGAGTCATGCTTTGAAAGTAGCTCGCCTGGCTGGGCTGCCAGAGCCGGCCATCAAGATCGCTCAACAAGTGTTGGCGGCTCAGGGAGTTGTAGCCTCGGAGTCACGGTAAAGCAAAAGGTTCATTAGAGTCACTGTTGGAAAATTGTAGCATTGGGAAAAAGTTTGGTTTGTTTAAGGATTTTATTGAGAGGGTATCTGAAAGAATCTGGATGCATCTGGAAAAGTAGAGTTAGTCTCTGTATACCCCATTTGTATGATATTTGTAGAACAGGACAAAAATCGGGGTGTTTAGGAGTGTCTCATAAAGTAGTTGTTTGTGATGGGTTTTCATCAATGATAATCAGGGTTAAAAAGCTCTTTGATTTATTCTAATCATCGACACTCCAAGGGAAGGGCAGGGAGGGTGCTGGGAATAATAGGAGAGAAGATAACTAACCTGATGGGTTTGAGAAAACGAGCAGGACATTTTCACATGTACCCGCACGGTTTCATCAAGATTGCAAACAGACTCATCAGAAGGAGACCACCAATATGATGTGCTTAATTGAGCAGCAAATGATCTATGTAGCTGAGGGCCAAGATTGTTCGTCTCTTTACCCAACCTAAACCAATTTTGCCGCCCCTCAAACACTTCAATCAAGAAGTCAGGGAGACATTTAGTCGCTAGAGAACTAGTTAGCTTTGAAGTCATACAACAAGGGGCATTATCAGGGATACGCACAAGAGACCGCCGAAGCCGCCATCATCCTCATCGGACTCCTCCTTCTCCTCCTCCTTCTCCTCGACCTTGCCAGCGGCAGGGGCAGCCTCGGTGGCAGCGGCGGGAGCGGCGGAAGCATAAGCCTCGGGGTTGGCAATGCGATCCTTGAGCTCCTCGATCTCGGGCCAGCTGATCTCGGTCTCGATAGCGACGGCAAGAACCTTCTTGTAGGTGTTGACGACGGAGTGGATGACGGAGGGAAGGGTGGGGAAGTTGAGAGCGAGCGAGAGGCTGGCAATGGTGGTGATGGCAGTGGAGAAAGCCTTGAGGAGCTGCTCCTCCTCGATGTCGAGGACATCGGAGGGGAAGGTGTTGCCCTGGTCGTAGACCTGAGCGATGCCCATACCGTAGGTGAAGGGAGAGATGTTGAGCAAGTTCAACAGGGTAGCCTCAGAGGGGCCGACCTTGGTGCCAGCCTCAACGAGCTTGAGATCGGTGGTGATTTCAATGGTACCACGGGCGATCTTGGTGGGGACACCGAGGGCCTGGAAGAACGAGGTCTTGCCGGGTTCCATACCGGTGTTGCCAGCGGGGACCCAGACATCGGCAGGGGCGATAGCACCGGCACGAGCGGGGGCAGCGACCTTGTTGGCGAGGATCTTGTCACGGACCTCCTTGAGGTCGCCGTTGGTGAAGACGAAACCAACGTTGCCCTTGACGAAGGGGAGGAGACGCTCGTACTCGGGGGTGTCGGCGACGAAGGTCTTGAGGGCACGGCGAACCTACAAAGCAAAGCGTGTTAATTTCTGGCTTTCCGGGATCGCGACAGTCTTGCGACAATGGTAAACGTACCATGGTGTTCTTGCCCATCAAGACGACAGCCTCACCGCGGAGGGACTGTCTGATCTCGTGCATCTGCTGAGAGCTGACATTGTCGACGGAGACGATGAAGATGGACCGGTAATCCTCCAACAAGCCCTTCAGCTTGTCGAAGTAACCGGCCTTGTTAGCAGACTTGCCCCCCATATCTTCTTTTTAGCACGAAGGCAGGATGTTTAAGGGCAAGAGGAGTTCTCTTGATTGATTTGGTGGTTAAATTGGAGTTGGTATGGACCTGAGGAGAGATTCTGGAAGCCGGACAAAATTTCGGGCGCGCGCAATTGACTTCGTTGATCCGTCTGTGGGAAGCGAGGGGTGAGTGTGGCCCGTGCTGCCGTCGGGGTGCTAGGGCTTGGGTGGGGCTGGCCAATCAGGCAGTCAGAAACAAGCTCTCCGACTCCGCATTGTTTCTGTGAATGTGGTCTTGGCAGGTACCCCAGTACAAAATCGTCAAAATGGCATGAGCCTCAATCAAGCTGCAGTGAATGGTTCGTCTGCTGTACAGCCACATGTGGCTCAGTAAATAAGTCAGTTCGAGACTTTCTCAAAGTTCACTCTCACTCATCATCAAACACTACAGTGACTACCCGGAGTGAGGCTACATCACGACTCTGAATATCAAGTTTGTATTGCCTTAATCATGCATCAAAGCTCTTTGACTAACAATCTCACAGCATCATAGTCGAAGATCCAGGAAACAACTGCTTAACCCCAACATCAAAGTTTGATATCCGTCATCCACAGCCTCTAACATCAACATCATCAGAATGGCTTTGCCATACCACGTCCTCAAGGTGTGCGACGGCATCGTCTTTGCCGCTCGCGGAAGCAACATTCACTCATTCGACTCCAACTTCAACCCCATCTCAGTATGGAAGTACCCCGTCAAGCAGCAAGAGACCAACGGAGAGAAAGCCAAGAGTGAGACCCCGGCTCCTACCGTAGAGGCCGAAGAGTCACCCGCTCCAGAAGGACCCCCTGCTAAGAAGAGGAAAGTGGAAGATGGCGAGGTGGCAGCTGTAATGGAAGAGACCAAGGAGGAATCCAACGAGGAAACCACCGAAGGTCAAAATGAGACCAAGTCTGAAGGCCAGACCCAAGAAGTGAACAGACGCAGCAGGCGGCAAAAGCAGAAGCAAAAGACCGAGGGCGGTTGGGCAAAGAACAACAAGGCTGCTCTCGAGAAGCCCTTTGTCCAGGGCATGTACCTCACCACCGACGGCCATCATCTCGTTGCCATTACCGGATCCGACAAGACCATCTGGGTCTTTGAGCACGATGGGGCCGGAAACCTCAAGCAGCTGAGCCAAAGAGCCATGCCCAAGCGTCCTTGCGCTCTCGCCCTTACTCCGGACAACAAGACCATCCTCTCGGCCGACAAATTCGGCGACGTCTTCTCCCTCCCTCTTCTCTTCACCCCTTCTGAGCCCACTGCTGCCGCCGCCGCTGCTGCTACCACCTCCGAGGTCGCCACCCCCGAACCCACCCCCTCCGCCCCGGCCACTCCCGCAGTCCCTACTCCTCCCACCACCGACGTCGCCAAGGCCCAATCCCTCTCGGTCAAGCCGCAAGCCAACGAGCTCACGGTGCACACGCTCCGCAACCTCAAGGCGCTGGAGAACCAGAAGCGCCACCTGGCGCGCCAAAAAGCGGCCAAGCTCGCCGCCGCCCTGCAGGCCTCGCAGTTCGAGCACATGCTCCAGCTGGGCCACGTCTCCATGCTCACCTCGGTGGCCGTGGCCGTGCACCCCAGCCACCCCGGCCGGACGTACATCATCACGGCCGACAGGGACGAGCACATCCGCGTGAGCCGGGGCATCCCGCAGGCGCACGTGATCGAGAGCTTCCTGCTGGGCCATGACGAGTTTGTGAGCCGGGTGTGCATCCCCGAGAAGCGCGGGGATGTGTTGATCAGCGGCGGCGGTGATGATGACTTGTTTGTGTGGGATTGGGTCAGCGGGAAGCTGCTGGGTAAGGCGCCGGTGTTGGTGGAGGTGAAGAAGGCGCTCCCGAGCGCGGAGGAGGCGGAGAAGGTCACCAAGGTTGCTGTGACGAGGATTTTCGATGTTCAGCAGGGTGAGAAGACGCAGATCTTTGTGATTTGTGAACGGTATGTCATATACGCCCCCTTTTCGACATTAAGTCATGCATGGAACGACGGCTAACAGAAACAATAGTATCCCCCTTCTTCTAATTTATACACTCACCTCCGCTAACACCCTTCAACACACGCAAACCCTCTCCCTCCTTGGCAACCCGCTAGATGTCGAGTACCTCAAGGCCGAGTCCAAGCTCCTCGTGTCCATTGATCCCAACACGTCGTCCGAAACCCAGGAAGAAGAGGCCAATAATGGCGGTGTATCTTCTATCCTCGCTCTGTCGTTTGACGATTCCGAGTCGAGCTGGAAGGTGACTACCGGTGGTCTCAAGGTTACTGAAGCGGCCGAGGACGATAGCAGCCTGACTCCCCAAGATTTGCAGAAGCTTCTGTATACCACAGAGAGCTTGAGGAAGACGAATAAGGATGACGAGTAAGTTTGGAAGAAATCACCGGATAGATAAAATTGACTAGAGTGCGCTTTAAGCCTACATCGTATGCGCTGGATTCCTCTCGATTTGATCGCTCATTGGCATATCTCTGCCTAAACCGATATATCTCTGGTTTCGCACCTATCCGCTTTGTTCAAAGAGCCTCAGCTCCCACCTCTCCCCCAGTCCCTCTCACCTACCAAACGGCCAATGGTGATGATGTGCCATGGGTCCAGGTCTCAATGTATTCGGCCTATTTGGATCCCAATGATTCACCCCCGGCCACGGCAATGGGCCTCCTCCTCCTCCCATATCCCCCATCCCTACTGCCGTCCCATTCGGTCTTCCCCCACCTGTTCCCGCTGCGGCGGCCCACGGTCTCTCCATGCTCGGCAACGACCTGCCCCCTGCGTCCATCCTGCCCATTCCCATTCCCATCCCCATATAACCACCCATCCCAGGCGGCCCTTGAAGCCCGGGACTTTGGTACTGGGTATGGTAAAAATCCTCCTCCCTCCTCGCCGCCATCTCCATCAACACCGCCGTCACGATCTCCGGGTTCTGGTGCAACCAGTCCCCTGTCTCCTCATCCATTCCCTTTTCAGTCGTCATACCCTCACTACTATCCCTTCCCCGAAGTCTCTTCCCATTGTCATTGATAATTTCCCGGTTGTTACCATTAGCCCTATTTCCACTTCCACTTCCATATACATATCCACTACTCCTACTCCTCCAAGGCTGCAAAAACCCCACCCTAGCAAACACCATCTTCAGCAACGGATCGCTCTCCGGCAGGCCTTCCCACAGCTTCTTGCACAGGAACAGCACCTGCGGCACCGCCGCGTCCGTCCCCGCGCTCTCCAGCATGTCGATTGCGTGCCGCGCAATCTCGGCCTTAAAGTCGTCGAGAAGAAACTTGTTGGCGAGGATGTATACCGACAAAGTGTGTTCGTAGCAGAGGAGCCAGGTGTGCAGGTCGGCGGGGGTCGAGAGGCGGGTGTTGCCTTCTGTTAGGTATGAGTCGGAGTTGGTTGAGGATGACGGGGGCTGGTTGGAAGAGGAAGATGAGGAGGCTTGAGCGGGTGGCGCGGGGGGTAGGGTTTGGTTGGCGGCAGGAGGAGGTGGTGGCGGTGGAGGAGGAGGTAGAGGAGGAGCTGCTAGTCTTGCGCGGCCACGTCTCCTATCGGCAGCTGCTCCTAGGCCATCGCCCTGCAAAAGTCTTTCGAGGTAGGGCCTGTGGTGATATTCAGGACCGGGAGGGTGAGGAAACGGTGGTCTTGTTCCGGTTGGGGTGTACGGGGCCCCGATACCGGGCGGCGGTACCGGTGATCGCGGCGCATGGCAGGACCAGCAAGGAGGACCGGGTTCGACGACACAGCGGGGGCAGCCGCAGTTGGGCCGGTGACGGCCGGGATGTTTCCCGTTTACGCGATCCCATTCCCGCTGCCGTTCTCTTTGTTGACGGCGGCGTTGGCGCTCACGCCGGCGTTGAGCGGGAGCGGCGCTGAGGTCGGTGTCTAGCTCGGAGTCTTCCGAGTTGTTGTTCTCCGAATCTACTCCGCCGCCGCCGCCGTTGGCTTCTACCGAGCTGTCTTTGCCTTTTCCCTTTTGTTGGTCGGGGACGAGAACTGATGAGGCGGGCTTGATAGGCTCGTATTTCCCTTCGTACAAAAAGGCGACCAGGTAGTGGAAAATTGCTGGGTCTTCTTCGGGTAGCTCGATCGACTGGGTTTCGGATTCTTTGAAGTTGCCGCAGAGTGCTTTCTCGAAGTATTCGACTTTTAGGAGTATGTGCTTATGGACCTGGTTTTGCGCGGTAAGTCAATTATTCTAGAGAAAAGTTCAGGATTGATACTTTAACATACGTAGAAGGTTTGCGCCCGAGGCGCCTCTCCCACCCGGAGTGGTATGATAGTTGAGTTATATCGTCTGTGTACAGGTAGTTTCTCTCACGTTAGCAACACTCTTTTGTCATTTGACCTCAGAAAAGCCGACTCTCCAAGATCGACCCTTTGGACATCGAGAGATGAACGGCTCGCGAAATATACCGCCAGCCGTCACCACACCCGTGTCATCCCGATCTCAATGAAAGAGTCTCGACTCACCCATCAGCAGTACTCAACCAAAGATCCTCCTTCGGATTCAGCGCCGCCTCCCTGTTCCTGCTACTCGACTCCTCCGGCATCGACTCCAAAACCATGACATCAGGCGCACGCGATCCCGGTTCCCTCATCACATCGCCCAGAGTTTGCGGACGTCTCCTTGTATTTTGCTGGCTTTGGTCTTCACTTTCCTCGACATTTGCGCGTGACTCTTCGTTCCTGTTGCTGTTGTTGCCGTTGCTATTGTTATTGCTGTTGCTTCCTTGGCCATATTCGTCGAGGATATCTTCAATATCTCTCATACTGTTGCTGCTACTCTCGCCGTTGATCGTATTGACTCTCGATTCAGAATTCGATGAGCCAGCCTCCGCGGTGGCAGAGACACCACCAGAACCTGGGGAGATGTGTTGATCCATGTGTGAGACGGAGATGAAATCTAGGTTATGCTCTAGTTGTTGTCGAAGAGGTGGATAGGTTAGTATTTCTTTTTCATCAGCGTCACTTGTCGTATAAATGGAGGTTAGCTGACAGAAAGAAGCAAAGAACGGAAGAGAGGGGGGGCAACGGAAAGTGGGAGAGCTGCGGCGCGCAGCGAGAGTAAGAAGAAAGGGACTGGGATTCTTAGAGCATTAATGACGGAGCGCCACAGCCGCGACTAGACGGTACGTGACTGGGAGTAGCTTACACAAGCTAATTGGTTTTGTTCATTTAAAATTCCGCATAAAGGCAGACGACACACACCAGGGTAGGTAGGCAGTGTAGGCACCTGAGTTAGAACCCCTCAGCCCGGTCTCCGGTTCGGCTGGCGCAAAGCTGTGCTGTGCGTGTAAGTTGCGTGTGCTGGTCAGATCAGTGGTCTATATGCGGGAATGTTGTGTAGTACAAGGATTGCTTTCAAGTCCTTTTGGCGATACCCAATCAAAGAAGAGGGTTGCGGTAATGCGAGTGTGCTCGAGACCAGCAGGTTTGATTTGCCGGTCTGAGAATGTGGTGTAAACCTGGAAGGGAGGGAAGATTGAGGTGTTCAATCGGGAAATCTGGGAATTACGACTTATACCTCTCACCCACCCACCACCCACCATCCGCTGGTCACTTCTCCGGCTTCAACTTCAAACAACCCCCTTGTAATCTGATGCCTACCTGTGGCATTCAATCCAAAGCTTATACCGGTCTTCCTCGGGCTACCACAAACACACCACAAACGGATCAAAGAGGCCGTCCCATCATCACTCGCGGGGTTGAGGTCTCACCGGCAAGACTGATTCCCACACTTCTTCCCGCTTGCCCGACAATGGCGCACATCATTTGATATGTAATGACTGTGATGTGATGGGATGGCCCCCAAGGGTTGTTAGACGAGGGGTCGCGGCGTGGCTGGCTCGGCTGGCTAGGGTATAATTCGGTTAATATGCCTACCTGGTTATTCTGGATAAAAGACTATCTAACTCAACACTGGCTTCAACTCTACCGAAGAGTCAAGGTATATGGCGTACTGCATGAGAATTTTTCACTTCTCTCTCCTTCGTTCCCGTCCTTCCTTCTACCTTCCTCCTTCTCCCGTCATTCGGTGGAACGTGAAACGGTGGCTGGCATAGAAGAAGGAGAGATGCCTATGTGCACAAGTTATTGCTGCGCATCGGGCCGTGACTCACTACTAGGTAATCCATGGTCTTCTGTCTTTCTGCCTTGTCTCTAACCTGCCATGCCTATCCGAGTCCCCAGGCATATTGGCACACGGCCAAATCATTTTTCGTTGCTTGAGTTATGCTGGTGGTCTGTGGCACAAATACTTCTGGTTCTTCTTGTGATTCCTTCCTTATGTGGCAGTATATGGCTACATCCCATCCCGAATACCCTCACACACCAATCCTCTAACAACCTAAAGTTGTGGAAGAAGGCTGGGATGAGCAACCAAAGCAGGGTCCAACACCAACCCTCTCACAGCCCTTTCACTTGTCCTCGAGCCGACGACCATTGGGGACCATGACGGCTCGTTCGGTCTGCGTGTCTACTTGGATCCAGCCTGCGCTGATGGCCCAATGAGACCTCGACAGATTTACAAGAAGGGACTGGTAGCATATGCTGTGTAACTTGAGAAAGAAATGAGAGAGATGCAAGATTACAGGTCCATCGACACGACACGGCGCATCTTCGTTCTCTTGCATGCAGCAGAACAAAGAAGAAAGATTGAGATTGATGTGATGCAGATAGAGGTAGACAAAGGGAACACAAAACAGGCCCCCCTGTAGGTAACCCTGAGCCCTGTTAATGGATGGGTATGGTTCTCAATATCCCAGCTGAAATTCCAAACCTTCCCTGCTGCTCATTCATATTATATTGCCTTCCACGCAAGAAGGTCTGTCTTGTTCAACATCAACTACGTATCAAGCGAGAAATAGATAGCAGCTGAGATAGCGCCGCTCCTCGTATCACTTCAAAGGAAACACCAAACCCAGAGTGAGACACACGCACACACCCCACAAGCTTTTGATCATGGCTATGCGTGTAACAGACGGACGGATAAGAAAACTGAATGTGTGTCCTGGAAGATGCCTCATATATTACTTCCCTACTTCTCTACTTCCTTACCTACTTTGTCTCTCCCAAAGCAGGGTCTAATAAGTGACTGTGGCTGGCTTGGCAGCCACATTCCCTGGGGGTTTTACAAGGCCTGGCTGGAGAGAGATTGATATCAATGCGGGGTTCCCTTGTATGTGTGTCCCTGCCCTCGTGTTAGGTATGATGAGAAATGCAATATGGCCTGTTTGACTTGACCGGGCCGGATGAGAAGGCTACCTAGGTTTGTAGGATAGGTATTCGGCGCACCAGGCCAATTCATTCTTCCCGGTGTGTTGGGACCAGGGCCCTTTTTTCTTCTGTCGTCCTTCGCGGGAATTCACACAGGCCGCCGTTGATCGGCCTAAACTGCGACCATACATACATACATACATACATACATAGCACATACCCCCCATGCTTCTAACAGGCATCTTTCTGTCTCTAGGTCCGGGATGTGGCGTAGACTACTGTTTCGAGCTGTTAAATATCGTACCACATATGTAAACGGATCTCGATCTTGAGAGCGCAGACAGGACCCCTGATGAATATGGCCAGAGGTAAGTCACAAAACAAGGCCGAATGCCTTATCCGACCCTAACGGTCTACCGTTCGTTGGGGGTTCACGAGTTGAGGAAACTAGGACCCCTATTCCTCTTCCATCAACTCCTGTTGCATCTCGATTTCTATGACATAGCACCCCATTAGCTCCCATACACGTGTGTGAGATTAAGTGTACTGAAAATATTCACGCCATATCCTGTTCGCAGAGTCCGTGATGATCTTCGCCTTAGCAAGCAGTTTATCCAGGTATTTCTGCTCGTCCTTGGCCTCCAGCCGGACCTTGTTCGGTTGCGCTTGCATCAGCACGGGTACGAGTTCCTTGGGATCCGCATTCGCGACAACGGCCACCGTCTTGAAGCCGTTGTCCCAAAACACTCGCGCTGTCCGGCTCTTGACGAACGTAATCTTGGACAGCCCAAGCAGATCCGCCCTGGCACCGGCCTTGAGTCGGTCAGCGAAGTGGTCTAATGCCGCCGCCATGGCTCCCCATCCCATCGCCTCGCAAAACTTGATCATGCCGGCGGCAAACCCCTGGCAGGTTTGGGCGAGCGTCTGGACGGCACCTCGGGGCACATCGTATTTCTGGGCGACGCGGTGGATGGGGACTTCGTTGCAGAGATCGCGGAGCTGGAGGGCAAGGTAGAAGCGATGGTAGCGACGGGCCGTGTCCTTTTCTTCGTCCGTGGTTTCCTTGAGGATACCGCCTTGTAGCCTGTTTTGTATTTGTAGTTAGCTTTGGGGCATGTCACAAGACAAGAAATCGTTCAACACTCACATCCTGTTTAAAACCACAGGCTTTAGCCCCAAAAAGCTCATCACTCTCAACCCACTCTCATCCAGCTTCTCCATCTCATTCCAAAACACCCTCCAGTTGATCGGCGTCCCATTCCCCAGATCCGACACCGGCGTGAAGTTATACAACACGTGCAGATCTCCATCCATCACAAACCCCTTCAGCGCCCTCTCCAGCTCCTTATGAATAAACACCCCGTCATCCGGATCCAGCGAGCTAGCCACGATCGCCCCTCCCAACTTCGTAGTGCTATAACTCGCCGTCTCATACCTCTCATCCACCGTGACCGTAATAAACCCCATCTCCTTCAACTTCTCCAACCCAGCCTCCACGTACCCCCTCATCTTCTCCTCCCACTCCTGCTCCGGCGGCGTCTCCCACTCCTCCGTCTCCTTCTCCGCCAACCGCTGCTCGCAAGCCAGCATCGTCCTCCCCACGTACTCGTCCAGCGCCTCCCTGCTCGTCGCCAACTTGATCGCAATCACCTCCAACAGCGCCCTCCTTATGCGGCGCTCGTCCGAGACCAGACAGCTTGCGATCTGCGGCAGGTCCGCGTGCATCAGGTCCACGACAGCCTCCAGATCGTTTCTTCGACAGCAGAGATACGTCTCACCCACCTCGTCCTTCCCCTTCCTCCCGGCCCGGCCGCGCATCTGCCGCAACATGGCCGGCCCAACGAGGTCGATGCCCATGCGCGCGCCGTGCAGGATCACCCTCCGCGCGGGCAGGTTGATGCCCGCGGCCAGCGAGGCGGTGGCCACGCAGGCTTTGAGGGTGCCGGCGTCGTAGGCGTTCGCGATCAGCTCGCGCTCCTCGGTGGTCAGGCCGGCGTGGTGGAAGGCCACGCCGCAGGGGATAGTCTGCTCGAGCTTGGGGTCGAGACCCGTGGAGGAGCTGCGGAGGTCGTTGAGCAGGTCGAGACGGCGCTCACGGATCAGCGGGTCGGCTTCTTGGAAGGAGGGCAGCACGCGGCTGATCAGGACGGCGTCAGATTCGCAGCCGGCGCGACTGCTGGAGAAGACGAGGACGCCGTAGCCGGCGCGGGCGGTCTCGTTGGCGAGGGCGACGACGGCGTTCATGACGGGGTCTTTGAATTCTCGGTGGGTGGAGGGGTGGATGAAAGGGATGTGTTGGAGGGAGGAGGTGGTGGAGGGAGGTAGCCCCTGGGTAGTGGCATTCCTGGTGTCTAGTTGAGTGGCTGTTTTGAGCAGACTAGCGGTTGTGGCTGCTGGGTATATCTTGCCGTCGTAGACGAGGTGTTCCTCGATGGGCACTGGCCGGTAATGTGTCTCGTATGAATGGCCTCCTAGCCAGTCCTTAAGGAGACGGATGTTCTTCATATACAGTCAGCAAATTCGTAGTCCATGAGAGAGATATAGGGGAAACTTAAGCCTACTGTCAAAGTGGCGCTCATGGCGATAATCTGCACCTGCTGTTCCAGGCACAGTAGTTTCGTTGTCATCAACTCCAGCAAATATCCCCTGAAGCCATCATCAATCATGTGGCACTCATCCAGAACCACGGCTCTGAGTTTGGATATTGAGCAATCGGTTATAGCCGCATTAACGAGCGAGTTTGCCTACGGTGCGCCATCGTCAGAATCTCATCCACGGAAAGCAGCATAGCATCACAGTCACTGGAGTCACCAGACCCATCCATGTTCACCCACCTTCTCCATCGTGCAAACCGCCACATCAAAATCCGCCCACGTAGCCCTAACCTTGCTCCCACCAAAGAATCCCACCACCCTGATGGTATCCTTATCCGCCCTCTTCGCCCACAGCTTCTGATCAGGCTGCTTCTGCCCCAAATCACCACTCCTCGAGATCCCACTAACGACACTCCTCAACCACCGGACCTTCTCCTGCACCAGCGCCACATACGGCAGCACCAGTATAGCCTTGGCCTCGCCAGCCGGGTCGTCCAGAACCCTCTTGAGCATGAGCAGGTCGGCGACCAGCGACTTGCCGCCGCCCGTCGGGGCGCTGTACACCAGATTCTTGGCGCCGGAGAGCAGGCCGGGGCCGAGCAGGCATTGTTTCTGCCACGGGTAGATGGATTTGATTCCTAGGGAGGCGAAGTTGGCTACGAGCTGCTTGGGCAGCTTGTAGGCGGGATGCGAGAGGGAGAGGAAGGGGTCACTGGTGGAGGTGGGTGTGGAGGGCAGGGCTCGACGCTGGGAGTACTCGGATGGGATGCTACCCTTGGCGGCGGCGGCGGTAACTGTATCTGCGTACTCGATGGTGCTTGCTGTGAGAGGAGGAGGGCCGGAGGGTGCTTTTACGAAGGCTGATGGTGTGAAGCCTGGGGTTTGTGTATTGGATGGCCCTGGTGTAGGCCGTTTGGCTAACGGAGGTCCATTTTGATACTGAGGCCGGACCTCATTTATGGTACGCTTTTGGCCAACGACAACATTTGTCGTGGTGAGAGTCGGCCGTTGTTGGAAGGGTTGATGTTGTTGCCTTTGCTGTTCTTGCTGCTCCCTCGCTTCCTGTAAAGTTGTCTTATGCCATATGCCGACTGGACTTGGTTTGTTTGGTTGCCAGTTATGCGACATAACCGGAAGGCGAGCGTAGTGAAGCTAAAGAGGAAAGCAAATGAAGTCGGTCAAGTGTGAATTGTTATGCTCCGTGCAAAAGAAAGCGAGTGGTGAGCTTTGTGATGCGATCGCGACAGTCGATGGACAGAATGATTGCAATTCGGGCAAATGACAAACCAAGCGACCGGAATTGAGGCACGATGAAGCTGTTACTGAGATTCGATCATAACGTGCAATCGGATGGAACTGAAATGAACACAAGATTGGATTGAATATCTTAAAAATGCTTAACAGATCGCCAATTCCATAATGGTCAGCCAGAAGGAGACAAGGGCTCATTGTTGCCTATTCCTTCTCGGTCATTTGCAAGCTATCGGATTGTTGAACGCGTTTTGCCCCTCGAGATATCGTGTTGAAAGCAGGCCAGTCGTTGTCAAGTTTCCAATAAGGTGCAAAAACAATTAGCCGTGATGCCATATCTACTTATGTGCGGACCAGCTCGGACTTTCTCAGTACAAAGACATCAACAAAGGAGACTTCAAGATTTGGAATCTAGACTCTTTCATCGTAATCTAATGTATATCAACCTCCGTTTTGACGACCAACGCGGACTCATATTCTTCCTACAGTGACTCGGTTGTTGTGATTTTGCCAAATGCTGATTGCCTGTTTCCTCTGTCCCGCGATATTTCGTTCAAACGCGCGCACATGACAAAGTCAACTGGGAACTGGTGCATCAGCCACCGAGGCATGCTGCACTCTCTTTGTTGGCAATTTTGAACATAACAAGATTTATTTCAGATAAGCCAGAGTCGTGCGAACTAATCTTGGTCTCTTTCATCTACAAAGCCTGTTGGTGGTCATAAATTCAAGTCAGTCCAGTTCAAGCCTTCAACATGCAGTGACGTTCCAAGTCCCTTGAACTTCAATCTGTTGTATGGTGGCAGCCACATCACAAGCCACAGACTTCCACCGGAACTCGTGAGCCATGACGATTCAGCCAGTGCCGCCGGCAACGACACTGCACCAGTGCTTCGAAGCATCATGCAGGGAAGGTGTGACCCGCCCAAGCCGCCGCCGAGCCCGCTTGGAAAGAGTGGAGCACCGTGCACGGTGTCTTGCGCGCGTCCAAGTGCAAGTGCTTGCCTGCCCGCTTTCTGCCCGCGACTACCTCCCCCCACGCCCCTTGTCTGCCACTGGAAATCGTAGGCGAACGACGTCCAGAGTTTGCGCAGTTGTGTTCCTTTTATGGATCGTTGCAAACAGAGAAAAAGGAGGCATGTTCCTTCTTGTCGTTGGCTCGAATAGGTATACTGGGCTTAAGTGAGCTTTCAAGGCCAAAGTTGTGAAAGAAACCTACCGTTAGGTTTTCCAATTTCACGATCGTCAAGAATTTGGCAATGGTGTTGATAATTCTTGAAGACCTGCTTGGGAAACATGCGGCACGGAGCAGAACTGAACCACACCGGGGCTCGCTCGGCTCGGGGCAAACGTTCCTTCATTGAAGCCGCGAGCGACTGACGGAGTGGGCGCAAAAACGGCAGCGCAACCGCAGGCTATCGATCTGTCTCGATTGTAGCGGGAAGTTCACCGGCTTCACCTGATATATCTGCTAACAACGTCGTACCAGAATCGGTTCCGTCAATGCCTTGTGGGTTTGGTCAACAGCCCGATTCCATCTTCGTATGGAGGGTTGAATGTCGGGGTTCGCTTTTGAGACCCCAATATCTCAGTTACAGTTCACCAACCTCATCGTCCAGGGCAGTTTGTCGGTTGTCCAAAGGGTTCAACCAGTGGACCAATCGGCACGGCATCATGAATCCGTAGTATCCAATTCGATTCACGCTAGTTAAACCCTGAAGGACACGCTCTCCTCAATCCAGCCCCCACATGGAACTAGAGTCAATCCCTGTACCCTTGACGCTTCTGATTTGTGAAGCTTCATCGCTCACTGCAGTCTTTCTGTTGAGATGGTTAAGGACGACAAGAATGATGTGATTCCAACTCGACGACTGGAGGGTTTGTCGTTTGACCGAGTTACTTGGAAGTCGATGGACAAACCTGGAGATGTTTCCGGAAGGAAATCTGAACGCCCCTATACTGTGGTTACGAGCAAAAGTTTTACCACCTGTCAGGTACCGGGCACGGACCAGTACAAGCAAAGCTTCGTGGCTCTGTATGGCCACTCGAGTGCCAGAGATCGTCAGCGACGTGACCCACCCGTTAAACTTACCCATATCACCATAGTAGTTGTCCTGGTTGTTAGGAGTGATGCCGTACCCCGGACGCCATCACCACAGTTGATGCCCTTCTGAAACACCTCAATTTTTGGCGATGCCCTCTCCGGATGAACCGCGAATGCCACGTTGAAACTAGGGCTGGTGTGTGAAGTCGGAAATCAACAGTGTTAGTGTCTGGCAGACACATATCTTATTAGCCATCGCAAGCCTTTCAAATCCAGTGGTTTGGGCAGTTTATCGCATCCAAGGGGTGATCCTCAATCTCAATTGAAGTGAGATTTCATGCGAGCCCCATTGAGAGTGCTCAGGAGGCTGTTGATGTTCTCGTGATATATTTGGAAAACAGGCCCCCCTAGCAAAACCTCCTATTGCGCGCGGGCAACGGAGCACACATCTCAAGTCAAGTTCCAAACAGAGGAGCTCGTCAAACCTCCGGCTGTGATGGGGGCTTTGCTTGGCATGGATGCTTGGTGGGTCTCTGTGCTGAGGCAAAGTTTCGCTTTCCCTCGAGGCTTCATCATGGTACGATTGCGATTGGTAGTAAAACTGACGGGTTTGGAGGTTGAAATGGGAGCGTATATGACTTTGCCGGTCAGCATGTTTTGGTGAGAAACCTTCGATAGTGAGCTGCCTTGATGCCCTGGCATGAGATAAAGTTGTTCGGCATTGGGGAAGTGACCTCTGCCAGATTTTGATATCGCATCCGCCAAGAAGCGGCGCCCAACTGCTGAAAGACAGAGTCTACGGCCACAGCCGCATATGCCCTAAAGGAATCCTTGATTCGGGGGAAACGGAAGGGATACAGAATGTCTGTGAACTTATCCGTTGCGATATCTAGGTGGCGCTTGGTCTAATAACATCAAACAGCCAACTTGCCAGCCCCAGTCGTTCAAGGTTTGGTGGTTTACAGAGACTGACGTCAGCTGCCGTCGGGCGGACATGATGAGTTCGAGAAGATGGCAGCAGTCAGTACGAAAACTGAGGGGTGACTTGAGTTGAGGCAAATGTCCGACCAAAAAACAGGCTCGCCCGGGACAGAAAAGCTGAGACCTTTTTTGCCGTTTTGGCATACAGTAGTGTACAATACTGGTTTGGTTGTTAGCTCGAGACCTCTGGTCAACTTTCCTAGGCGTTTATATATCTAATTGATCCGTTTCGTTCCACAACCAAAGCGTGATCTTACCTTGCATATGCCATTTTGAAAATTTGATATGCCATATTGAATCTTGTTAATGCCTTTCCGATCCGTACCTAGCCATTTTGTAAAAGGTCTCGGCTTTTTTGTCCTGGACGAGACAGGTCGCTAGTGCCATGTTCTGCTGCTCATGGGGTGCTCTTTCGGTTGGATAACATGGAAGCTGAAGTAGTAATGAGCTGCAGAGGGTGCATATGACGACGATAGGCAAAGGTCGTCATTGACTGGAATGTCTCTTGTCAGGCGGGGTGCAGATTGAGAAGATGAAGGTTTTTATCTTTATCAGAGGTCGAATAATTGACGAGAACTCCAGGCGTTCAATGAAGATTGATTGATCGATATTTGACTGGTGGGCTCGTGACGGTTGGTGGGTTGTCGGAGAGGCAAAACGAAACGCAAAGCCGAGATCTCCTGCTCCCAAGCATCTTGTCACAGTGCGTAATCAAGGTGATACTGTCTTCTCAACTTCATTCCATCAGTCGCAATTTTGGTCAACACTCCTCATGGCTCGACCAAAGCGACGAGTGTCGCAATTATTGAGTCCTTATACGATTCTGAGACTCCTCTTTCCGTGGTTAGTCTTTTCATGAGTTTTCCGGTCCTTGCACATGGCCACCGCAAGCCTTGCACGATTGTGGTCGATTGCTCGAACCCTACGCACAACAGGACGGCGTAGGGTCTTCCGTCTCTGGCACGGGGGGCTTAGGCAGCTAGGCACTGGCAGCGAACGGATTAACATCCGTTTTACTCCCACTTGTCATCTGGTTGAGTTGTGCGGCGCGGTGCGGGACGGGACCGCTTAAGCTTGGTTCGATAACGTGCCGCTGCTTGTCCTTCCAGAGACGGGTGTCATATGGCGGCACCCATTCGACGGCCAAAAGTGCATTGTTGTAAAAGTGATGGTGAGGTTATCTCGACCATAGCAGAGATTCCAGGGATATAGGGAGCCGTTTGCGAGTCGCACATGGGCAGAGAATGGAACACTGATGAACTGTGGAGATGCCAGGGATCGACAAGCAATCCGAAGCACAGATGGAAATGCCCGTGGGCGTTTTCGGGATCCCACCTCTCCTAATCGGGTGTCTTGGGACGACGACATCACGACAGTCGACCTGGCCGGCTTCTTATATTTTCCCAAACTGGTCTTGAGTGATTCGAGTCGATACCCAACCGATGATGATTCACTGTCGTGTGACAACTTGAACTTTACCTCTGAAGTGCATCCATCACTGGTGGTGACTCTTTTGCCAAGCCCAGGAAGCATCGACTGCGTGCCAAGAAAGCCGCGAACCCGTGGATGCAAAGCTCAACCTCATCGCCGATCACGCACTACAGTATGTTTGGCGAAGGGTCCCGTCAAAGTCAACGATGATATCGAGAATTTGGGTGAAGTCGTTCCTGAGAGTATCCTTCTTTTTAGTCTGCTTGGTGTTTTCCCTTGATGCAGCTTGGCGCGCGACGCCGATGATAACCTTGAAATTGCCCGCTAGGGAAGATCTAGGCAGGGGCAGCACAACCCGAAGAAGGCGGTGTTACACCAAAATGACCTGGCAAGCCAGACCAGGCCAACTCTCTCACCCAGTGGCTGTGATGTGTGTTGCGTATATCTCGACAAGTAATGTTTTCCTGTCGGACATTTCTTTCATGGAAGCCCTAGAAATCAACAAGACAGCTGGCCGTGCCAGAGGTGTTGCAGCGTTGCGGTTGAGGAAAGGGGAGGCCGGGAGGGCGAATGATGGGGTCAGCGTGGGATTTGCGGAGGAAGCCATCACGACCCACACCTGGAATCCCCGACCTAGCCCACAAAAAGATTGCAGAACAAAGAACCTGATGAGAGATGAATAGACGTGAGCGTCCCCTGAGCGAGAGAACGCATCATTAAAAGAAGCTTCATCCATACGCCAGCCTAGATTTCGAGCCTATTGCCCTGATGAGGCCAAGAAGTGCAAACACACAACGGAAAGTGTGATGCTGGGATGGTAGGACGTTGGATTGCGTCCTCGCAGTTACCAAACGCTGAGCAGAGCCTTGATGTCGAAAAGAGTCGGAGACATGTTGACCTGTACCTGTCCAGACCGGCTCGGCTGGCTCGATTGGTGACTGGGCGGGGAGATACAAGTGTGAGGCAGAGCATCCAATGGCACGCAGTATTGTCGGGTACATTGGCCATGTACTATGTATCTAGAACCGCCGTTTCCCTGGCGTGCCAGGCACACGGCACGCATCATGACCACCCAGCCAGCTTTGAGCCAGCATATGAACTGAGAACTAGACAAAAGTTTCGAGAGCCGGGGCAGACCAGGGCTTTGCGTGTCAGCACAGTTCAGCTTCTGGTCCAACCTTGACTCGAACGGAACTGGAACTGGCGAGGCGGACGCGCACAGTTTAGGGCCGCACGCCGGCAACTTAATCAAAGGAAGTGGAAGAGCAGGCCAGCGAGCGAACCGCAAAAACGGAATCGAGAATCGAGCCTCTTCTGCGTGGCGACTTTACGCCATCTCGCTGCGAGTGGGCGCGGCGCGTACCGACCACCGTGATGAAGGAATATGCAAAGGCTACTTCTATTGCAAACACTCAAAAGACGTGATAAAGTCAAAGGTGGCCGTCGGACGAGTCGGCGTCTCGGGCTGAATGGTGGAGCGGCCGGAGCAAGTGCCAGTTGGATGGATGGATGGATTTGCGGCAGGGCTGCGCCAGAGATTGAAGGTGGGAGAAGTGGAAAGGAACGGAGAATGGAGAACGGCGTGAGGTTGAAGAGGTTTTACTCCTCGCCGCGAGGTAGACGGGAGGGATCATGAGGTATCAGCCAAGTCTCACGATGGTGGCTGCATGGCCGGCGCATGTTAAGATTTTGTATGTCAAAACGTGGCAAAAGCTAACATATCTGAGACAAACACTAACTGAACGCGGGAGAAGCAGACCCCTGCAGAAACCTGGTCTGTACCTCCAGGCACTAGATATCCGGACCCACCCACCCGAATGTGTGTTCTGTGGGCAGGCTAGGAGGTAGCTGCGTTCTGGTGCCCTGCGAATGCGGGCTCCTTGGTGCTGGAAGGTTGATGGAAAGGCCACCCGGTCGTCGCTGTTTCTTTTCTTGCTCGCTTCAATGGAAGTTCAAGTTTTCCCCCAGAACTGCAACTCGAGGCTCGGGCATATCATGGGGGATTTACCACCGCTCGGCAAACGTGACCGTCATTACAAGACTGCAGTGTCAGACAGCAGGCAATGTCTGCCTAGGTAGCATCCCGTCGAGATATCGAGAGAAGAGCTGTCCGCTCGGCACCCGACCTCAAACATCGAACTCCATATTTGTCGCTAGACCAACGTATCCCGCGTCTTGACCGCAGTCATGTACCGTCACCACCGACAATAACCCCCATACATAGACTTAGGAAGGCACTCACAATGAAAAGGAAAATTGAGGTTGACGTGTGATGGATTGCAAGTCGTGTACAGGTACCTACCTAGAGGTAATGGGTCAGCCGAATAGTGTGTGTACAAGAAGAGACAACGACTAGGTACCCGTCCCCGTTAGGACCGTTATTACGGGCCCCTACAAGACCTTGCCCAAAAAAGGTACCTTTCCTCTTCTGATGAATCCTTGCCCATTTCCACTTGACGTTTCTCGCTCCAGTCGCTTTCTCCATTATTACTTTTGCCCACACATATCTCTCTCTCTCCCTTCCCTCTTCTTCCCTTTTCGCCAACAACACTGGTTTTGTCCCTCCCACATGCACTCCGACTTGCTCGATCTGGACCGTGTTTAAGGTTGCCCACACCTTCCCAAGCCCAGACGGGATTTTTACCGAACTTTGACAGCATTTCCCCATTACATACTACACCTTTACCACCAAGACGACGGGCCCTCTGCGACTTGACCCTACCTCGAACTCCTTAGTCCCGTGTATGTCACGGTCGTCCCACGGCTGCTGCTCCAAACGGCATCTCGCATATTCGCCTTGCCCATTCACTCCCCCGGCATATCAGCATCTTGGTCAACCTGGGATTCAGGTCCGACTCAGCTTCACCTCAGGTTCGGGTGTTGGAAGATTTCTTGCTTGATCCCAAAGGCATTGGTCGTCTGCACGGGGCGCCGGCACGCTTCCGTCTCAACTTATGGCCCATCTGCTGGCCCCTTCATCTCACATTTCCAGCATCTCATAGTTTCTCGTCAAGTGGCCGTCTCTGTCCACGAGTCCTTTCGGTCACCTTCACTTTGAGATCTGATTCACTAGGCATTGGCCTTCACTCGTCGCCCTCTCTTAAGGTTCCAGTTTCCAGGTTGCGGGACATTTCTACTGTTTCAGCACCATGGCTCAAAAAAACCAACATGTGATTTCCTCTGAGGAGCAGACAAACTCGGCGAGTCGCACCTTATCCGCCAAGGAGAAGGAGGGCGCGGCAACCGCAAGTGCAAATGCAAACTCTACCAAGCAGTCAGCCACCACTCCCGCATCAACCTCCTCGGGTACTTCATCTGCTGCTATATCTAACGTCCTCCCACGGATCTCGGATCCCTCACCTCTTCCCCCAACTAATCCTGAACCCTCCACCGACGCTCCCATGGGCAAGTCAACATCTACAAGCACGCAAGCCGCCGCCGCCGCCAAAGATGGCAGCACGGCAGCCAATCCCTATGGAACGCGTTCGCGAAATCGCACGGGCAATTCTCGCATCAACTACGCAGAGGATCGGGACCTTGATATGGACATTTTTGAATTGTATCCGGATCGTCGAGAAGGAGGTGAGGCCAAGAAGGGATCCTCCAAGCAAGCTCAAGCACCAGCATCATCAGCAACCACGCAAGCGGCAACACCATCGTCGTCATCGCCGACAAATGGTGCATCTCAGCCAGCCCCACGTACTGCGGTAAACGGGGCATCAGCATCAACCACCGTCACTTCCACCTCAGCGTCGGCCTCACGGAAGCCGCTTCCCACAATCGACGATGTTCGCAAAGGCCACTCTTCAAAGGATCAGCAGTCTCGCCAACCTTCAACCTCACCGGCCGCAAACGGGGCTACTACCACCACTACCAATGGCCCCACAAAGTCCAAAAAGCGAAAAGCAGATCCTGCAGCAAATGCTTCCAGCAGCCAGACCCCGACCAGTGCAGCAAACTCTTCGGCATCGCACAACAAGCGGGTCAAGACTAATTCGCACGATAACAACGGCAACAGCAAGACACCGACAAATAGCGACCTGGGCATGGTTAATGGCTATGGCGAGACCAATCTCCTCACGTTTGAAAACACCAAGGCGATGCCCAAGGACGGCAAGATGGTGGCCGATGACGGCACTGTTCTCGAGGTGAACGGTAAGTTCAGTTGTTGACTCTTCTACTCTTGGGGGCTGGCGCCTGATTCCCTATGGGGAAATGATGGCTCCGGTTCTCGTCTCTTTTTTTTGGTGTGTACTGACATGGGTTGCAGATCACGTTTACCTGGTCTGTGAGCCGCCTGGGGAGCCTTACTACCTGGGCCGCATCATGGAGTTTTTGCACACCAAAAACGACGCGGCAAAGCCAGTGGACGCGTTGCGCGTGAACTGGTACTACAGGCCAAAAGACATTGGCCGGAGAGTGCAAGATACGCGGATGGTTTTCGCCACGATGCACTCGGACATTAGTCCTTTGACGGCCCTGCGCGGCAAGTGTCAGATTCGGCACAAGACGGAAATCCCAGACCTGGCGGCGTATAAGAGGTCGCGCGACTGTTTCTGGTTCGAAAAGCTGTACGACCGGTACATCCAGAAGAATTACGAGGTGATTCCGACCAAGCAGATCATCAACGTGCCCGAGCATGTCAAAAAGGTGCTGGACGAGAGGTGGAAGTACATTTTGGTGGAGCAAGGCCGAGGCAAGGAACTGACCAGTGCGGTCAAGACTTGCAAGCGGTGCGTCGGCTACTGCGCCAGGTAAGTTATGGACAGTCTGTGATATGGTTCGGATTTCAATTTCCCTTTTTTTTTTCCACACTTCACCTCACTTCATCACTTGCTTTTCGATTCCACCCGCGGTACCGGGACGGGAACACACTAACTGCGACCCCCCCCCCCTGCCACTGGCCGGGCCTATTATTACCAAGTGGGCTTGCTGGCTGGCTGGCTGTTCTGTCGGCCGGGTCGGTGGTTTGGTGGTCAGTGCACTGTCCACCCAGATGGACGGTGTACTTTGATTTGGCGCGGCTTGGCGGGCTTCCACTTGTGCCTCTGAGCTTGGCCAATAAGCGTGGGGGCCCGTCCCAGGAACAGGATGCAGCATGTCGCGGTCCCCCATTTCAGTTGCCCCCCCTTGCCCCCTGCTCCCCCGTCATTCGCATCCCCCCCTTGTCTTCCCCCCTTGTAGCCAGTAAGCGATGGATGCGCTGACACCCGCAACAGCAATGATTCGGTGGATTGTGCCGTGTGTCAAAACACGTACCACATGAACTGTGTAAGGCCGCCGCTGCTCAAGAAACCGTCGCGTGGCTTTGCCTGGTCCTGCGCTGCATGCAGCCGTGCTCAGGAGCGCAAGCTGGAGGCGCGCAACACGCCCAACGTCCTCGATCCCAATGGCACCCGTTTTGACGATGACGACGAGTTTCTCGAAGACGATGAGGAGGACCCGCCCGGCGTCCAGACTGGCATGACGAGTCGCACCAGTCCGGCCACCGAGGACTTGCACCAGGAGGCCACGGCAGAGCAGATATACCAGTGCAGCCTATGGCCATATCGCTACCTGGGAATGCACTGCAAGGTCGAGGATGCCCTGGACTACGATGATCGCATTTTCCCCCGTGCTAGCACCCGGTTAGGACCGCGTCACCAGGCCGTTGTGGTCCCGTGGTATGGCCGCCCGGTGCAGTATGTGAAGCCTCTCGAGATCAAGAAGACGGGCAGAAAGGACGGGAAGCTCAACAAGGAGCAACAGGCTCTCCTGGAAGCCGAACGCAAAAAGCGCGAGACACGTCCTCAGTGGATACAGGACGAGCCTGCCGGCTATGTCGAGAGAGGCGGCGATGATACCGTCACACCACTCTACAAGCCCCCCGAAAGGTGTGGCAAGCAGATGTCCAACGAGGCTATCGACGAGTTCATGGACAAAGCCAGAGGCATGGCGGTAGAGCTGGGTCTTCCTCTACGATCGACGAACTTGCAGGATGTCGCAAGAGACCTCCTCTTCAAGAATGATTTCGACCCTAAGAAGGCCCTGCAGCAGCTGTCCAAGGTCCCCAAGGAGGAGTTCAAGGAGCCCGAGCTTACTCCCGCCGAACTGAAAAAGTTCGAGGAGGGTGTTGGAAAATACGGCTCCGAGTTGCACCTCGTTATGAAACACGTCAAAACCCTTAGGCCGGCAACAGTAACCCGATTCTACTATACCTGGAAGAAAACGGAGCGAGGTAAGCAGATCTGGGGCAATTTCGCTGCGAGAAAGGGGAAAAGGGACGCAAAGAAGGCCGAGGCTGCTGCCACCAAGCAGGCCGACGACGTTGCAGACGACCACGACGATTCGGCCTTTGATGCAGGCAAGGCCAAAGCTCAAAAGAAGGCTTTTATGTGCAAGTTTTGCGGCACCAAGGCGTCGCGGCAATGGCGCCGCGCGCCCACCATCTCACAACCCATCGGCGAGACTAGTGGCCGTAGTACGAAACAGGACAAAAAGGGAGAGTTCATTCCTGCTCTCTGTCGTCGATGCGCCGAGCTCTGGCGCCGATACGCTATCCAATGGGAAGATGTGGACGAAGTTGCAAAGAAGGTTGCTCAGACCGCAGGCCGTAACTGGAAACGCAAGGTCGACGAGGACCTCTACAAGGAGCTGCTCGCGGCCGACGAGATGATTGCTAACACCAAGATCCGCACCCCCGAACCTACACCTGTCCCTACACTTGTCCACGAGCCACCAGCGGCCGGTCAAGAGCCGCCGCGGAAGAAGCTCAAGGGATCCGCTCGCGAAAAGGACAAGGAGAAGGTGGAAAAGGAAAAGGAGAAGGAGAAAGAGAGGGAAAAGGGAAAGGAGAAAGAGAAAGAGAAGGAGCTCGAGCCAGCAGCCTCAGAGCCGGGCAGTGTGGCATCCACTCCCACGCCAGCTGTCACGAAGAAGAAGGAGAAGGTTGTTGAGAAGCCGGTTATTATCGAGAAGCCCGCTCCGCCTCCACCGCCGCCAGTCCCCGAAATCCCCAAACCGCGAACATTACCCTGCGCTATCTGTCGTCAGATGGAACCTATGGGCGATCAACATCTTTCATGTAAGGAGTGCCGGATGACAGTTCATCGGAACTGCTATGGTGTCCTTGAGCATCGGGCTCCTGGGAAATGGACGTGCGATATGTGCCTGAACGACAAGAGCCCACAGGTATCATTGGTAAGTACCGAATCTCTTGTGAGGTATGGTTGTCTACTAACACTGTTGTAGAGCTACAAGTGCGTCCTTTGCCCGGTTGAAAAGACGGAGCATGATTTTGTAGGGCCACCCAAGAACTCCCACAAAAAGAAGACCGAAAAGGAGCGTGAGCGTGAGCGCCAAGAGCGGGAAAATGCTATTAAGGCTGCCGAATACTATCGGAAGAAGCAAGAGGAGATGAACCGACCTGTCGACCCGCGCGAACCCCTGAAGCGGACTGCAGACAACAACTGGGTGCATGTCACTTGCGCGGTTTGGACTCCGGAGGTCAAGTTTGGCAATGCCAAAGCGCTTGCCCCTATTGAGGGCATCCCATTGATCAACCGTGCCAAGTACTCGGAGATTTGCAGGGCTTGCAAGAAGGATGGCGGAGCTTGTGTCAGCTGCTATCATTGCAAGTCGCCAGTCCACGTCGAGTGTGCCCACAAGGCCGGTTATGTCCTCGGTTTCGACATCACACCGGTGAAGGGTTCTCGCCGGGATCAGCATAACATCGTCACTCTTGGGAGTGAAAGCGGTACAATGTCGGCTGCGATCTGGTGCAAGGAACACGCACCTCAGAAGGGCGCAGTTCACCCAATGCACGAGAAGGTTGACGAGAGTGGCATGACCGCACTACAGCTCTATGTTCAGAGCTACAAGCAGGCCGACTTGACTCTTACGGGTTGCGCAAGGAAGGCCATCCAGATCACCCCAACCACTCGGCCCACATCGTCGTCTGCGACATCAACAAGCCATCAGACAAGACGAATCTCGACGATTCACCTGCTCAATGGGGACCATGGAGAATCAGCCCCAGGCTGTCGACAACCAGGCAGCAAGATATGCTTGACTTGTGGGACTGATGTGAGCCCCAAATGGTACCCCATCGATGAAGCTCAGGAGCGTGGGCTTGTCAATGGGTACTACGGTAATCTGGGATCAGAAGCACAGAAGTTCATTGAGCAGAGGAGCGTGCAATGCCACAAGTGCAAGAAGGAAGGGCGTCAACCACATGTGCACCCTAAGAGGGAGCCAACACCCCCTCCTCCTCCCGCCCCGCTCTTGATTCCTGCCGTTGAGCCGGTCGTCCGTCCAGTACAGGTATCTCAGGCGCCGCCAGCCCCAGTTACAACGGCTCCAACAGCTGTGATGGATATTCCAGGTAGACAACCTGGCCCAAGTCCTTTCTGGTCACCACGTGTACAGGCAGCTCCCATCCCGCCTCCTCTGGCTCACCCGGCGCCTATCCGTCCCCCGGTCTCACATCCTCTTGTTCCTGTATCAGGACCTGTCGCCCCGCAGGTTGCTCCCCCGCCGACACTTCCTTCGAACCTCGCGCCTCGGGGCCCATCTATGCCACAGTCCTTGTTTGGATCGGCACCACCGAGACCTTACGACGACTGGCACCGTCAGCCATCAGGTCATCCACCACCCCTGCATCCGGGACGGCAGTTGAACGGCACTGGCCCTTCACCACCGCCGCTGAATACCATGCCTTCGTTGGCACCGCCTAACCATCTACGGCCTTCTCCTTCGCTCTCTATTGCGAATTTGACACACGCTCAACCTCCGCCTCCTCCACCCCAAAACGGGCACATGGCACATCCATCTGCCTATGCAAGAATGGATGGCTTGCCACCATCGCCTCGCCGGGTGAGCGGCCAGCCCACCACACCGAGCGGCGGCTCTTATCTATCAGGAGGCTCTCTCCATAGCCACGGTGGACCACCCGACCTCCGACCGCCCACGGATCTACGAACAGACCTACGGCCGCATAACATGCTGAACCACCCGATGCCTCCCCACCACGTTGCCGGGCCGCCACCTCCTCATCCTGCTCAGGCAGAGCAGCATCACCCCTTATCCTTCCTAAGGCATTGGAACAACCATACTGCGCAGCAAAACCAGCCGCCTCCTCTACATCATACCTCTTCTTACCAACAGGTATCCGGTCTGCCACCGCCGCCGAGGGATAACAAGCCGAAGGATATCAAGACTGGTGCGAGCTCTAGCCCATCGCTTCGTAATCTCCTACACTAAGGCACGGGATATTGAATGGAGCTGGTTGTGGAAATGTCATGATATGGAGAGAGCACGCTGAGATGAAGACCGTGGCAGAATGTGATAACGACTTTATACAAAGTTCTGTGAGAAGGAAAGGGATACATACCCGCTTTATACAAGAGAGTCGGCCTTCATAAGAGGAGAAAAGAAGAGGAAAAAAGACTTCGATATGTGTGTGGGATTAGAAATGGCGTCAAAGATACCGATTTGTGTTTGCTGCGGGTTTATTTGCATAAGTCTGGTTGAATTCCTCTGGAGTGTTTGTTGGGTGGTGGTGGGAATAACTGGACTGGACTGGACTGGTTTTTCCTTTGCTTGCAGTCTCGTTTGCATAGCGTTGTCGAAGAGGAGAGGAGAGGAGGAGTACTTGGCTTGCTATTGCTGGCTTTACTTGCATCCACTTCACTTTGGTGCTTGGGATGAGTTGAGGATACTTAACTAAGCAGATACAGTAGAGTTAGAACAAGAAAATGAGTACAGTGTAGTTGAGCAGTGTTAAGTTCTACGTGGTATTTCCTAGCATTGAGCTTACTAGTTCAGACGCTTCATAGTAACAATCCAGATTCCATCCCCATTCCCCATATATTCCCACAGCATAACACAACCTCATTCACACAAATCACCGTCTCCCTCCTTCTCCTCCCCCACCTCCCCAATATCCTCCCACCAAACCTCCGGCTTCTCCCCGATAAACCGTTCCATCAACGTCCTACACCTCTCATCATCAACCACCACCACCTCCACCCCTCTCTGGCGCAGATAGTCTTCCCCTGCTGCCCTAAAAGTGCTATTCTCTCCTATCACCACCCTCGGGATTTTGTACAGCAAAATAGCCCCTGTACACATGTCGCAGGGGGAAAGGGTGGTGTACATTGTCGAGTTCGAGTAGGACGAGGCGGGAAGGCGGCCAGCATTTAAAAGGGTGGCGGTTTCGCCCTGGTTTAGGTAGGGGGTTAAGTTAAACACACATGGAAATGTGGGATGGGATGGTTGGAGCAGGCAGGTGTGAAATGTAAAGTGTAAGTGACGGGAGCTATGTTGTTCACAACATGCACGCACATACATACATGATGAATGGGTGAAGCGAGCTGGACGCGTTGGTTATGACCGCGACCTAGAACGGTGCCGGTGGTGTTGGAGATGAGTGCTGCTCCGATCTGTTTGGGATGTAGTGGTTTGGGATGATTAGCGCGAATGTATGTCATGTTCATGTTGGGTTGTGGTGAGAATGGGCTTGATAGTCATGTTGAAATCTGTGGGAGTTGTTTTGCTGTGATTTTGTGGTTTTCTCTCTGTGGTTTTCTCTATTTCGAGGGAGATTGGTAGGTGTTGAAGAGAATATCAAGAGAACATACAGGAATTCCCCCTTCTTGATATGATTTCTGGGCTTCCTCGTAGGCAATGGCCAGACCGGCAGCGTCGTCCATGATGGAGGAATTTGGGGAGGTTAAATAAGGGGTATGTATGCTAAGACACTGGGAGATGGAACATCGAAGTGCAGAAGGTAGCCCTGGTTTAACCACGGGGAAGTCATAGACTGTTCTTCAGAGAGAAGTGATGAAGAAGATAACTTCTAGAAGCAGCAACCGTCATGTTGTCACTCGACTTCAACTCGGTAAGTTCCCGTTTTCCACGTTTGATGAGCATCAGGGCTAGTGAATATGTGACCTAGCACACCTTATCTCCTTGGTATCTCCATGGTATGGTGTATACCTAGCCATTGTAGCAGATCCCCCACTTCCGAGATGTCACCTCACTCCGATAAGGTGCCGTTTGCGAGGATGCAGCTTGTTGCCGACGGCAGAGATGCTGAGGTTAGATAATCCATGGATCTTGATGTTTTGATCCCATGTACCTCCTGAACCACGGATAGACGCCCCGAGTCTTTCTGGTGATCGACAAGCAGCGGCGCACGTCATTATCGCTGGCTTCACCTGGAATGCTCTAGATGCAAGGTAAGCTCTTACCAAAAGCTGCCCCGCGATGGTGTCGAAGGGGGTCAAAAAATCCGAGGGGCAAAAAGGTTGCTGGGAAGAACGCCTTGCAGGGTTTCGAGCGGGCGCCAACTCGGATTCAGACGGCAACGTGAACGTCCCCCAACAACCCAATCAGATGTCATGGATGGCATGAGTATTAGGACAGCCTTGTGAGGAAAGTAAAACACCTCAAAGAGAGATGGTAAGCAAATCTACACCTTTAACAAGGTGTATGCACCCGCAGTGTGTGTGGTTAAAAAAAAATGAAAGAGGAAGTTGACTGTCACCTTGAAGCGCACCAGCCACGATCGATTTCCATCTGCATCCCCTTGAGGCTAGATTCTGCCAATGAGTGATAAAGTGGTACCTCCTTTGAGTGTGGGGAAACCTTGTCCTTCCCCCTCTCCAACGTGTGCAGTTCCCCACCGTGTAGAAAGCGGAACCAAGTACCTCATTATCGGCCCCCAATACGGTCAGCCACGCTCTAGAGCTTTCGATTGATTTCCATGAGGAGGGGCTGAAGAAGAACTTCGTGGGCCAGTTCACCCACTTCAGCCTCCTTCGCCGTTCCGCGTCCCCCAACGAACAAGGCGCCCGTCGCATCCCTCACTCTGCGCCTATATTCCAGAATTGCAGTGAAGATTCCGGTTCTCTGCCTTGCCTTGGTTAATATTTGAACCCTGCTGCCGCATTTTTCTCGAGAAAGTTGATCGGTCATTCCGCTATACCCGCTCTTCCGTCTGCTGTGTTTCCCTACTACAACTACGCCTCACGCCTCCCATCACTCAGGTCCAGTCCCGTCCTTCGGCTACTTTACCAGCTATTTCCACCTCGAAGCTTCCTGCTGCTGTAGCTCCGAGCCGCTTCTGGTAGGTCCATCCCTGTTTCTGTCCGTTCCTGTTCTGCGCTTCTTTCTCGGTGCCCTGGACCGCCCCCGAGGCGAGCGAGGCCTGGAAGTCCCCAACTCTGCCAACCAACCCCGACTCGGGTCCCCATCGGCCTTTCCCAAACCTATGCGCAAAAAGATCTTTCCCTTCCATTGTCCACCGCCGCTCTTAACTTGCACCAACCATCCATCGTCTCTCTTCCTCGACTCGACTCGACTTGCATCATTCTCGACGCGACCTCGTAGCCGCTGACCTTATCTGTCCTCCTCCTAGACCGCGATTTTTATCGACTCTGACGCATCCCCATATCCGTCATTCTCCCCGGAACTGATCGTCCAGAGCATTCCGAATCTTGCCAACACACATCTCTAGACCAGACAGTCAAGATGGTCAAGGAAACAAAGCTCTACGAGACTCTTGGAGTAAGTCCCGCTGCTCACCCACACCGCCAGCCTGACAGGAGGAGGGATCTAACGCCCGGAAATAGGTCAGCCCAGATGCCACTGAGGCGCAATTGAAGAAGGCATACAAGACCGGTGCCCTCAAGTACCACCCAGGTATGTCCCGCCATCCTTGCGACTTGCGCAGCCGAATGGCATGCTGACAGCCAACGCTACAGACAAGAACGCCAACAACCCGGCTGCCGAACAAAAGTTCAAGGAGATCTCTCACGCATACGAAATCCTTTCCGACTCGCAAAAACGCGCCGTCTACGATCAGTATGGCGAGGCTGGTCTTGAGGGTGGTGCCGGTGCCGGTGGCGGCATGGCTGCCGAGGACCTGTTCGCTCAGTTCTTCGGCGGCGGTGGCTTCGGTGGTGGTCTCGGTGGTATGTTCGGCGGCATGAACCAGCAGCGTGCTCCCGCGAAGGCCAAGACTATTCACCATGTCCACCACGTCTCGCTCGAGGATATCTACCGCGGCAAGATCTCCAAGCTGGCCCTCCAGCGGTCAATCCTCTGCCCCAAGTGCGAGGGTCGTGGCGGCAAGGAGGGTGCCGTCAGGCGGTGTGCTGGCTGCGACGGTCAGGGTACCAAGATCATGATGAGGCAAATGGGTCCCATGATCCAGCGCTTCCAGACTGTCTGCCCTGACTGCAATGGCGAAGGCGAGGTGATTAAGGAGAAGGATCGCTGCAAGCAGTGCAACGGCAAGAAGACCGTCGTCGATCGCAAGGTCCTCCACGTCCACGTCGACCGTGGTGTCAAGAGCGGTACCAAGGTTGAGTTCCGCGGTGAGGGTGACCAAGCACCTGGCATTCTCCCCGGCGACGTTGTCTTCGTCATCGAGCAGAAGCCCCACCCTCGCTTCACCCGTCAGGAGGACGACCTCCTTTACAAGTGCGAGATTGATCTCGTGACCGCCCTTGCCGGTGGAACTATTTTCATCGAGCATCTCGATGAGCGCTGGTTGAGCGTTGACATTCAGCCCGGCGAGGCTATTGCGCCCGGTAAATATTCTTCTGTCCCGCTACGTCATAAATGAGCGAGCGCTAACTGTGAGATAGGCGCCGTCAAGATGATCCGTGGCCAGGGTATGCCCTCGTACCGCCACCACGATTACGGCAACATGTATATCCAGTTTAGCGTCAAGTTCCCCGAGAAGGGCTGGACTCAGGATCCCGAGGCCTTCGAGGCTCTTCGCAAGTACCTCCCGGCCCCCGCTGTTGTCAACGTACCGCCTCAGGACGCTATGACCGAACCTGCGGAATTGGAGGACGTCGAGGGCAGCGGAGCCGGCCGTGGCTTCTCCAACAGCCCAATGGAGGAGGATGACGAGCCCCAGGCCGAGCGCGTCCAGTGCGCCTCGCAGTAAGCGAGCCAAATGGGCTGGGAAGCAGTACCACCCTTATCCATAATTCGACGATGAATTACGGAACAAACGACGGTCCAACAAAGGTGCCATGCACTGCCATTGTTTGAGACTGGTCGTTGTGGAGGCTGGATGATTTGCAACGATACTAAATCATTTGATGCCTTCCTGTTCCCATAATCACCCTTTACGAAGCAAATATACCCGATTGCTCGACCCTTTGTCGAGTATTGCACATTTGACGAGGCACGATGTTTCAGGGGCCGACAAAACGAAGAGTTGGAGAAAGGAACTAAAAAGGGGGTATGATGCAAGGTGAAAACCGGTGATAACTAAAAGTGTGATCAAGTCGGCACGGGTGGAGGGGATATGATCACACTTATCATACACAGAGCATCCGGATTGTCATTATCTGACATGGTTAATGGTGGAAGGGAGAGGGTTCAGTCTTGTTTTATGATGTTCCCCCTATTTCACCTGCGCTTTACGACATGGTGGGCTTTTACTACTATCGACGTCAAAATATATCGACACCCGGTCTTATTGGCAGGCGTTTTAGAGAGAGGATATCGGACTGATAGAATGGAAGGATGAAGGGGCATGAATATGGCATCATCATCTTATCCCCGTCTGTTTGCTTTTTCTTTTGAAGGACACAGGAAAGGGCATAGCATGAGAAGGGAACAGGGAGGAAACTGCTCTATACGTGCTTATGCTACGCGTATCACAGGATTGTTTTTCGCCTGGATGTAGGAAGAAAGGGGGAAGGGGAGCTGGGATTTTCTGGAATTATTAGCGAAATGATTATGAGGATTTCTGAATATCATATCCTGCTTCAGTGGTGAACTGTATGTTGTTACGCTGTGACCTTTTGACATGTGTCCCAGAGAAGCTCCTGACATATCGATCGCGTGCACTGAGAGTAGTCGAGACCGCGAGCCTGTCTATAGATGAGATCAGTTGAAAAAGTCACAATAGCTTCGTCATTCAAGGCAAACCGAAGTCCGAATGTGACTTTGAGTATCTGAAGCTGGAGAAACACATCAACTTTCCCACTGAAGTATTAGCCTCCTGGCGGCAAGTTAGAAATCTCTCTTTCGCTGATTATGAAAAACGAAGTAAACATGTACCTCATCTCTTCAGATTGCATCATCGCCGATACCAAAAGCACACATCCTCGCTAACATCTCATGGATTTTATACAACACGGTATTCACCTTCTTAACCATCAGGATTCTGAACAACCACTTCAGACCGGCAACGAGATGATACTCCTTTACCTAATCCAGCGTATCATCCCTCAACTTGTACAACTGCCCCAAGACCTCTTCCGTCTTGGCCCTCAGCGCACCATGGTACATCACATTCGTCTCAAACACCTTGGTCCCCCTAACCGCCTTGGCCGTCTCCCTTGCAAAGTCCGCAGCGACATACATGTCCTCGACATAGCTGGCCGCGTAAACGGGCACCTCGTTCCGCGCCAGCTGATCCAGGTCGTACAGCCGCGGCCAGTCGTCGTACTTGGCCAGAAGCTCGGCCGTCTCCTTCATATCCTTCAGCTCCGGGTAGCAGTCGAAGTGGGCGGGGTAGACCATTTCGCCTGAGAAGTACAGAGGCTGGGAAGGGTCTGAGGAGTAGAGGGCTTGGGGCCCAGAGGACAGCCAGCTGAGTCCCGGCTCGGACTCGGAGAGCGTCTTTCCGACGCGGTGGGCGGCCCAGTTAGACGCCAGCCCTGGTCCGTTGGTGTAGATGGACTCGTGAAGGACGGCGTAGATGGGGTTGGTGTCGAAGGGAACCAGCCCCTCGAAAGCGGAGCCTGCCGCGCGCGTGATGAAGCCGAACTGGTCGATGTTCATGGCCAGCTTGAGGATGGTGCTGTGGATCAGGTCCAGGCCGCCATTCATTCCCATGCAGAGACCGATGCCGAGCAGTCGTTCGGCGGTGAACTCGCCGCCGCCCGGCAGGACGGGAGATTTTTCGTCCAGGTACTGCGCTATCTTCCGCACGCGCCACACGTCCTCGGGGAACTTGCGGTAGTAGGCCTCGTTGCGCTCGATGACCTTCTTGTACAAGGCCGTGTAGACCTCCTCAGCCGTGCGCTTGACGGGAGCAAGACCGCCCGTCATAAACACCTCGCGCAACCCCTGCGGGAACTGGGACAGGTACGTCAGCGCGACGAAGCCGCCGTAGGATTGGCCGAAGATGGACCACTTCTTGTGACTCTCGGGATAGCCGGCAGTCAGACAGAGGCGCACGGCCTCGGCGTCGCGGACGATGCTGTCGGCGCGGAAGTGCTTGAGGTAGTCGGCCTGCTCCTGGGGGCCGCCCAACGTGGCTAGATGCGGCTGGTTGATGGGCGTGCTCAGGCCGGTGCCGCGGTAGTCGAGGAGGAGGAGCGTGTAGCCCCTGTCCAGGGCCGCCTTGGTTAGTTGGTGGTCTTGCGGCTCTTTGTTGCCGAAGCCAGGACCGCCTTCGAGGTAGACGAGGTAGGGCTTCCTGTGGTACTCCTCCAGCTCGCTGTCGGTGCGGGGCACGATGGGAGTGTCATGTTTTGTGACTTGGCGACCGAAGATCTTGAGGTTTCCGGCGGAGAGGTTGGCGTGGTTCAGGGGCACCTCGAAAGTTAGCTCTGTGACGCGTAGCTGGCCTGTTGATGTGTGTTATTAAGAGTGCCCTTGCGATGGTCTGCTCGTGTCGGGTTGCTCACCAGGGACAATGTGTGCTGTGCGACTCAACAGACGAGCTGGACGGATGGCTTTAGCAGCCATCATGTTGATCAGTACTGAAGGAAACCTTGCCCGTGGTGATGGCTGGCCCTGACGTAGGTGTTGATAGAGGTTTAAGTTGAAAGATGAAGATGATGTCGAAACAACATCCCGGAGGCATCACGCTTATAGCAGAAGAGTGTCATGGTGATATGGCGGGGTGTTATATAAGAGGTAAGCTGACGGTTACAACTTCCTCTTCGAAGCAATACGAGGACAAAATATGTAAGGAGCAGCCAACGCAACAGACTCTGCATCCAACAACTGAACCTTTCAAGAACTGGTTGCCTTATGCGGTGGGCTTGATGGGATGCCATGATGTGTGTCTTAACACATGCCCATCGTGTCAAATTCCGGCCCATACTCTCCGCAGGTCTTGTCCCTTCCGAAGTGCATTGAGGCACGATATAGTCAAGCACACAATGTCACGCTGGCCTGATATTTGCAGATATCAAGCCGCCATATGTTTGTTTACCTTTCTCGCCCGATCTCATGATGACCTCACGGGCGATGTTATGTTAGTGTTTGGTCCCCCTGTTTCCCCTGTCCTGTTCCTGACAGTGCCAACTGCCAAGTGCCCTCCCCAACTGCCCCGCATGAGAAGGAGTTCTGGGTGGGTCCCATCGTCAACGTGGGACGCCGGCGTCGGGCAAACATGGCGGGGCTCTGCTTTTGGGCGGTGCAGTGCTCCAAAAAGTGGATCCTGTGGGATGACTAAAACCGCGGCCGGACAGCTGCGGAAAAGCCTTTCTTCTCTTTCCATTCCCGTGCATTTCACATTCATTGGAAGACTGGAAAAGGCGGAACGAACGAGCTTGCTTTCCGAACCTGTCACGCGGCGCAACAAGCAAGCGGTCCATTCTCGTTCATTCAGCCTCCGCTTCTTCTTCTTACTTAATACTGCGAAGCTCCTCCCCGCTTCGTCGCAACAAATGCCGTGGGATGGATTACCTACAACTAACCCAGACTCTAACCGAGTCCTTCATTGCCCTGGCAGATGAAGTCCAATCACTGATCGACCGCAAGACCATCCTTGAGCACAAGCTTCGCTTTGCGCACGAGCAGGTAAGGTAAAACACCTCCATTTCCTATCTCCCATTCCAACCCCCTTTTTATGATGATTTTTAGCTCTAGATCTGCCAGCTGCCTATCAACAGCACGTGGAGACAACTTCTAATGTCTGATCCAATTTACACCCAATTGCGCTTGTCATATACCGTCTCACTTTTCGATGGCGATCACGTCTGGCTAATACAGTTGCCCGCAATTTAGTACCAGTGTCTAGCCGATAAATATGCGCCTGCAGCCCCCGAGGTAGCCGAAACGCTCGCAAAGCTCCAGCTTCCACCGGACGTGCAGCACTATTATCCTGTCGCGACCAACTCATCCGTCGTACCCTTGCCTCGGCGCATCCAACCTGGAAACTCCCAGCACGAGATCGCTTTGCAAATCAGAGAGGGCAGAAAGGCTGCTCAGCTCATGGCCGCTGCCATGGGAAGGGCCAGCAAACACAGTGATTCTAGCAAGGAGGCTTCCATCTCTCCCGTTACCGCCGCCGACACCATGACTACCATGTCGACCGTGCTCGAAAAGGACTTTACTGTTGAGGGGAAGAAGAAGGGCCTCCTTGCGTGTCCCTTTTCTGCTGCTGCCACGCCTCCCGCTGTCCAAGACCAAGCATCGCCCAACCTTGGTATTGGCAGTATGACTGGCGATGGCGTCCAAGACCAAGATGCTGCTGCTGCTGCTGCTGCTTTGAACGACGGCACCGCCGCCATGGACCCCACTCCGCACAAATCCTCTGACCCCATCTGCGCTGCCATGTACGAGGACTCGACGTCGATGCCCGCCCACACTGCTGCCTCCAAGTGTCCGATTCGATTTCTTGACAAGCACTCTCCGGAAGAGATTGCTCGCTACGTGGAGACGCACAAGCACGAGATTCCGCGCAGTCATGAGGTTTGCGTCAGGCGCTATCAGAAGAATGAAGAGCAAGTAAGGAAGCTCGATGCCAAGTATGGGAATCTGGCCAACATGATCGAGGACCTGAGCCATCTGCACAAACCTATGCTGCCTTCGCCAGCGACGGGAGATCAATATCAAGACCCTGAGCAGGTGGATAGAACCTCCAATGAACGAGTAGCGAACTGGGCCAAGTCTGTTTCCGCCAGTGACCCGCAAGCGCCACCGGAATACCAAGACGACCAGAACCTCCTGCCCGTAGAAGATGAGGAAGATCGTGAAGGTCGTTTTGATCGTCCTCTGCGCGAGGTGCGTTTGGGTGAATCACCCAGTCGACCATGGGGCATTCCCGTGCCTGCCATGGAGGACCAACCCCGGAGGCAGAGGAGTCGGAGTCCAAGTCCGGTTCGGCCTGCGGTTCCTTCGAGACCGCCGGCTCAAGATGGGATTCCTCACAAGAAGGGTCCAGGGGCTGGGAAGTGTCCCTTTGATCATACTAAGATGGCTGCATTTGCTTCATCTAGCACAAAGGTTGAGCAACCGCCCAAGCAGGAAGCAGTGCCGGGAGAGACAGCGCACAGGGAGACGGATCGCAAGGTCGAACAGTCCAAACCGGTCAAGGAGCATCACATCCCACAACCCATGCCTACACCACAACCGACATTTATCAACTTGGCAGATATGCCTATGCCGAAGGCTGAGACAGCAGGTCAGCAACAGGCCCCCGTGGTCTTTAACTTCAATGGGCCGGTCTTTATCGGATATCCTATGGAACAGGCCATTCAGTTTATGCAGCAATTTCAGGGCACGAAGTGAGCAGAAAGGGGGAGAGCATTAATCTCTCGTATTTGTTCGTTGTCATATATCTATCAGGAGCAGGCGAGCGTGTTAGTCAAGGCTTGGGTTTTGAAACTTGTCATGGTGGTTGTTTTGGCTTAACCGGGTTTGCAATGGATGGCGAGGAGTTCAAGGGCTACATCATTCCTCATATAATCATATAATGACAGGCTTCTCGGAAGATAGCTTGATAGCATAAAGCAAATATCTATTTCACAATATTTATACGTTCTCTAGTGCCGTCTATCTACCTGTCTCTCTCCCCCTATTTCTTCTAGTAATCGATATGATCTCTAGACATGGAACCAGTTACTAACCAAGGACGCCGTCAAAACAAATGATGTGATCAAAGCAAAAACGCAAATGCTCCCAAATACGCCTTATAGAACACCTATTGCTTTCCCCATTTTCTATACGCGATGACACCGCCCGCTTGCTCGCTCCTGTTTGTGCAATTATGCGACAACCTCAGAAGGTAAAGAAGACAAAAGAAATCAACCCCTGAACAAAAGAAAACCAAACAACCTCTCCTAAACAAGATCAACATCACTTTCTCCCTTCGAGATTAGCCTCCTCATCCCAACTATCCCTATACCGATCCGTCTCCCAAAGCGAGATATCGCTGTCACTGCTCTGCCTCCTCAAATCCCCTTCCCTACCCGCATTACCACCAACCAACAGTCTCCCGCCGGTATTTCCCTCCAGATCCGCATAATCCTCCTCCTCATCATCCTCCACCTCGAGCGTGCCGTCCGTCGTGCGATGCACCTCCCCAGCGGCCGTGGTCCCCGCAGCGGCAGCGAGCGAGTCAATCCCGTCCAGTCCTTCCTCATGCGCCAACTCCTCGGCCCGCGACATGGTCCGCTTCCAGATGAGGTAGCCGACGACGGCGCCGACGGCGCCGAAGAGAAGCATGGAGATGTAGTTGATTGCGCGGTCGCGGGTGGTCATCTTGTCGCCGGAGGAGGCGAGGAGGGCGAGGCGGGAGCCGATGAAGATGTGGACGAAGAGTTTGGGGCTGTTTTTTTTGTTTGTTTGTGTGCGTTAGCACATCGTCTCCAAAACGGGGGTTATTAGCGAAGATAGAGATAAAAGAGCAAACTTACGTAGCCATCGCAGTAGCAACCGCAAACCCGCCCACCCTCAACCGCGGCACCGTCGCCAAAAACCCATTACTCAAACTATACGGCAACGGACTGAACCTGACCATGGCCAGCACGCCCAAGCCATCCCTCCTCAAAACCTGTCCCAGCGCCACAAACCGCTTATCCCTCCCGACCAATCTATTCACATACCCGGCCAACACGCCTCTCGACGCCAAAAACGAACACGTAGACCCGGCAACCGTCGCCGCCGCAGCAATCGGCCACCCCCACGGAAACCCATACACAAAGCCGGCAACGGTCACCGCGGTAGAGTAACCGATGATGGGCGGGAACGCCGTCATAAACACCAAACCGAAACAAATCAGCCAGCCGAAGGGCAGAGCTCGCCACTTCTCTGCTAGCGGACCGAGCGACGCAAAAATGGCGTGCGAGTAGACTAGCGCCACGACGCTCAAAATAAAAAAGATGGCGAGGGCGACGAGGATGGCGATCTTTTGCAGGAGCGAGAGGCCGAGGAAGATGGTGACGGCCTGCTGGGCGATGCTTAAACCGGTTGAGACGGCCCTTAGAGCTAGAGCTTTCAGGTTAGCTCCGCGCCCACCACCACCACCGCCGGCGGCGGCAGCGGAGGAGGAGCGATGGTGCGAAGCGTGCCGGGAGACCGAGTAAGGGCGGCCGGAGGAGAGGCGGCGGATGTTAGAGGCCGAGGGACGGGCCCATTGCGGGAGGTCTTCGCCTGCCCCTCCGGGACCGAGGGAGGAGGTCGGTGAGTGGGTGGCCGTGGTGGAGGTTGAGGAGTCGCGGGAGCGAGGGGAGGCGGTGGCTTGGCGGGGAGAGGAGGAGGAGAGGTTCATGGAGAGGGCGGCGGCGGCGTCGCGGGCCGTTTGGTTGTTGTTGTGGTGGTCTGGCATTGTGGAGGAATGGATTGTGCGTCCTCGGGCGGACGACAGGTAGATAATAGGTCTATCGGTGAAGACTCGAGTGATCGTAGGATAACGAGGTTGGGCTGATTATCGATGTAGGAATTGATACTCGGGCATAAACCTGGTGGTTTGCTGGATGACGCTGAGTAGTAAGCGCCGTGCCGTGCTCACCGGACGTTGGGAATGAAACGGTCGTTGGTCGAGGAAGGTTGATGGGGGTAGGTGAAAGAAAGATAGAGAGATAGGTGAAGTGTCGTTGGTTGCTCTGCTACCTGGTTGCATCCATTGAGGTATATAGACCGTTACCATGTAGATATGAAACAGCTTGAGATTGATAGCGGGAAGAACAAAGTAAACAAGGTGCTTCGTTCAAAGAAAACAAACTTGAACGAGGCTTGGTAGTAGAGATGCCGAGGATGAAGTAATACGGTAAGAGGTGTGGTGTTGCACAATGGTATAGAGAGGCAGTCGAAGTTGCCCTACTATCGCTCAACTCTCCGGTGCAATCGGAGACCGAAACTCCGCCACTCACAAGGTATCTGGAACGGACCAGCACAGGGGACACTTTGGTTGGTTGTTTCGGGCTCCTTGGCTTCCTTTTAGCGTCCCATAACACTGCTGTGACTGAGGTGTGAGGTAAGCTTTGGGCGGCGGGTTGAATGACAACCCGACTGACAAAGCTCGCTCGTTTAAATGTACCCCGTAAAACCCTTTATCTTCTGATTATATGAGGCTCGACTGTTTTAAGATTTCAGCAATTCCAATGTTTTGATAAGATCGCAATCCACACATCTGCCGGTGATCCGGGCCGTCCGCATTTTTGCTCTCCAATTCGTTTCTTCTGCACGTAGGGACATGATACATCAACGGGACGCCATGCACTTGGGACAACTGACAGAGCAGCGACAGGGGCATGACAACTGAGGAACAGAGAGGGGCAGCGGGCGGGCAGGAGCCACAGGACCCTTGATGGCTACAGGGGTAGCAACGTCCAGATTCCAGGCCATCCCAAGAATACCATCAACAACAACCCCTGGCTGCCCTGGCCGAGATCTTTGGAGATCTGCACCCAAGCGTGGCCCATCCCATCTTTAAACTCCCGGATCTTCCTCCGGGGGGTCCCTCGTACTTGCTTGCCGTAGCTATGATGTAGTGTACGCAAGGGCTTCCATTCGGGACATTGTGGTAGTGAGACATCACGTCGCTGTAATAGCCCAATGATCATTGATAGTCGATACTTCTCTCTTCTCTTTCACTAATACTCTACCGCTATCAACCAGCCAGGCTTGTTGCTCCCGTCTTCGCCTTCACCACCACTGCAGACATCCTTCAGTTCCTCCCTTCCATATACTCAATCCGACCCATCGGTGCTCGGTATGCTCAAAATTTCCGTCCTGCTCCTACTATTTGAGGCTCCTTTACCCGCCATCATCTTCCCCTATGGCTAGCAGGGCCCTTGGGCGGCTCCTTGGTAGCCATCGGGTCCCTAACAAGCAGCTTCACCTTGCCCTCCCCAATCTCCACCCCTTGAGACAGAATGTCAACATCATCCTTGGGCTCGTCCTTCTTCACCAAGCTAACCCCGTCCTGCGACAACGACTTATCCCAACTTCTCGCATCTATACCCAAAATCCCGCCCATGCTATTTCTGTCTCCGGGCACAGAGAACTCACGGTAGGCATAGCGCCACTCGTTGAGGAAGGTGCGCAGCGCCTTGCCCACCTTGTCCTTGCCGTTCTTGCTGTGATGCCCGGTACCGGTAATGGCATAGATAGGCCTGCTTTCGTTCGTGTTCTCGGTCAAAATGCCCACGAGGTACTCGACTGCCTCTTCGGGGTGAAGGCCGTGCAAGTCAACGTAAATCTCAGGGCAGCTGCCATTGTTTTTGTTGCGCTCCTCGTAGAGCAGTGATGCGGCCTCACGGTGAGCTTTCCTCATGAGATCGTTTTCGCTCTGACCGCGCAAGCTCAACGCCTTGGCCGCACGGGCATCGTTGCGGTTCCACGCTTGGGCAGCACTACAAACCATAGTCAGCATTTGTCATTCCTCTGTGTTCCAACTTTGTAGGAACGACGTACCTTTGCAGGAATTTGTTGCGCAGGCCGCCGTGCTTAATGGCCTCCTGGCGTGCCTTGAGATACGCCTTGTTTGCCTTTTCTCCAGTCTCAAGCCAAGGAATGTGCTTGGGTGGTGGAATAGCCTGAGCAGCAGCGCTGTTCTCGCCATTCCGGATGCTAGTGGAGCTGCCATTGCGACCCAACTTGCCATTAGGCCTCAAGTTGATGTTGACAGGAGAGGGAGACATCTTGACAATATCGGCGAGTGTGCTCGGGCCTGGACTAGCAATTTCCTTGCTGCTGCTGCTGCCACTACCAGTGTGGCCATGCCCGCCCCTCTTACCATGGTGCTTCTTGCTTTGCTTGGCCAAGGCAGCGCTCAGCGTAGGAAATGCATCCGCATCGTCAGGAGACGGAACCGTTTGCTGAACTTCCTTTTGCTGGTGTCGACTACCAGGCCGCGATCGTGGACGGTCGGGAAAGCCGTAGTTGTGGTGGCCCTTAAAGCCCGGTGGCGGAGTGATCCCTACTGCGGGAGTGTTTGCTGACGCCGGGAAAACGGGCAACTGCTCAGGAGTTCCCGGCTGCAAGGATGGGAAACTATTGTAGTCCTGAACGTTTACCGTCGAGTAATGCGTCGGTGGTGTGCCCGAGCCGTCAATATGCAGCCTGTTCACCAGATGCGCCGGGTCATGAGAGAATACGCAGGTATCACGAGCCAGACAGTTGCCAGCAACCCAGTACCTACAGGAGTCAGCCTCAGATTCTGGGTTCTCAAGAAAAGGCATAACTTACTTGCAGATATGATTGCTCAAATCGTGGCTAAACCGACAATCAGAGCGCAGGCACTGCCCGGTGGACAGGTAAAACTTGCAAATCACACCCGATCTTTGCTGGTCGGCCGGAGTCGCGGGGCGTTGATCAGGCGTCATTGACTTCCCAATCACAACCACCTTGGCCTCATCGTTTTGGCCGGAAAGGGAGATATCATCTTGTGCCGGGTCGTCCATAATAGAGGCAACGGTGGCACTGAGGTCATAGCCATGCATAGCAAGAGCAGCGCCAATTTCGTCATCCGTTTTACTCGTACCCAAGATGGACCTCAACATGTCAAACGGACTCATATCGGCCTGCTGAGTCGATACGAATTCGGGAGCGGCCACGTTCAGGCCACTCGAGCCGCCGATAGAAGAGGTCACGCTGAGACGGTCATCGTCACTAACGAGCCAGTCTACATTGTCCGACTGGTAATCTCCGAATACTTCCTGCGAAGGGGGTTCATCATTGGCGGCAAACTGGTAGGCGTTCAGATTAGGACTGTGAGGGACGGGTGTAGCAAACGCAAGTCGCGGTGATGGCCGAGGCGAACCAAAGGGGGAGGCCGTGGAAGACATGGCCCGGCCGAAGGTTGTCGGTACATATCCGGGAGGGGCAAGCGGACTGACGCTCAGGCGAGGCGAGCTGGAAAGGGGAGTACTAGAACCTCTCCAGGGAGCTGGCGACGGGCGTCGGAGAATGCTCTGTCGTATGGATGGTGGAGATGTCGCCGTCCCGCCTCCGTCTCGAAACCTCCACATGGCATCTAACACTGCATTATCCAGTGCCTGCCCGCTTAAGGTTGTCTTTTCCCTGAGAAGGTCCTGTAGCTTGTCCGTCTTCTCCTCATCGTCAAGGTCCGGGTCCTCGAGGACCGGAAGACAAATGTCGTATGTCTCGTCGGACACCATGCTGGGCGCAAAGTGGATTTTTAGGAAGGTGTTGGTGTCTCCTTTATAAGCGCCGCCGTTGGTTGACAATGCGCCCGTGTAGTGCGAAGGCCACCAGGTGCTTGGGACAGTCGGCGGCTGTTGTATTATGTGATTCGACCGGATGAGACGGATGCCGGCAGCGTCAGCCTCGGACGCAAGGGCGGGCTAGCTATGTCGGCACCAGCGAATCGAGAATGTAAGAGTCGAGGGTCGAGAATCTCAGTCGAGAAAGATATTGGTATAATCGCAAAATCCGGGGATTCCAATTGAAGTCGAATACGGGAGGCCAATGGGGTGGTTCGTCAAGGAACCGAGCAGACGGTAGTGATCGAGAATCGGGCAGTTTCACGGCAGCGAGAGTAAGGGCCGACTACCTCTAGTAGCATGTTGTCACCGCCTCGTCGGACAGTGGGAGGGGTCACAGGGGACCTTGCTTGGAGTTGAAGCTATATGGATATCGGAGTGTCGGCTCGTAGCGAAACGGTGAGTAGTGAATGGGGTAAGCTTAAGCGTGCGTGTGGTGTAAAGATAAAAAGAAGCAAGTGGAAGTTGGGCAGCGTATTGTGCGATGTTGTGAGAGGCCGGAATCGGTGTGACAAGACGACACACCACGTTGAAGAGCCCCGGGCTGGCTGGGTACGAGTATAGGTAGGATCCAGGGGCGGGAACCTTGACAACCTTTCTTGGCTCTGGGGTCGTCGGTCCTTGGGACACAATGTCGAGGGCACAGCTTCCAATGTTGACGTGTGTCCCCAGATGAGAAGAGTTGGTAAGAATCTTGAAGGGAGGAGCAAACTGGTGATGCAGCCTCGAACTATAAGATGGGTAGAGATGGTGAAGAAAGAAGCGATGAGGTGATGAGCCAGAGAACTGAAGGGAGTGGTATGCTCAAGTACAGTACGTAGAGGTATTCAGCTTCGTTAGCTGACGGTACCTCTAGAGGTAGGTATGCAGTGATCGGACTGATCTGCCCGAGCGAGTGGGAGACCGCGATGGCAAGGGCGCAACGAACTGGGTGGGAGAAACTGAAGTCTCGACTGCGTGTTGGACGAGGAGGAAACAACGAGACGGATCGAGCCCAGGTGTGGATGACGGGAGTGGATGGGGTGGGATGCACAGGGGAAGCTGCGCCGGTCGGGCAGCACCTTTCTGGTGGTGTGCTCAGCACTCACAGCACTGGAACCAGCATTCCGATTATGAGGGCGGGGAGTCGGGGGAGGGGGCCAGCACGGGGGAGGCCCTGGAACGCTGATGGACGCGTGGGGTCGAGCTGTCCGTGGTCGCCTCTCGGGGGGTCGAGTGGAGACTCCCTTGCCAAAAACATTCCAACAGCGGGGCTGTTTCTCACCGGATCCGATACGTACCCTACCGTGCACAGACCCAATATCAACTTGGCTGAGCCTCGATTCCCTCGAGACCTCCTCTTGTCACCCTTTCCCCTGTGCTACTGAACTACTGTATGAGTGTACTTGGTATGATGGGTAAGTTTAATTAGGTGGGGTAAGTCCAAAACGCATATCGTCCGTGCAGAAAAGTACCTGACAGGGGGGTTTTTACTTTTGCACGATACCACAGTATGTGGATGTTCCCCAGCCTTAGCTCCTTGATGATACAATTCCAACACTGACCCTCAATGCTGTGGGAAGCGGAAACGCCTATACGAAAAATGCCCCTTCTACCTGGGCCAAACAGGGGCCATCACCGCTTCAGGGGGAATAAAGGGGTCGAAGAAGGAAATGGAATCAATGGAGGGGTCTCGAAGGCGGCCATGACCCGCCACAGAGATCCGTTGAAAACGGGATTCAATGTCAATTCCCCCTTCTCCAGGCTGTCTCATCGGAAGAATACCCTTCTCTGGTGCTTGATGACCTTCGCACAGATCAATGCGTCCACCCGATCTTCAACATGCTCTCCAAGCGCATGAAGAACAGGAGGAGCGCTTGTCCAATCTATACCATGTTAATACACCACGAATAACCGTTGCGGATGATCGTTGCGCTAAGTTTCATCACTGTTTATCCATATGGGGCAAATCCTCAGTTCTAGCTTGCCCCTAAAGATCAAATCAACCAATCGCTGGACTATGCGGCACTATATGATGTCTAGACGGTAATGCTTTTACGTTTTTACACGCATATCAATGTGATATCATCCATCTGGTTATAAGAGCCACTAGATGTCCATTTCGGTCCCGGTCATTATTTCATCCTCCTCGTCGATATCGTCGCCGAAGCCAAAGGCAAAGGAAAAACCTCCGCCCTTCTTCTGCTCTGGTCCACCCTCGGCAGTGTCATGACCGACCACTTGATCCCATCTCCTTTTCTTATTTCCCTGTTTCTCCTCCATCTGCTTCACAGCCTCCTCCAAGAGCTCAGGATACTCGACCCTTAAGCGCTCAACAAAGAGCGTGTACGGGTCCTCGACCTCTTTCTTGAATCCCGAAATCTGGTCGGACTTGTACTTCAAGAACGACAACACATCCGACAGGTGTGCCTTTGGCACAAAGTTCTGAGTGAGTGCGATGCCGGGCTCAAGGTTCACCACCAAATGCCACCAGCCACTGGGGACGTGAAGGATCTCGCCCGCGTGGCAAATGCCCTCTCTGCATTCGGGCAGTCTCCGGGCCTCTGCGTGAAACTCGAGGAGCCACTCCGCAATACTGAGAGGACTGGTGACTTCGCTCTGGTCCTCGGAAACATAGACGCCGGGGACCCGAGCTGATGGCGGGAACATGATCCAGTACTTGGCTCCCTGAATGACCGCATTCCAGGCGCTCGTCGCGTTCGGGTCTTTGTGGAAGGTAGAGCCGCTGCGCTCGGGTCCGATAATCAGCCAGCGATGTGCCGGCCGCTCAGCACCGAGTAGCTCGAAGAGGTCCTTTCCGAAGCAGTCCGGGTTCCAGTAAGCGGCATCCTTGGTCTTGCCGACCTCGATTTTCATCTTTTCGGCAAACTTCTTGTCGAACAAGTAAAGGGGACTTTCGTCGTGGCTATCCATCATATACTGGTAGTACGTGTCGAAGGACCAGTCCACCGCCTCAGCTCGGAAGACCACATCCGAGCACATTTTATGCAGTTTCTCCATATTCCAGGACTTGAGGACCGGCCACGACTGGATGCACCTGGTAAGGATAAACGGCTTCTTGCTCCATTTCTCCGCGAACTCCTCGTACGTCAGGTCGTCAAGACTCGGGATCTTGTTCGCTGGCGGGATGTTTTTCGTGTACTTGGGCAACGAGATGTGACTGCAGACAAACGGACGATGCAAGACATCAGAGAAAACGTTGCTACAGTCGATCTTGATACGCTTCTCGGGTGAGAGGCCGAGAACGGTTGCCCTCCAGGAGCCCTGCCATTGGAAAGAGGACTTGTCTTTGAATTCAGACCTACATCTCTGTTAACATGGATTGAGTCGATTTGTTTCAGTACAGGTGCTACTTCGTTGTTGAGCAGATGTCGGATGTTTTCAACATCCTACACAACTACCCATGACATATCGGCAAAGGTGCCCAGCTTTCCGATATCAAAGATGGGGAATATCTGACAAGAAATGCCGTCTACACTACTGACAATACGTGTTGGGCCAGTTCTATGGTCAGGGGTCGGACGACTCCCAGGGGAAAAAAAGGAGGGCTATGGGTGATTGGCTCATGATAGTTATCTGCATTGGAAACTTGGTGTCACTTACTCTAAGAAGATGGTTTTCCAGAGGTCGTCATAGCTGCAATGAGCGTAGAGAAATTTGCAGGCATAGCCGAAAAGCCTCAAGGTACGCTTGTCCAGATGCTCAAAGAGCTGGGCAAGCATCTCATCGGGCAAGACTTGCAGGTCACCTAAATTGACCCGGGCATCGTTGCCAGTGAAGAAGTACTTGTTGCCTAGAGGCTTGATCCCGAGAGGGTGTGTAGGAACAGATGACTCGACGGCTGTTTCAGCATCATCCTCGTCAGTCACTCTATGACTCCCATTTCCATTTGCCTCAAAGATGAGGTCGTCAGGCTTTTGTTGTTGGTCCGTTGAGAGAAGCATCGTGTGAAAATTTCTGGGAGTTGCCGGTTCTGTCTGTCTGTCATATGATGTTGACCAGCGTAAAACAAGGTACCCTCCAACTGTTGCAGCCAACCGCCGACTCGGAATAGGGCTACACCGGGTTGCTGCGTGCGTGTTGAGTGGAAGAGGATGGAAACGGGCCAGCGTCCAATGAATAATACCAATCGTGACAATGGCTAGTCTGAGCAGAGGAAGGCGTGAGGGTGTGAGGACACCACTTGGTGGCTGTAAGATCTAAAAGAAAATCCGGTTGTGGCCAAAGTGAACCCCCGCGTCAGGCAGCTTAATCGAATGAAGCCAAGAGGTAGATAGAACAGACAATAACAAGAGAAAAAAGACATGAGGGAAAAAGGACGTCCAAAATGTCAACGGAACCAACGGGCGCAAGTGTTACATATGAATATTTGCCCCGGGACCCCCTGTCAAAAAAAAAAAAAAAAAAAAAAAAAAAAAAAAAAAAAAAAAAAAAAAAGACAGCGAGACCACCGCTCGGCGAGGGGGAGGCGGGTGTCGGAGAACGTGAAGAAACCTTCAAGGTAGCGGCGCTAGTGCCAAGACTACCCCACCGTTGAAGTGCGCAAGCTCTCTGATTGGCTTGTGACCGTTGGTTTTGGAGGGGGAGACGTCAAAAAAAAGACTGACACGCGGGAGCCGGGCACCGCAAATTCACCAGTCAGGTTTTTAGTGCCTGAGGCACACATAATATTTCCGGTCCGCCAGCAAATTGAATTTTTATCTGTCCGCCTACACCACAGGGTCTCCTCTTTTCTGCCCACCACTTCCCAACCCACATACAAACACCCCCATCCCTCGACCTTTTTTTCCAGATCCTTTTCTCTCAGTTCAACTGGGAGTTTTTGAATCTGTCGATTTTCCAATAACTTAATATCCTCTCCAACATATCTGCAACGTGACGTTTGCGGATATTTCTTTGCTCTCCTACCCCACCAACACTCAATAGTATTTCCAGATCTAAGCAGGGCTTGGATCCGGAAATCTTTGCGAATCTACAACCGCAATCATGGCTACCGATAAGGGACTCGAGGATATCCCCGAGGGTACGTTCAAAAACTTCATCAACACCACCAAAGGCCATCGCTACACTCGGTCGACGGCGTCGCGCAAGTGTTCGCCGCTGCCGTCGCCTGTGTGCTGTGCCTCGCCCCTCTTCCCCTCTCCTGCCCCTCGTCGGCGCCCACATTTTCGGCATCACCGCCCAACTCAGCAGTCACTGACAATTCTTCCACCCTTACAGGACAGATCGAGTCTAACTACGATGAGACCGTCGACTCGTTCGACGAGATGAACCTGAAGCCCGAGTTGCTTCGCGGTAAGAACACCATTCCCGACCGAGCGGTGTATAGAGAGGTCCATATGCTGATGGTTGATGTTAGGTATCTACGCTTATGGTTTCGAGCGCCCCTCTGCTATCCAGCAGCGCGCCATCATGCCCGTCATCAAGGGTAAGAAAACATCACTACTCGACAAAATGGTCAACTCCCGCTGACTCTCCAAAGGCCACGATGTCATTGCTCAGGCTCAGTCCGGTACTGGCAAGACTGCCACTTTCTCCATCTCCGTCCTCCAGAAGATCGACCCCACCCTCAAGGCCTGCCAGGCTCTTATCCTCGCCCCCACCCGCGAGCTTGCTCAGCAGATCCAGAAGGTCGTTGTCGCCATCGGTGACTTCATGAACATTGAGTGCCATGCCTGCATTGGTGGCACCTCCGTTCGTGATGACATGAAGGCCCTCCAGGACGGTCCCCAGGTCGTCGTCGGTACTCCCGGCCGTGTCCACGACATGATCCAGCGTCGTTTCCTCAAGACCGACAGCATGAAGATGTTCGTCCTTGATGAGGCCGATGAGATGCTTTCTGTACGTATACTCTCCAGTGCCCACAACAGTCCGATGCAAAATGCTAACTTTCTTCCTTTCTACAGCGCGGTTTCACCGAGCAGATCTACGACATCTTCCAGCTCCTCCCCCAGAGCACCCAGGTCGTTCTTCTCTCCGCCACCATGCCCCAGGACGTCCTTGAGGTTACCACCAAGTTCATGCGCGAGCCCGTCCGCATTCTCGTCAAGAAGGACGAGCTTACCCTCGAGGGTATCAAGCAGTTCTACATTGCCGTCGAGAAGGAGGAGTGGAAGCTCGACACCCTCTCCGATCTCTACGAGACCGTCACCATTACCCAGGCCGTTATCTTCTGCAACACCCGCAGAAAGGTCGACTGGCTTACCGACAAGCTTACTGCCCGTGATTTCACCGTCTCCGCCATGCACGGTGACATGGACCAGGCTCAGCGTGACCTGATTATGAAGGAGTTCCGTTCCGGTTCTTCTCGTGTCCTGATCGCCACCGATCTCCTTGCCCGTGGCATCGACGTTCAGCAGGTTTCCCTCGTTATCAACTACGATCTCCCCGCCAACCGCGAGAACTACATCCATCGTATTGGTCGTGGTGGTCGTTTCGGTCGTAAGGGTGTTGCGATCAACTTCGTCACCGCTGACGATGTCCGCATGATGCGCGAGATCGAGCAGTTCTACAGCACCCAGATTGAGGAGATGCCCATGAACGTCGCTGACCTTATCTAAACAAAAAAAGCAAAAAGCGTCATTGATACACGATATCCTTTTCCTTACTTTCGGCATACCCCGCAACCTTTACACGTCGGCATCCTTTTAGGATTTAAGAGGCGGCCTCGTGTACACGGTTTCTGATAGAGAAGGAGGTTAAGGTCTCTTTCCTTTCTTACTGGAATTTTGCGGGTTCAGCATCTGGTGGTAATCTTTTCTTACACCACAAAAAGCGCTGGTACGGATCTAGCACGTGCGCACGCTCATTTACTTTAGAGGTGCTCGGTGCTCAAAAAAGACGGACGAAGGGACGGACTGCTTTGTATTGAGGTTCTCTGGTCAATCTGTAACTAGTTGTCAAGGGAAGTTCTCAAAATGCGATTTAGACTGAACTCAGGGTCCTGGTGTTGTGAAGCGGGCGATGGCCTGGTGGGCTTTGTGATGGCCGCAGGGACGACATATGATGATCATGACGGTTCTTGTTCCCGGCAAAGCTGGATAGGCAGGAGGATGCAGCCAGGTCAGCTGCTTCTGCTTGTTAGATTGTTAGGTTCAGTAACGGTGCTTTTGTAATTACTTCTTTTAACTTTGTTGTCTCCGAGATGTCTATGCTGTCTATGATGCCCATTGTGAAGCAGCGCTGTCTATAGCAATGATTAGATTGTAATGTCGAATAACCCTACACTTTGATATCAAATGCAGTGTCCAAAGTGTACTTGGTAAGTTGGTCATAAACCATACGGCGACAACCAGACAATGGTAAAGCAACATGACTGCTGTTCTTTGAGCCCCTAGGTTTATAGAGTTGGTTTTGACTTTGAATGAAAAGCAGGCCTTATACTGAAAACCATAACCGATTCCACAAGACCCAGATTGTGAGTTCTTCCGTAAACTTGCAACTGGGGATTCTGACTCTAGCCTAGGAACGACTCTTCAGTCCCAGAGTCAGCAGAGCGCTCGGGGTCCGTTCGAAGTCGATGTCGTCTCCAAATTTGAGGTTGATATGAGCCCCACATATACGTAGCGGTCCCCACACTAAAGTTGCGATGGGCTCCAGCTTGCACAGCCAAGAACAACGTTGACTCGCCGGGGCGCCGCCTCGCAGCCTCTTCCGCTCCAACCCCAACCTCGAAGCTGCAACTCGTTGCAACCGCGTCCCTGTCCTTTTGCCATCCATCGATTCACTCCAGTCACAAGTCGGTCGCATCATTCACCGGCCCATTACCAAACAACCACTTTCAAACCTCCACCGTACCTGTGACTCGTGGTGCGGCTCCTTCGCCTATATTTTATTCTCTTATCACCAACTCCCTGTCCGCAACCGCAATCAGTACTACACTCTATAATCGCGACACTACGCAAAATGGCCGACAACTCTCTCGACCGTAGCCTTGACGAGATCCTCGCCGAGCGCAAGCCAGTACGTGATAGCCACTTTACCCTTTTTGCCAATTGACTTGGGCTTTGGGGTACTTTGCGAATGGACGCTGACATGGAATGCTTGCTGCAGAATGCCGGCCGGGGCTCAGGCTCTCGTGGTAGAGGCAACCGGGACAATGGCGGCGGCAACCGCCAGCGACGCGACAGAAATGATTACCCGCGCGATGGCGTTAGAAAGGTACGCCGCCTACAAGGGGAATTGAGCTCCAATCTTACTTCAACCTGAGGATATCCTTTACCATAACTGGCAACATGCTGACGATGACTCGACTGCTTCTTCACAGGTTGAATCCTCTCCTCTTCCCCTTTAGACTTTACGCTCCGCTCTTTCTCCGTCCGGTTACCTTCAGATATCGAACGCAGCCACTCAACCCGACTTGTGCTCGATGCCTCGAATCGCGACCGACGAGGAAGCCCGGCGTAATATAGTTTAAAATTCCCAGCTAACAGCTCCCGACTTGTTGGGCGGGACAGTCCTTCAGAGATGATGCACCAAGAAACCTAGACTCGTACGTACACAAGCGCAACATCATTAGAAACCAAGGCACTGACACGGGTTGTACAGCGAATGGGTTCACGACAAGTTCGAAGAGAACGGTACGATCCAGCCGAGACAATTAAATGGGGTCCTGGAAGGCCTAGCTGACTGGTCTCTCAGACCGCCGCCGTGCCCCCAGAAGAAGACAATCTCCGGAACCCTCCAGGTAGGAGACATAGCTGACTACTTTGTACCACGTTTGTGTACTGACATTTGAGCAGCGATCCCAGGGGATCCAAGATCCGCGTCGACAACATTCACTACGAGTTGACCCAAGAGGACCTCGAAGTAAGCATCATATCAGCCTGGGAACGTTGCACATAGTTGACCATACTCACCACATACATAGGGACTCTTCTCGCGAATTGGACCCCTCGTTAAGCTCGACATGAAGTACGATCGCGCCGGTCGCTCCGAAGGAACTGCGTTCGTTACCTACGAGTCTCCTCAGGATGCCAGCCGGGCTATTCGCGAGTACGACGGAGCCAACGCTGCCGGTACGTCACAGTGAATCTCGAAGTTGTAGATGTCAGCATATCTAACAGCATTCCAGGCCAGCCTATCCGCCTCACTCTCATGCCCAGCGGCCCCCGCCGTAACCCATTCGAAACTGCTATTAACCCTCGTCCTCTTGCCGAGCGTATCACTGTCCCCGGTGGCCGATCCCGCTCAATCTCACCCTCGCGCCGTGACCGTGACTTGGATGAGGAAGCGGCCCGCAGAGGAATTGACAGATACCGCCCTGGTGGTTCCGGTCGTGGTCGCTCGCGCAGTCCGCTACCTCGCCATGAGGGTGGCCGTGAGGGTGGTCGTCGTCCGGGCGCCCGCAGGGAAGGTGGACGTGGTGGACGTGGTGGAAGAGGCGGGGAGAAGTCCCAGGGTGAGCGTACCCGTAATGGACGCCCCAAGAAGACCCAGGAAGAGTTGGATGCTGAGATGGAGGATTATTTTGGCGGCGGTGGTGCGAATCAAGAGAACAATGCTGCTCCCGCGGCTGAAGCCTCCAACGGGGCTGCCGCGAGTGGTCCTGCTGAAGATGACATCGATATGGGTATCGAGTGAAGAGGAAAGGGTCAGCGGCTGACGTATTTGAGAAGCGCAAGAGGTGGTGATGCTTTTAAGATTGGGATATGGGTTTGCGGGAGTCTGATCCAGCCCTTGTTTAGACAGTTACGGGTTCTCTCTACTTTCTTTTTCTTTGGTACGCATTTATAGCATGAATCGATCCTTTCTCTAGCACATAGGATTTGGACAGCACAAAAATACTACTATCGTCATTCAAAGTGGTAGTTGCTCCGACGCTGCCCACAAGAAGACGCGAGTTTCGCATTGAGGAAAACCATTTACACGTCTTCGGCTAAACCTATATTGTTAAGCCTTCCTTCCCTGACTAATATGATGGCCTCAAATGGATCAATAGCATCACGAACGCCATTACAACCCCACAATTATTAATCGCCCCTCATACGTGATAATCACTCTGCTTTTACTCTCGCATCGCATTGATAGTCCATCCGCTGCTTCAGGTCAACAACATATACATTGTTTACGTTGGGAAACTTCTTAGAAATGTCCGGAAACACAGAGGCAAAGGGCCAACAGCCCCGAGCCAAGATTGGCATCATCTCTATGGGCGACATGGGCAGCGCCCTTGCCAGTCTTCTCATCGCGAATGGCTACGCCGTTGCTACCAACTGCACCGGGAGAAGGTGAGATCTAAACGTCTCTGATGATCAATAATCCTCACTGACATCAATAACCAGCCAAGACACCATCGACCGCGCCACCACCGTCGGCGCTGAGCTCCTCTCCACAGATGAAGCCCTCATCACCCAATGCGACGTGATCCTCTCCGTCGTTCCGCCCGCCCAAGCCGCTGCCACAGCTGAACGCATCATCACCGCTTTCAAGAATGTTTCGTCCGGACCCAGCCCTCGGTCCACCTCGCTCTACTTCGCCGATATGAACGCCATCTCCCCTTCCACCGTCCGGTCTATTGCTGCCCAGTTCACCACCGCCGGCCTCGACCCGGACCGCGACGTCCGCTTCGTAGACGGCTGTATCCTCGGCGTCACTCCGTCTCGGAAACAGCCGCAGACCAGCACCGCGTCAACCTTAACCAAACCTGTCTTCCCTCAAGAAGACATCCTCCACGACCCTACCACCGGCTGGTCCTACCCTCTCCTCCCCACCTCCGGCCCCTGGTCCTTCACCGACGAGTCCACCTTCCCCTACCCCTACGGCCAGCACTTTGCGGAAACTTTACACATCGAACACATGCTCTCCGACCTTACTGACCCAAACTCTTCCGGTGCTGAAAAGCAGACCACCAGCAGCAGCGAAATCGGCCAAGCCTCGGCCCTGAAAAACGTCTACGCCTCCCTAGCCAAGGGTTTCGCCGCCCTCTCCCTCCTCTCCCTCTCCACCGCGCACTCCCTACGCATCCTCCCTTCCTTTCTCTCGTCGCTCGAACGACTGGCCCCCTCGCGGTTACACACCATGACGCGGTACGTCACTACGTTACCGCCCAAGGCGTACCGGTGGGTGAGGGAGATGGAGGAGATTAGCAAGACTTTCACCGACGACGAAGTGGGGTGGAATGAAGACAAAGAGGATGTGTTTAAGCACGTGGCGGGGGTGTTTAGGTTCGTGGCGGATGAGACGGTTTTGGGAGCAGAGAAGGTGGGGAAGAGGAGGAGGGGACTGGATTTGGAGGATTTGTGTGAGGCGTTGGGGGAGGGGTTGGAGGGTAGGAGGAGGAAGAGGATGAGGGGGGAAGGGGAGGGGGTTGAGAAATGAAGATTGTGAGAGATGGTGGAGGGTAGAAAGTAGGTAATAAACTGGAAGATCTCTCGAGACATCACGTTTAGACACGGGAATATCAGTATGAAACTTGCCGCCTTTCAACAGACACACACTCTGAAATCTGTCATCACTCATCACGCGGGACTGTGACGATACCTAGAGGGCCCATCGATCTGGCTGCAATTGTATGTACAATCTAATGCTGGTTTGTTTGTTAGCTTGGTACTCCCAGTATACTGGACGAGATCTATCCCGAATTGTCCCAAACCTCACAAAGACAAAATGAATGGCTAGGTATAGATCGGAAAGGCATTATTAAGATTCAATATGGCATATTGAGTTTCTAAAGAAGCATATGCAAGGTAAGATCATGCTTTGGTTCTGGAACGAAACGGGTTAATTAGATATATATGAACGCCTAGGAAAGCTGACTAGAGGTCTCGAGCTAACAAACAAACCAGCATTGGACTGTAATGCTCTCGTCTTGCGACTATCTAGAGAATCTCATGTCTACTCTAACTCGCATATCTCTTTCCTTTACACCTTAGCACCTTAAGTAGGAGTGCTATTACTTATACCTTTTCACTTATATATCTTCCTTATTATTCCAGACAGCTCTACTTTTTCCCTTGGTTGTTGCCGTCGCTGTTGCTGCTGATCCTCACCAGGTTCTTTCACCTTCTCCACATACAGCGGGTTGTCAATGTCCGCTCGAAGATAAAATTCCGGAACCGTAATCTTTCTCTCCGATTCTTCTTGTTCGTTGACATCGATATCATTCGTGCTGTTGTCCGTTGTGTTGTTTTCCGTTGTCTCTGTCTCTGCCTCTGTCGCTGTCCCTGTCTCTGTTGTCATTGTCTCCGTCGCTGTCGCTGTGTTTGTCGCCGTCAACTCCCTCGGCTTCTTGAAAAAATCAAACCACAAACTCCCATTCGCAAGCGCACCAAACTGGTTCGTGAAGATCTCCACGCCGTTCGGATCTCGCCAGAGGTACTTGTACCTGTCGCTCTCCTTGTTCTCCGTAAACTCTGGGTCCCATGCGGGGACATACTCATCGACCGCATCCGCGATGCCCAAAGTCAGCTTCTCTGCCGGCCTACGGTTCTTGACGACACCCTTGGAGTTGGCGGCATCCCAGGGCCCCCGCTCGAGGTGGGCCGGCGCGACGAAGAATTGGACCCAGGAACCGGGTGAGGCGATGTCGCCCACATTTTGCTCGCCGCGGAGGGTGCGGAGGAAGCGTTCGAGGCCTTCCATGTCGTCGTCATCGTCTTCCTCGGCTTCGTTGTTCTCGCTGTCTTTGCTGCTGGTCGTGGGGGTTTTGCGGTGATTGTCTCGGTCCTGAGGGTCGAGAGAGAGGAGACCTTGTTTTGCGCCCCAGCCCCCGCCGCCGCTTACTGTTTGCTTGGAAATTTTGTGAGTACATTATACATGAGTGAAAAGGGTGTGTAAATTAAAGTATGAAGAGGCGGACTCACGGATTTCCCGGATATGACATCCGGCTACCAATAGACCCTGGAGAGCCTTACTGCACCTTCCAGCCAGTCTCTTTTCGTCCGCAGTAGTGGCTGATTCGAGATCGAAAGGAGGCGGAAACTGCATAGAGAGATCAAAAACAGGCGGAAACTGCATGCTGAGATCAACAAGAGGCTGCAACTTTGCATATTTCTGGTACACCTCATCCGGGATGATGAGAGCCCAGACCTTAACAGCGTGGCTATCCGACGTTTTCTTGATTGGCCTGTGGCTGCTGGCTCTCATGGAAAGCAGCTTCGGGATCACATGCTCGAGCTCCTTGCTAGCCGGGGCGCTCTCGCCGTCAATCTCAACCTGCTTGAGAATGTTCCCCAAACCGCTGACGATCTTGCGCGGAGATGTGATGGGGAGGAGCTGGAACCAAAGCTCACTTGGCCAGGGCTGCTTCAAGGATGTCGTTTGAATGGTGACATGAGTCCGGGTGTTTGCCTCCACGTGTATGGGACGCAGCTTCTGCTTCTCCGGCGACCGCGCCCAAGCCGAGACCTCCAATATGTGGGGTGTCGTGCCACGTTGTTGGGCTGCGGTAGAAGTAGCATAACTAGTGTTGGCGAGCGGGAGAGTGACTTGTGCAGGCCGGTTGTCGCCGCGCAGGGGGTTGATGCGAAACTCGAGGACGGGAGGTGGTCCAGAGGAATAGGGCATCGGCTTCTCAACCTTGGCGTTTCCCTTGGGAGCAACTGTAAGACGGCGGTACATTCGCTCGTGGAAGAGAGGGTCGGTTTCATTCCTCATGTTGCTCCATGAGAAGTCTGAGTTGTCCCACAGACCAGGCAAAAGGTGTTCGCTCTGTCCACAGAGGATACTGAACCCTTCTGAAGCCAGGGTGGCGTTAGGAGCATAGCCGGGCACTTGCCATAACGGGATCTTGTCTACTACGGCAGTGACGACATTCAACTTGTCTTTGAGTACCTCGGAATGCTTCAAGGGTCCCACTTCTGTACGCGTGAAGAGTTCATTTACCGTGTTGAACAGAAATGTATGAGCGCATTGAACTTCCTGGAAGTAACGCAAGGAAGCGAGAATGACTAGGCAGTCCGCTCGAACCTCTGGCCCATGAGAGAGGATGCTTTGGTGGAAATGGCGTATAGCGGGGCTGATGAAGACACGTGGGTTTCGTGGCTGTTTCCCAAGAAGCGTAAGTTGTCTATTCCGCGCAGAGACAAGACGATGTACTCACATTCATTCGCTTCTTGTATATTTCTCCCGGGCCTCCAGAAAGATAGTCATCCCAGGCCTCGGGGTTTACGACGACCGAGAGACATTTGACTGTCCTCGGGGGAGGCTTTACTGGATTCCCGCTGTTGTCTTTGAAAGTGCTGTATTGGACTTGGTGTTTGAGGTTGGGCGTGTAAGTCGTCGTCGTTCCCCTCAAAGCAAGGGATGCCCGTTGGGATGATGGTGGAGAGATTCCGGGGAACAAGCCGACCGTGCTCCTGGGGACGAGCCTCAACAGCATCTCGACGTTCGTTGGCTGGGAAACGTGTGCAATGACTCGCTCACCTGAACGGCCGTCCGATATGCGAAACCAGGCGACAACAAACTGAGCTCGATATCCGGTATGTTATCGGCCCATTCGAGATGTTGGAAACTCAAACTTTTGGGGATGTGAGAATTTTGATCAACTAGTGTGATGAAAGTGTCCAAGAAGCCATCGTGTCCGTCACTTCAACCATTTCGGCTCTCACCGAGGTGAGCACCAGGAGACAGGGGTTGAAGTCGATGATATGGCCCGTGCACTCAACTTGAGCCTTATCGTCTCTCCCCACACTCTCATCGCGGGCTGGCCAGTGACATCATGGGCGCTACAGTACCTTGACGGCCACCATCCGAACTCAATTCTTCATTCTCGTCCAGGATAATCCAGCAAAGGTCGATATACCGTAAACAAACTAAACTTTGTATAACAGAAAAAGCTCACCATTGTCTGATCAATTCAACCAGAGAAACACAACCTCGTCCACTCACCCACATCACAAGCGGTACAATCCCTCAATTTTCAGATCAACCTAAACACCGGTCAACCAACCACCAAACCTTCCAAAATGGCAACAAACAGCGCAGCAGGCAACGGCGCAATCCAATCCCCCTCCTTCTCGCCCACCGCCAACCCGACTTTTGCCTCTCAAGGCCTACAAAAACCATCATCATCCACAAACCAAGAAGCAGCTCCCTTGCCCTCAGACGTCAAGGCACAAATTCTAGGCAACCCCAACCACACAACCACGTCTGATGCGTCCACCGCCAGCAAAAATACCAAGGAGGGAGGAAAAGGAGCAGCCGAACACGCCGCCGGATCGAGCGCAGAGGAACAGGGGGTTGCTGCTGAGGAGGGGGGCTGGAGTGAGGAGGTGAAGGATTTGGAGAGGAGGATGGGTGATGGCCAGGGAGGGAGCGGACTGGGACGTTGAGGGGCTTCGTTGCGATCTGGCAGGATAAGGTTATGATATAGGAAGGATGAAGGATGGTTGTTAGGGTTGTTAGGGTTGTTAATGGATTGGTGTTAAGGGAGCTGGTTTTGGGGGGAGCAACAGTCGGCTATGAAGCTTACGCATGGGATAACAGGACCAGCATTGTTTTGATGGGCGATGACATTGTTAACGAAGTTAAGGAATCGCAGAGGGATTAGAACAGTTGGTTTATGAACAAAAATGTCAATTTTCTTATACTTCTCGACTCGCTGTTCCCCGACAATCCAAGTATTAACGAACCGCCACTTGACTCCCCCATTAACCCTTTATATGTGAAACGCCCAGACCCATATTCAACATGAACCCTATTTCCAACCCAATCCAATCCAAAAATCCAACCTTTCCATCATATCATCATCCATCACATAACAACACACTTCTTATCCCCCTTCTCCCCCCTCTCCTCCTTCTCCTTCCCTTTGCCCTTCCCCTTATTCTTCCCCCGCTTACTCTCCCCCGCCTCCGCCCTCTCTGCCCTCTCCCTCGCCGCCTGCGCAGCCTGTTCACTACTTTCAAACCTCATACCACCTGGCAAAAAGCTATGCGTCGTGATATCCGTCCACGTACTCTTCGCGTCGTCATCCAAATGGTCCCCATTCTTCTGCTTTTTCCCTTTTGCCTTCTTTTCCTTCTTCTCTTTGACGCTCTTGGTCCTGCCCCGACCGCCCATCCACCCCTTCTTCTTGGCATCGGCAATGTTCTTAGCAGCGCTCCTCTCTGCTCGGCTCTGTCGTCTGTTAAGACTGGTTGTGCGAGTGGCGCCGTTCGTAGAGGTTGAAAGGGATCTGGTTTTCGTAGGGACAGCGAGGCCGAGGCCGCCAGCAGCGTTGGAGTTGGCACCGTTGCTCGCAACGCTGTAAATGGTCTCGAGTCGCTCGACGGTTGGGCGGTTTCCGAGGACGGCTGATTGCGTCTGCGGGCGCGGATGGCGTGGGACGGGAGCCAGAAGGGGAGGGTCGCCCCGACGACCGGAAGCGTGTCGACCGGGCGGGTCGAAAGCTCCCGAGACACCTTGTGGTGTGCTGACTATTAGGGGCATGTCTTCGACTGCTGACGGCCGGCGGGATGCCGGCTGGGAATATGCAGAGCGGTTATTGAAGTCGTTGTTATCGAGAAAGTCGGATGGGGGGCGGAAGCCTCCGGATAGACGCCGGGGAGCCCCCGAACGACTGTTCAAGCGTCTTAATTGGTCCTGGCTTGGAGCCGGCAGGTAGTATTCACTGTTCTCTAGAGGAGGTGCCGAGTGTGGAAAGTCTGTCGGTGCTGTGGCTGGAACAATTGGCTGGGTTGAAACCAAGGGCCATGTCCCGGCGTTAGAAAGCCGCCTAACTACCGGACTGCTTGACGCTTGTCCGTCAGGCATGATACTACCGATATGTGGTGACGGGATATGGAGGTCTAGAGCAAATGGGAATCCTGACTGCTGTGGAGGCAGAACATTTGTCTGTAAAGGAGGTAATGGTGGATGTGGCTGTTGCCCAGAAGATGATGCCGAGGCTGGTGCCACAAAGTTAACCTGAGGAGAGCTCACTGTTCGGCTGTCGCTCATGCTACGGGCCTGGCTTCCGCCAGTAGATGGGTGTACCGCTGCCATCTTGGGTGAGTCGGGCGGAGAGACGTCGTATATGTTCTCATCCCCCATATATCGGGAGTTGCTGGAAGGCGGCCGTTGAGGCTCTTGGTAAGGGGTCGGGCGTGTCGAGTGTGTGGAGCTGCCGCTATTCTGATACTGTATCGAAGACGACGAGGATTGCTGTGGTAGTGGAGGAACCGGCGGAATGGTAGAGAGCGACGGTACAGGAGGGATAGAGGATCCGGTCCGTGAAACTTGTATCGATGTATGACTTCGAGGTGGCTCCAACATGGATTTCGGCCTGCGCATTTCGTCGAGGTAATCGTCTGTTCGAGCCGACGTGACGGTGGTTGGGGTAACGGGTGGAATGGCATGGCGCAGGAAAGCTGGTAAGTCACCAGGATCCTCCTTTTGGTACGGAGGTGGAGGAGGAACCCAATTGTCTGCGTCGCTCTCGTGTGGATGTTCGGCTCGGCCATCAGCACGACGGTACTCAACAGGACCAGCAGCAGCAGCTTGAGGGTGTAAACGGCGATTTGCAGCAGCAGCAGTGGCGGCACGCCTGAGTGTAGGAGCTGATCGGGGGCTGGCATGGGCGTAGGGTGACTCCAAAGCCTCTTGCTCCTCGATCGACGCAAATTCTTCAGTATCCTCAGTTATCGTAGGTGCTTCGATTCGGGGAATAGGAAGTGCTCCGACACGACGAGGTACGAGCGGGTCGTCATCCTCCTGAGCTGACGCTGAAGGCTGGCTGGGAAGTGAAGAAGCAGAAGGAAGGGCTGGGACAGGAGGAACGGCTCCTGCGCTGGTAGCAGCCCGCATCAAGCCGCCACGACTCCCTCTCTTTTGCATGACCGTTCTCCGGCGTACGATAGCGACTTCGGCTTCCATATCTCGGTGTTCCTCTTCTAATACCTCAGGTTCTTTGGATCCCACATCGATATCAATCTCGACAGTGGAGCCGTTCTCCAAACCGTAGTCGAAGTCGATCACTGTGATCCGACCACCGTCCACAAAGTCAAAGCCATCATCCTCCGTGATGGGCTTGGTGGGTGTTATTCCTCGAGCACCGATGATCATGCGTTCCTTCACCGATGAATCCTCGAAGTCTCCAACCCACTTCACCATATGTACCCCTTCTAGATGGCCGATTTTGCGTCCTGCGATAAGCTTGTTGCGCAGCTTGTCGAGCGCTTGCCATTGAGGGACTCTGGATGGATCATTATCCTGCGTGCGTGAACCATTTCGAGGTGGCGGTTGACTGTTGCGGCGGTTCAGAGCACTTGAGTTCACAGTACCTTCATTACCTGTGCTCGTCGTTTCAGGTGTCGCATCTAGATCTTCGGGAATACCGTAAATCCAAACATCCTTGCCTTGAAAACCAGCCGACACGAGCTCCCCATGGTAAGAAGCGGCGGGTAGAGTACATGGTACTAGTTTGGGTTGCGAGGTAGGGTTCGGTATTGGCCCGGTGAAGTATGTTGTGCCGTTTCGTAGGTCATCGATCCGCACAGCCCTGAAGATCTCGTAACTGCGGTCGTACGTAAATGTCCACCCTGCCTCCTCGTATTTCCCATTCTGGATCAAGACAGCATGGCTGCAATCGCGACTCGTGTTGGGGAAGAGAATCGAGGTGGTCCATAATGCACTGATATCGTCCTCCACCGAACAACTACCCGGGTCGTAGTAGGGCGCGGTTAAAATCACGGTGTTGGGCTGTGGCGCATGAACCGTAGTACCCAAGATCTGTGTCCCGTCAAACGAAAAGGTCAATGAATCGACAGCTTCACATTTGACTGCTCTTCGCTCGGTTGACGTTGCGTTGGGATTGAGGGAAGAGACTTCGATGCCACCCTCGTAAGCGGCTGCCAGAACTCCGCCGCATGGTGAAAGTGCAATCGCACGAGGGCTGTTATCCAGAATCAGTGACTGGGTTCGTCTCGGAGGTGTTGACTTGAGGTCGTAGATGTCGATTTGCATCTCGGTCAGCAGAACTGCTAGCACGGTTCCCTTATCGTTGATACAAGTGGCGGCAGGACGGCGCAAGATCTTGAACTCTCTTGTAACGGCAATGTCCGGTTGCCTAACATCAATAACATGTATCCGGGAGGAGTTGTAGGCTAGCAGGTGGTGACCCTTTGGCGACGGGCTGAACTGGATGCCATCTCCACCTGGCGCAGATGAAGAGCTGATCGAGTTGGATATGAGCTTGATGATGGTCCTCCTTGGGCGCAAGTATGCCTCGAACAGATTCCGTTTGACCTCCTTTGCGAATAGTCTTTTAAGTCTGGGGAGATCATCTTCGCTAACGGTTGGAGGCATGGCATTGTGATGGCTTAAGGCGTAGGATGGACAGCTGGATAAGTGGTAGGCGTATAGGTGGGCCTGCTGAGCGACGCTTCTCCATTTCGAGTTGAGCAGCACCAGCGAAGCGAAGCCATTCGCATCGACAGCTTGAAGGATCCTATAACACTGTTTGTGATTAGTTCGCATTCCTAGAGAAAGGAATGCTGAGACGGCGAGAGCTAGTAAACGAGGACGCACTGCTGGATTATTTCGTCCGGTAATCGTTCAAATGCTGTTGGTTCTGAGGAGTGAAGGTGATCGGGTGTCGTAATAGCGGGCTTCTCGATGGAGGAGCGTCTGCCCTCGTCGACGGTGAATGTTGCCATGGCGCAAACGGCACTCTGTGTAGGGCTGGAATGTAATCACGGCAGCAGAAAGGACGAAGGTGTTGGACATTGATTGACTTTAGAGACGCAAATGCTGGTTCATTCTTTGTAGGGTCTTGTGTCTTTTGTTGTTGTAGTGTGGAGGTAAGGTATGTACACGAAAGAGAGTATCACCGGGCTGGAGATACAGTATCGAACACAACGAAGAGAGATTGTAAAATGAGAAAAAAAGAAGGAAACACGAACATTCAAAAGATGGGATGGCTCTTTCTCACTGGCCGCACACTGGGGGGGGGGGGGGGGTTGGCAGGCGCGGACCAGGATGGATGATGCACTGCAGTTTGTGGTTGGGGCAATGTTCGCTAGAGACGCCAGCGCCAGAAGGAGCTAGGGGCGGCAACGGCATGGCGGCAATCATCAGCCACCTGCAGCGGGCATGGGGACCCCGACTGATCTGGACTACGTAGACAACTCTCTATAGAGGTAGGTAGTGTAGCTGGTAGTGCTCCGAGACACAAAGAGCGGAACTTGGGAGACTCGGGCCCGGCTTTTATAACTCGACCGAGAGAACAATATTCATGACTGGGTGGTATTTGCGATCAGCGAACAAGTGGACTGTGGAGGTTGGCTTCGCAAGCCGCCAACAGATCGGCCTGTGCTCCATCAACCATCGTCACAGTTTAGCAGTCATGGAAACGTCCCTCCCGGTCCATCAACTGATCTTCAGCTGAGCACTTGTACTCAGTAAGTGCCAGAGATCGATTTGTGTTCCAGAGGTTTCCAAAGAGAGTGAATAGTCCAGTTTCAGTTCGAGACTTTTCAAACGGCAAGACGCCAAGGTTGGCAATGTATTCTTCAGCCTTCACCTCCAACGGGCTTCGACTTATAGGTTATGCTGTGCTCGTTGGGGCTCTTTGAGGCCAAGTAGGTTGCCATGGTGGCGAACGCCCAATAACATGTACAGTCCTCATAAAAATAGCATGCGTTGTGCGACGGCACATCACAAGATGGCGTGCAAGTGCGCATATGGGACATGTCAGCAAATGCTCCGCGCAAAGGGGGCAGAGGGCAGAGTAGACACTCCCCGTCGGTGAGATCCTTTGAGGAACTTCCTGGTGGTACCAGGTGACAACTCCAGACTCGGTCTTGGCTACCGATCTGGCGTTTAATCAATCTTGTAGATCCGAGTCTCTGTGCCTCGTTCGAGCATGTAGCCACGGGAACCATACGTCGCAGCATCAATAAGGGGTAGGTGGGTATCTGGAGGTTCGAAATGCTGCTGCCTGCTTCAAATGTCCCCATGGGTGATGGAGTTGCTGACGGTGTTTTCTCTCTTTTCGGGGTACGGCGTCGTGTGCATCGCAGAGTCAATTTTCTGATTTGTCAACAATTGCTGAACAGCTTTATCAAATATTGTTTCGATCGACGCATCAACATTCCGAGTCGGATTCGAGAGCCTGTTTGACGGTGACGGCAACAGTGTAGAGAGAAAGTTGAAGACAGGCGCAAAGAGGTTGAATGGACATGGCCGGTAAAGAAGAATATCCTGGCGAAACTAACCCCACAATTCTTGGCACATGTCAAACGACATGTCCATCCCCACTGGACTACCCATCCGCACTTACAGGGGTCTTAATTGCAGCTGAACAAAACTTACACGTGCAGTCGCGGGTTGGCGCGTCATAACCTTTACAATACAATACGCGGCAAACACGTTCTCCAAATACATAACTGTGATAACCTTATCACTTCTTCTCTCACCTCGTATGGATCGCAGCTTCATCCGACTCTTCAGCCGCCTAATCACTCCCAGATTCTCGCAATTTTACCGACCAGCCTCAACAATGTGTCCCAGTCGCCCAACCCGCAGCGCAAAGTCGCGGGCGGCAACCAAAATCACCTCCGCCACCATCGAGGAATCCAGCGTCGAGGAGACCAGCGCGAAAAAGGTTACCCGCGCCAGGGGTGGTGTCAAGAAGGAGGTTGCCAAGGAGAAGGTCGTCGTCAAGAAAGTCGCTGCGACAAAGCGCAAAGGAAAAGCCCAGGAGGATGAGAACGACGACGGCGATGCTGAAGACATCGAGAACAAGGACCCCGTCCAAAAAGATACGAAAAAGCCGGCTCCCAAAAAGCGCAAGACCAAGGCTTCCGAAGAGGATGCCACTCCCTTGGCAATCAGGACACCAGTTGAGTCGATGAAGAGGAAGCTTTACATTGGAGCCCATGTTAGCAGCGCCGGAGGTATGTCTTGTCACGCATCGTTTTATTTACTACCTACCAAGTCTAACCACCATTCCCACCCCACCGCCACAGGCGTCCAAAACTCCATCACCAACGCCCTCCACATCGGCGCCAACGCCTTCGCCGTCTTCCTCAAATCCCAACGCAAATGGGTATCTCCCCCCCTCGACCCCTCCGCCGCCTCCGACTTCTCCCGCCTCGCCACCCTCCACTCCTACTCCCCCTCCCTACACGTCCTCCCGCACGGCTCCTACCTCGTCAACCTCGCTCAGGTCGACAAAACCAAAGCCGACCAAGCCTACACCAACTTCGTCGACGACCTGCAACGGTGCTCCACCTTGGGAATCAAGCTGTACAACTTCCACCCGGGGTCAACAGGCGGGGAACCCATCGAGGAAGCGTGCGCGCGGATTGCTGCCCAATTAAACCGGGCTCATAAGGAGAAGGGGACAGGAGAGGTGGTGACGGTTATCGAGAATATGTGCGGCTCTGGTAACGTGATTGGCTCCCGGTTCGAGGACCTCAAAATGATTATTGATGGAGTGGAGGATAAGAGCCGCGTGGGCGTGTGCATCGATACGTGCCATGCCTTCGCGGCGGGCCACGATTTGCGCACGCCCGAGGCTTTCGAAAAAACCATGAAGCAATTTGACGAGATTGTCGGGCTCAAGTATCTCAAGGCGTTCCACTTGAACGATAGCAAAGCCCCCTTTGGTTCGCATCGGGATTTACACGCCAACATCGGCACAGGGTTCCTCGGGTTGAGGGCGTTTCATAACTTGATGAACTACGAGGCGGTGCAAGGGTTGCCGATGGTGTTGGAGACGCCGATAGAGGAGAAGGGGGCGGATGGGAAGATGGTGGAGAATAAGCAGATCTGGGCGGATGAGATCAAGCTTTTGGAGAGTTTGGTGGGGATGGATGCGGAGAGCGAGGAGTTTGAGGCGATGGAGAAGGAATTACAAACAAGGGGCGCGAGCGAGAGGGCCAAGATTCAGGAGCAGGTGGATAAGAAGGCTGAGAAGGATGCGAAGAAGGGAGCTGGGAAGGGGAAGAAGGAGGCTGCGGCTGCGGGAGGGTCGATATCGAGTTTCTTTAAGAAGAAGGTGAAGGAGGAGAGTGAGAGGGAGGATAACGAGTAAACCCCGATGGATGACCAAGGGCATAAAAAACATGGAGAGAGTGCCTGGATGATTTTGTCATGTTCTATTGTATAACGACCATGGACAAACGCTATTTAGCTATGGAGTTGGGGGTATGATGCTTTGAAGCTTGTATGTATAGCATTGCATAGAACATGCGCCACCAGAAAAGGGTAACGGAAAAGGAAATGTATGTCCATCCTAGTCTAGTAACGAAATCAGAAAGCCTAGCATCATGTGTGCAGAAGCAATGTCCTTTGCTTCTTATTGAAACCTTCATACCCTTCCACAACTCCTGTTTACCCTCTCAGCTCGCGAAGCAAGTTCTGTAGCAAAGTAAAGCAAATCCACCATATTCGCAAAATGAAGGAATCCATGAGCACACTCGCTTTATCCCTTATCTCCTCCCCCTAGACCAAGCCTCAACCTTCCCCATCCACCCCCTCAACCCCACGCCCCTCTCACAATTCGCCTCCAACCAGCCCTCCATCCGCTCTCTAACCGTCCTCAGCCCCTTCGGCACCGGCATCTTTCCTGGCACCTCCTCATCATCCACATAGCTCCCGGGGTTAAGCAACAAATCAAAACAATGGCCCCAAATATCCGTCTGCCAATACCTCTTCAGGTTCTCCCTAATCTTATACCTCTTCTGATCATTGCCCCCGCCGGCGCCATTATCAATGAACAACGACCTTGAGTGCGCACTCCCGCAGGGTACCGTGTCGATGTACTTCCCAAACAACAGCGCATGTACCACTCCGGCAAGACCATGGTAATCAATCTGCCACGTCCAGCCCCTCCCCTCCCTCATCTCAGCGCAATCTTGCGCCGTAGGCTTCCAGTCCGCCACGAACTGCACGTCTTCTCTGAACTGCTGGAAATCAATCCCCCTCCCGAAATCAATCAGCGTCAGTCCGCGGGCAGCCCAGCCGCCGGAGCCGTCGGCGTGGTACTGATTAGTCGGCAGGATGTCGGTCGTTGTCGGCAAACGCAGGAGACAGTTGTCTACCTTGACGTCGCCGTGCATGATGCCTACCGAGTGCAGGGCCTCGACGGCCCGGAAGAGTTCGACGGTGAAGAACATGGCTAGTTGCTCGTCCATGACGCCGGACGACTCGGATCGGAAGAGGTTGATTACATCGAGTAAAGTGCCGTGCTGGAAGAAGGGAAGGAAGAGGAAGCCTTCGTCTTGGTAGAGGTGGAGTTCGAGGGCGGGACTGAGGGATGCGAGGGCGCGGTGGTGGAGCGGGGTGTTGGCGGCGAGTAGGCGGGTGTGCGAGAGACGCATCATGTAAAATTCCCAGGCTGTCGGGGGTTGTTCCATCTTGAGGGCTTCGCGGGGGTGGCGGATGAGGTGGGCGGGGAGGTTGCTGTTCTCTTGTTGTTGTTGTTGTTGTTGTTGTTGTTGTTGTTGTTGTTGTTGTTGTTGTTGTTGTTGTCCGTAACCGTAACCGGTTTGGGGGGCGGTCTTGGTGGGCTTGGAGTTCTCAACTAGGTAGACGGGCGCATAGGCACCGGCGCCGAGTTCCTTCTTGATGGTGTACTTGGTGCTGGGATTGCCAGGGAGCTGCAGCATGATAGGATGCGGCTCGTTCAGAGAATCGCGCTTGTCGGCAGAGGTGCTCTTCCTTCCGCGTTTGCTAGCCGTGGACTGGGCTTGAGCGAACTTGCGGATCTCGGCGCCCTTGCGGAACTTCTCATGGCGGTGGTCGTAGAAGCCCTCGTACGAAGTGAGGGGAGGGTAAATGTTGGCCAGAATCTTCTTGCGGACGAGGTCGTCGACGGGGTTGCACTGCAACTCTTTGATGATAGGTCCTGGAAGCCTGGGCGCGAGAGGAGAGACCGCTCTGTGTACCAAAGGTGGTGTACTAACTGACTTTACGGCGAGAGGGGATCTGGCCGCAGCTGGTTGGTCATGAAAGACCGGAATCGGTGAGAACCTCTTTTGCGGTTCCTCCTCTTCCTCGTCTTCCTCAGGGATCTCGCGCAGCGGACTGCTCTCCGGCTCGAGCATATCCTCATCTTCATTCTCAGAATATTGGCCTTCCTCCTCTTCACCATCCACTGACATGTCATCCCTCAAGTCGTGATCCAGGCCCGGTGCCTTAGACGGGGTCTTGGTGAGAATAGGGTGATGCATATTTGGGTGGTGGTACGTGACGTCGAGCGACGAGAACTCGGTCCTTTCCGTAATAGGCGTCATGAAGGGCAGGCGGTTGTTAGCCACTTCTACCGGATCTCGATACGGCCTTCTTGTGGGGACGTAGTCTGCGGGAGGGACTGGTACAAAGATATTCCTCGTCCTAGGAGGTGATTCTTCAGCTGCGGGTGGGGGTTGTTGAGTAAAAGGTCGTTCACCCTGGATTGAGTTACCATCTGGAAACCTGTTGTGGCTGACTTGTGAATGGGAGGTTTCAGGTTGGCCGTTTAGTTCTTCGTCCAAAACGTCCGTCATCTCATGGTCTTCGTCCCCACCTCCTTGATAATTAGGAATGTGTTTTCGCGCTGTGAAATCGGACCACTCGCTCTTGACGTCGTCGTCCTCGTCTGCAACATCCGTTTCCTCGACAGCCTCAACAACTGTGGTCTCATCTCCTGCCTCACTGGTCGCAAGGTTTCTGGAAGTGTCGTCCACACCGCATGTATAGTCATCTGAATCATACCGCTCTTCGTCGTCGCTCAAACCGGCTTTTGCTGCAGGTTTCAGCGGAGCGTTGAAGATGTCGTAGATATCATCTGTTGCTGCCTTTGTGTGCAGTGTCATGGTAGGTTCTGATGATGAACCTCTCTTCTTCATTTTGGGGCCAGAAGGAGAGTCCAGCTTAGCCTTGACTAAGGTTGTCCGTTAGCGGATCTCCAGGAATTGTTTGCTTGGGAAAGTGAGAGCATACTGATTTGTGTCTCGTTCACCTCGATCACCTTTTTCTTCTTGGCACTCCTGCCAGCCTTGTGTTCAGGGTAGATGGGCTTCCCGTTTTCGTCCAGTTTCAAAACATCATGGTAGGCCACAATTTTCGTCGACGCCATCTCCAGCGTCAGGTCTTCCATATTTTCGTCCCTTTTTGGAGTCAACATGGCATCCAGTGGTCGCTTCTTTCTTTCGTCCTCCCAAACCACATCTAGCCAACCTCTTCGAGCAGCCCATATCTCTTCGAAACTCAACTCCGTACCGGGCTCGTCTGGTGTCGGGTAGATCACTCTAAGGTCAACGAATACCCGCTCCCGCTTACCCGTTACCGGATTCACCGTCACCTGGGACTGAGAGTGGTGTATTGGAATATGTGATTGAGAAAGTTGTTGCTTGTTCATCATCATCATAGGATTCGTAGTCTTGGTCTGTGAAATAACATACAAAAATGAGTGCGCCAGAACGCCGAGCGCACCACCCATCGTAAACAATTAGTCCTATTCTTGATCAACATCGGTTTTATGGAAAGGAAGAGGTTAAGGACATGGAACTTACCGTATCCCTGAATACCTGCATCTTCTGCGCAGGTTTCTTTCCACCAGCCTTGAGCACCTCGCCGGCCCATGGCTTCGGCTCCATGGTATTCTCCTTCTTCCGATCGGACAAGCTCCCAATACTATCCCATCCCTTCGAACCAGCACCTAGAGAGCCCAGCGCCGGTTGTTGCGCAGCCGCATCCGCATCCGAAAAGATCGCCAGCTTACTCTTCGGCTTCGACGGTCCCGCAGCTACTCCTCCAACGCCCATATTGGGTCTCGGCGCCTGCGGATCCCGAGGCAACCTCTCCACGCCCGCCGCCATGAATGGGTCCGACTTGACACCCAGCGCCTTTCTGACCACTGGCAGCACAGGAACGCTATTATCCGGATCCTCAGCACCCTCGGGCAGCGCCGCGCGTCGTTGCTCGAACTCTCCAAACTTCCTCACCAGCCTCGATACCGGCCTAGCCTCCTTCTCAATGCCCATCTTGTAAACCTCCTCGGCCTGCGCCCATCGACCTTCGCCCTCCAGATACGCTGCGAACTCCTCGTAGTACAGCGCCAGCTGGTCGCCGATCTGGTGTCTCGAGAGGAAGACGAATGCCTCGCGGGGCGCATCGCTGAACATGCGAATATAGTGCAGCCACATCTTCAGGTAGCGCGCATCGTTGCGGTACTGGGCGCTGCCAACAAAGGCGCGGGTAGCGCGCTCGAGCAGCAGATGCAGTTGCGACTGCGGTGTGGCCGAGGCGGACGGGTAGGCGTCGAGAGTCCAGCGGACGTAGCGGTCGTAGATGTCGAGGGGGTCATCTTGCTCTTCGGGGTTGAAGGCGGCAAGCTCGGCTTCGTATTCGGCGCGGATGGCGTCGTTGACGGACTTGACTTCGGTAGGGTTCGGGGTCGGTGTTAGCTGTGGTGCGAGCGCTTGCATGGAGCTGCTGGCGCCATGTGAAGGAGAGAAGAGTTCTGCGAGTTTGCGGGCGGAGCGACCGCTGGGGAGGGCTTGGATGTTCTCTTTGTGGGATTCGATAATGTCGAAGTTGACGGAGTCATCTTGGGGTGCCATCTTGTCTGACGTCTCTGTTGTTGCGTGTAAGAAGGCGGAGTCGCCCGCGCTCGTGGAAGTTTCGATCGCTCAATGTCTGGGATGCGATACTATTGTCAAAGGGCGCGGAGCCAGCAATATGTTGTTGTTTTGTCGCGTTTTACAAGTTCCCGCGAGCGGGGAAGTGCGTCGCTTGTTCGGTGTTGCTAAAGTTGCCAGGTGACTTTCTTTCACCAGTTCATTTGGGAGACGCGATGGGGAGGGACGTGTTTGATTCCGTACAGTATGAAGAAGCGCATCTAGACCATGCTGAATTGGGTGGAAGAAAGAGGGGCATGTGGATTTTCTTCGCTTGTTGATTCACCCTAACTAAACAATCGTGCGAGTCACCGTAGCAACCGCCGCCGGCAGCTGGCAAGCGTTTTTGGCAGCAGCTTCCGTCTGGGCAGTGTGTGCCGGCAGGCAGGAACCTCCTGCAGGGACTGCCGAGAAAGCGGGGTTCAGAAAGCCACATCGCATGGCAATGGGCTGGTGGGATCTTCAGCCACATCTCTTCCCACCGCCTCGGTTCGACGGTCGCCGCGACTCATGAATGGGATCATCACGATGGGTCGATGGATCAAGCGCACGTCATTCTAGAAACCCTTGTCCAAGGATTCGGCTTGTCCATCAAGGTATCCGGGGCAACACGGGCGAGCGGGGCTATGTTTACGGGGCTGTTGCCGTTGTTGTTTTGTTCCTGTTCGACAGGCGGGGCTCTTTGATATAAGCGGCCATGAATAACCGAAAATCGGCTAGACATCGATAAACTTTACACAAAGTCCCAATTACAACAAGCTTTTCTACGTGCCTGATCCAGCTTCTCCGGACGCAAACGATCAGTGAGATCCTGGCCTCCTTCGGAAAACAGCGGTGATGGCCTCTAGCGAACCTGACAAGAAGGCACTACTGTAACAGGGGTGCCGTGTTGGTACCGGTAGCCCGGAGCGGGCCGGGAATGGGAACGGGGAATCGCGGGGAAAGGGGAGAAACAGACGTCCAACACTACCGATCCATGTCACAAACTTGCATGTGGTTCCTGCCAACGCATGGGCAACGTATGGGGTAAAAGAAACTTGGTATTGATCATTAAAATTCTATGTCATTCCGCCATTTTCATAAGCCATACCCGTGTCCTTTGGTCATCCGAGGTAACACATGTCGATCTCAACCGGTCACCCCTAGAACCCTCTCCAGGTTCCGATTCCATCCGAACGGGTCCCCATCATCAACATGCAACCACTTAGAGCTCAACAGCCTTGCGGAAGTTCTCGCCGGCAAAGATGGCGTTGTCGCCAAGCTCCTCCTCGATGCGGAGAATCTGGTTGAGTTTGGCAAGACGCTCGGAACGGGCAGGAGCACCGGTCTTGATCTGGCCAGAGCGGATACCAACGACAATGTCGGCAATGGTGACATCCTCGGTCTCACCGGAGCGGTGAGAGACCATGACACCCCAGCCATCAGCGTAGGAGTCCTTGGCAGCCTGGATGGACTCGGTAAGGGTACCGATCTGGTTGACCTTGAGGAGGAGGGCGTTGGCAGCCTTGAGCTCGATGGCCTTCTTGATGCGGAGGGGGTTGGTGACGGTCAAGTCATCAGCAACGAGCTGGATGTCCTGAGTCTTGTAGAAGTAGCTCCAGGCCTCCCAGTCGTCCTCAGCGAAGGGATCCTCGATGGAGACGATGGGGTACTTCTTGCAGAGCTCGGAGTAGAGGTTGGCGAGCTCCTCATAGGTGAGCCACTTGGAGGAGTCGGACTCGGGGTTCTTGAAGTCGAGGTCGTACTTCTTGACGTCCTCCTTGTAGAACTCGCTGGAAGCGACATCCATGGCGATCTTGACCTGGCCAGTGTAGCCGGCCTTCTCGATGGCCTCGGTGATGAGGTCAAGGGCCTCCTCGGGGTTCTGAATATCGGGAGCGACACCACCCTCGTCACCGACGTTGCCAGCGGACTGGCCGTACTTCTTCTTGGCGAGGCTCTTGAGGATCTGGTACACCTCAGCACCCTGGCGGAGGGCCTCAGAGAAGGAAGGAGCAGCGGAGGGGACGATCATGAACTCCTGGAAGGCGAGACGGCCACCAGCGTGGGAACTGTCGCACCGTCAGTTACTGCTTCGTAACCAGGGGGTTGGGTATTCTAGACTTACCCGCCGTTGAGGACGTTCATGAAGGGAACGGGGAGGACATAGGGCTTCTTGGTGCCAGCAAGGTCGGAGATGTGAGCATAGAGGGGAACGCCCTTCTCAGCAGCACCGGCCTTGGCGACAGCGAGCGAGACACCGAGGATGGCGTTGGCGCCGAGCTTGGTCTTGTTGGGGGTGCCATCGAGGTCGATGAGGAACTTGTCAACCTTGGACTGGTCCTTGACGTCAATGTTCTCCTTGATGAGAGCGGGGCCGATGACCTCGTTCACGTTCTTGACGGCCTTGAGAACACCCTTGCCACCCCACTTGGTCTTGTCACCATCGCGGAGCTCGCAAGCCTCGTGCTGGCCTGTTGAAGGTTTTTGTTAGTATTGGGTACACATCTATCAAGAGTGGATGAGAGTGTGGGTCTGACGTACCAGTGGAGGCACCAGAGGGGACAATGGCGCGGTGAAGGCCGAGCTCAGTAACAACGTCGACCTCAACGGTCGGGTTGCCACGAGAGTCGTAGACGTAGCGAGCGTGGATCTTGGAGATGGGCATTTTGAATCTGTTGACAGCTTGATGTTAGCTTTGTGTACTTGTTGACGTGACCATTGAGAACGCGACAATGCTTTTGAAGCACAAGGCACACCAGGTGAGCTTGGTGGGGTAGTACAGACTGTTTGTTGTTTGCGACAGGATGAAGGTGAGGAGGAAATGGGAGGAAAAGTTCAGGATGAAGACGGATGACAGGACGGCTTTATTAGATGATTCTGCTCAACTATGAGCTGGGATGAGAACCAACAGCCACAGCTGGAAATATCCCGCGGGACAAGAATATTCTGACGAGTCGAACCAAGCCTCGTCAAGGAGTAACAGGATGGCGGGGCTGTACCAGATTCGAGCGGTGTCGGAGGACATCATGATCGTGAGGGGGACAAGGGCTGAACTGAAGAGGAAGTGAAGCAATGCGGGATAGTCACTTACACGTTGGTATGTCTGGTTATGGACAAAGGTGGTGATAGTTTCGAGAAGGAGAAGAGAGAAAAGAAGTGGGAGAGAGCAGGATATTAAATCTGGACGAGGCCTGGCGACGCCAAGAGCTTTCAGGTCTTCGACAAGCTGGAAGATGAGAGCGAGACGCAATTGAGGCGGGGAGGTGGGGTGATCCTCGCAAGTAGAGGGAATGCCCCTCCTGTTAATCAATGCCAAGCCGTCTTGCTGTACCCTTGCTGGCGTCTGTAGCTAGGGAGCTCTTCCCGGTAACAGGAGCTTGCGCAGGGTACGTACCGGGTACCTGGCCAATCCTGACGCAGTCCTGGCGTGACTGTGAGCTTGCAGAGCGAGGTGGGCACTTTGTTCTCAATTGGCGGATTTGCTGTCAACGTACACTACATTGAGAGCGAGGGACGCACAGTCAGCGGCGAGCGAGACATCTGCACCGTACTGCGAGAGACAAGTTGAAATGTTGCATTCATCAGATCTACGACGATGAGGGAGGTGAAGAAGAACCTTGCAAGCCTTGACAGCTTCGCCTACAATTGCCATCCAGTGACGCTCCCACTTGCCTAAAGACATTCGGTGCCATTGGCGGACCACCCACGGGAGCCACCCCCTCTCCGTCTATCCTCCGTCTGGACTCCTCGTCGTCGGCCCTTTCCTGGCCAAGACCCTGGCTTTTTGCATTTCACAATGTCAACCGGATGACAAACGGACCAACTCGAAACACCAAAGGCTGAGGTCTCGAGACGGATGGGGCGAAACTGTCTCTTTTGTTTCACTCGATGGCAGGCTGTTGTGATGAGTCGACGTGACGACCCTGAGCCTCTATTTCTGGCGCGGTCTCAACAAAAAGGCCAAGACATCATCCAAGGCGGATGGAGGATGGCCGGTCTGCCTGACCTCTTCATTGTTAAGCATTTCACGATGCAAAATTCTTGCAGTCTTTCATTAGGGCAACCTTCTCAATTTGATATCTTTTTGGTGCCGGCGCCTATCTCCGAACGTCATATGCCTGGCGCCGTGAGCTAAAAGTCAACGAATGGACTCCTCCGAACCCTCCACATCCCGGTGCTTCTGTCGGCCAAAAACGAAGCTACCCCGCCGTGTCCGCAGAAGATTCGGGAAGGTTTGCGGTCCGGAAGCTCTGAACACCGCCAATGCCCAAGCCTCCGTCGACCGGCCTGGACGGAGCAACTGCCGATAGCATATAAATGCCGTCCCCGGCCACGTTCGGTGGAATACAAGCTATCACGGATCGAACGGCCCAGCTCAAGTTGCTCAACGCGTGCTCCAGTCTCTGGCGTACTGCCGTATGGATCCTTGATCAATGGAGCCAAACTCCGTCATCAGGCTCCTCCGTGGGGGATTCTGTTATCAATGGCAATTCACCCCACGCTGACGACTTTTTGGCTGTGAATAAAGGCTGACAAGTTTTGAAAGTTTATAAACTGTTGCGAATCGAGGGTCAATGCATCCCAACCACTCTGGTCAGATACCCAGCTAGGACTCTTCAATCCACGGCATCCAACAGATATATAATTCTTGTGCATTTGCTTCTTTTCATCCGGTTCTTTCAGGTCTGTAAGTTCGTTCTTATACATGTCATTTTTGGTTCTCAGACGCCCTGGAGTCGAACACGGTCGTCTTCCAAAGATCCGTGGTCATTTCTAGGTTTGATCTAGAACGCGGTTGCTTGCTGTCGAAAGTCAAAGTTGACTGGAGACAACGCACTGCAACGTCTTGTTGATTGCTTCCGTTGCCGAATTGACCGATCAAGCGCTATCCAGGACCCTGCATGACATTGACATTGACATTGACACAATGGCATTGGAATGCAGAGGTATGCTTTCGATTCAGATGCCGCAATTCATCGACTCACATACATCTTCCTGCCGCTTAACGCACAATTGAGAAAGCGTTGCACTCGACCATAACTGTGTAACCGAATTCAACTTCATGAAACACAACGAGTCAAACGGCCATTGTCAATGGAAAAGAAACACCAGTGTGTTTGAGGCAGTTGCTGGCTACAGTCGGCTGAGCTTCCAGACCGCCTGCCAAAACGAGCGTAATGCCGTCCATTCAACTCACAAAGGGACATCGCCAGAGCCAACAAATAGTTGCGCTGTTCAGGGGACCAGCGCCTCAGCCCGTAGTGGGCAGGTGGCATGGAGGGGTCCGGGCACGAGGGGTTCCCTCCAATCACTCAAAGGCAGGGATTGCCGGTGCCTCACAAAAAATTGTTAACGCGACCGCTTGCTGTGCGTCCTCACTCACTGCCTGCAAACGTCCGTCTCATTCTGTACGGTCATCTCATTCTGCGGCTGTTGTGTGCTGTACTATACGTAACCGGGTTGTTTGGCTGGGACGATACGCAGCCGGTTCCACTGTACTTATAAAGTCATTCCTTCTCTTCTTTTGTTTACATTGTTGGTCATCATGATTCGCAATTGTCTCTCTCTTCGGCCTGCTTGTCAAGGAGCACGGAGTGTTCTGCCTCGATCCAAGACCTCACTTTTGGGAACTCACCAAGCCACGACCAGATTCGCTGCCTCACAGTAAGCCTAGCCCGCCAACCCAAGAAAGACCACCTGACTGTTTAGCAAAGAAAATAGCAGCTGGGCTGGGCCTGTCCGGGGGAGATCTGGCGAGAACTTGGGACCCACGCACGCACCGTCATGAGCCGAAGGATCAAAGTGGACGATGTTCCAGTGACATCTGGACACACTGACAGCCGCGGATGGTCAAGGGGCCAAGGGGCATCTCCAATAAACCTGAAAGGCAGGCCAATGGAATCAAGCGCTGATATAAGATAATCCCCCCGCAGTTATACCTCGACCTCCTCCCCAGGACCATCACGCATCTATACTGTGGCCTCTACTCCTGCTTCGCCATTGACCCCCCGCCAACGTCTTTCAGCAACCCGATCAGTCCTTCCTCGTCGCAATCAAACTCCCGTCCGCTACTGTTCGTATCGCAACCACAAGATGTGCAGAACACACGCCCAAGCCGATGTGGCAAGTGGGGTCAACATCCAGGGCCGCGAGCTTCTCCCCACCAACGTCATTCCCAAACACTACCACATCACCCTCGAGCCCGATTTCCAGAAGCTCACCTTTGATGGTACCGTCGTCATCGACCTCGATGTCGAGGAGGACTCCAAGTCCATCTCCCTCCACACCCTAGAGATTGACATTCACAAAGCCAAGATCACCTCTGGTGGTCAGACTGTTAGGTCAGCAAGCTCACCTCCCCGCCCCCGTAGTATTGTTGACTTGCTGTGTTTACTTTGCCCCTGCATTGATCCTATGGTTACGACAAGCTGACTCTTTGCCAACAGCTCGTCGCCCAAGGTATCTTACAACGAGACCACCCAGGTCTCTACCTTCGACTTCGACAATGCCGTCACCAAGGGCGCCAAGGCGCAGCTCGAGATCCAGTTCACTGGCCAGCTCAACGACAAGATGGCCGGTTTCTACAGGTCGACCTACAACAACCCCGATGGCACCCAAGGTCTCTTGGCCGTCAGTCAGATGGAGCCTACCGATGCTCGCCGCGCATTCCCCTGCTTCGACGAGCCTTCCCTGAAGGCCGAGTTCACCGTCACCCTCGTCGCCGACAAGAAGTTGACTTGCCTCAGCAACATGGATGTCGCTTCCGAGTCTGAAGTTAAGGATGGCAAGAAGGCCGTTACCTTCAACAAGTCGCCCCTCATGTCTACCTACCTCGTCGCCTTTGTCGTCGGTGAGCTCAACTACATCGAGACCAACGACTTCCGTGTCCCCGTTCGCGTCTATGCTCCTCCTGGACAGAACATCGAGCACGGTCGCTTCTCGCTCGACCTTGCTGCCAAGACCCTCGCTTTCTACGAGAAGGTCTTCGGTATCGACTTCCCTCTCCCCAAGATGGACCAGATCGCCATTCCCGACTTCGCTCAGGGTGCCATGGAGAACTGGGGTCTTGTCACATACAGAGTCGTTGACCTTCTCTTGGACGAGAAGGTCAGTGGTGCTACTACCAAGGAGCGCGTCGCCGAGGTTGTCCAGCACGAGCTTGCTCATCAGTGGTTCGGTAACCTGGTCACCATGGACTGGTGGGATGGTCTCTGGCTCAACGAGGGTTTCGCTACCTGGGCTTCCTGGTACTCTTGCAACATCTTCTACCCCGAGTGGAAGGTCTGGGAGACTTACGTTACGGACAACCTCCAGCGTGCTCTCGCCCTTGACTCCCTCAGGAGCTCTCACCCCATCGAGGTTCCTGTTAAGCGTGCCGACGAGATCAACCAGATCTTCGATGCCATTTCCTACTCTAAGGGCTCTTGCGTTCTGCGCATGATCTCCACCTACCTCGGTGAGGATGTCTTCTTGGAGGGTGTCAGACGTTACCTCAAGAAGCACGCCTACGGCAACACTCAGACCGGTGATCTCTGGGCTGCACTTGGCGATGCCAGCGGAAAGAGCGTCGAGGAGGTTATGGATGTGTGGACCAAGCACGTCGGCTACCCCGTCGTTACCGTTACCGAGAAGGACGAGAAGACCATCCAGGTCAAGCAGAACCGTTTCCTCCGTACTGGTGACGTCAAGCCTCATGAGGACACGGTCATCTTCCCTGTTTTCCTCGGCCTCCGCTCCAAGGATGGCATTGATGAGAGCCTTACTCTTGACAAGCGTGAGGATAGTTTCGAGGTTCCCAGCACCGAGTTCTTCAAGCTCAACGCGAACCACACCGGTCTCTACCGTACCTCTTACACTCCTGAGCGCCTTGAGAAGCTCGGTGAGGCGGCCAAGAAGGGTCTCCTCAGTGTTGAGGACAGAGCTGGTATGATTGCCGATGCCGGCGCCCTTGCTTCTTCGGGCTACCAGAAGACCTCTGGTGTTCTGAACCTTCTCAAGGGATTCGACTCTGAGAATGAGTTCATTGTCTGGAGCGAGATCATCTCTCGCGTTGCTGCTGTCCAGGCTGCTTGGATCTTTGAGGACAAGGCTGTTCGCGATGGTCTTGAGGCTTTCCAGCGTGAGCTTGTTAGCCCCAGGGCTCACCAGATGGGCTGGGAGTTCTCTGAGAGCGATGGTCACATTGAGCAGCAATTCAAGGCCATGCTCTTCGGCAGTGCCGGTCTCTGCGGCGATGAGAAGATCATCGCTGCTGCCAAGGAGATGTTTAAGAAGTTTATTGCTGGCGACAAGTCGGCCATCCACCCCAACATTCGTGGCAGCGTCTTCAGCATAGCCTTGAAGTACGGTGGCAAGGAGGAGGTAAGTGTGGTATATCCGAAGAATCCGTAAATATTCGGTGCTAATCTGGTTTTTTTTTCTTTAGTATGATGCCGTTCTCAACTTCTACCGTACCTCCACCAACAGCGACGAGCGCAACACCGCTCTCCGTTCCCTCGGCCGCGCCAACAGCCCCGAGCTCATCAAGAGGACCCTCGACCTTCTCTTCAGCGGTGAGATCAAGGACCAGGATATATACATGCCCACTCAGGGCCTTCGCAGCCACCCTGAGGGTATCGAGGCGCTCTTCACCTGGATGACTGAGAACTGGGATGAGCTCGTCAAGAGGTTCCCCCCTCAGTTGTCGATGCTCGGAACCCTTGTCAGCATCTTCACTTCCAGCTTCACCAAGAAGGAGCAGTTGGCCAAGGTTGAGAAGTTCTTCGAGGGCAAGAGTACCAACGGCTTCGAGATGTCTCTGGCTCAGAGCTTGGATGCTATCCGCTCCAAGGTTGCGTGGGTCGAGCGTGACGGCGAGGATGTTGCCAAGTGGGTGAAGGACAACAAGTACAGTGCGTAAAGACGGCAAAGTCACTAAGAGGGTTGTTGAAGGCCAAAAGCGTGTCTGACTTTTCATGGCCAGGTTCCTCGGAAAATGGAACACCGTTAGGGACGAGGTATGTGCATAAGCTTTGAACAGGCAAGGAGTCATGAAACAGCATAACAAAGGCCATATGTTTGGGGGGAAGGTTAGAAAATACCATGATTGTACAATACATGACAGTTGCATATTCTCATGATTTATCGCCGACTAAATTCGTGGTGAATGGTTTATTTCAGGAGCTAAATGCGATCACCACGGTAGTATAACTGTAACAATGATGAATATACGTGCGTAGACCATATTGCTGCCAGGCAAAGTACACTTGAACCTGTTGTTGGTTTCCCCAATCTTGGTGAGCGCAATTTTTGTTAGTTGAAACAAGTGGGTCCCGACATCTCGCCTACATTCACAAAACATTTCTCCACTTTTTGCCACGGTCTCATGAGGTCAAAATTGAGAACTCACATTCTTCGACAACGCAAACAACACAACAGCTTGACACCTGGGTGGGAAGTTTGTCAAGATGGCGAAGGACAAAAAGGGGAAAAGCGAGTCCAAAAAGGCCAAGTTGGCCGAAAAGAAGCAGAAGCAAGAGAAGAAGGCTGAGAAGAAAGCCAAGGTGAAATCTGCAAAGGTCGAGGGCAGTGACGCCGAGGATGTCGATCTCGACGCCGTTCTCGAGGAGTACAAGAAGCAGCAGGAGCAATTCCTCAAGGTCACCGAAAATGTCGTCGAGGATCCCCCGCGCGCCCGCGCCGCCTCGACCTTGATGGCCAGTCCCTCCAACAGCAACCAGCTCCTCCTCTTCGGCGGCGAGTACTTCAACGGCGCCCTGGCTACTTTCTTCAACGACTTGATGGTCTACTACATCGACCGTGACGAATGGCGCTGCGTCACCTCGCCCAACGCTCCGCTGCCGCGGTCCGGCCACGCCTGGACCCGCGGTGGAAACGATAGCACCGGCGTCTACCTCTTTGGCGGCGAGTTCTCGTCCCCCAAGCAAGGGACGTTCTACCACTACAACGACTTCTGGCGTCTCGACCCGTCCACCCGCGAGTGGGCGCGCATCGAAACCAAGGGCAAGACCCCGCCGGCCAGGTCGGGCCACAGAATGACCTACTACAAGAACTACATTATCTTGTTTGGCGGCTTCCAGGACACGGCAAACCAGACAAAATACCTCCAGGACCTGTGGCTGTACGATACTCAGAACTTTGTCTGGCACTCTATCACCCCGCCGCCCGCGCAGCTGAAGCCGGACGCGCGGTCGAGCTTCACTTTCCTACCGCACGACCAGGGCGCCGTTCTCTACGGCGGGTACTCGCGCGTGAAGGCGACGGTGGCGGCTGGTAAGCAAACGAAGCAAGGAGGCGGTGCTGGTGGCTCCAAGAATATTTTGAAGCCCATGATCCACCAGGACTGCTTCTTCCTGCGGATCACGCAGCCGCCCGCTGATGCGCCACCCAACACGGCCCCCACGGTCAGGTGGGAGAAGCGCAAGAAGCCGGCCAACACGCCGAGCCCGACGCGGGCGGGCGCGACCATGGCCTACCACAAGGGCCGCGGTATCATGTTTGGCGGCGTGCATGATGTGGAGGAGAGCGAGGAGGGCATGGAGAGCGAATTCTTCAACCAGTTGTTTGCGTGGAACATTGAGCGCAACCGGTTCTTCCCGATGGGGTTGAAGAAGGCGAGGGCGCCTGGGAAAAAGGCCGGTGGTGGAAATGGTGAGGGGGGGAGGGAGAGGGTGGGGAGGAGGGATAGGGCGAAGCAGAACGAGGAGGAATTGCTCAGACAGCTGGCGGCGCTGCAGGCGGGCGCGAAGGGCTTGGATGGTGATGCGGATGAGATGGAGATTGATGCCATCTTGAAGAAGCAGAGGGGCGAGGAAGAGGAGGAGGAGAAGGATGAGAAGAGGAAGGTCAGGGATATGCCGGTGTCGATGGAGATGCCGCATCCAAGATTCAACGCGCAGCTGGCGGTGCAGGATGATGTGCTGTATATCTACGGCGGCACGTTTGAGAAGGGCGATCGCGAGTTTACGCTGGATGATCTGTATGCGATCGATCTGGGCAAGATGGATGGCTGCAAGGAGATCTTCAAGAGGGAGGGCGATGATTGGATTGTGAGTCGATCCCTACTTACCACGACGAAGTCTGGGTTACTAACAAGGTGGTGTAGGAATCTGAGGACGAAGATGACGATGAGGAAGATGACGAGGAGGAGGACTCGGATGAAGAGGCGGATGATGAAGAGGATGCCATGGAGGTTGATGACAAGAAGGCCAAGTTCACTCCCAGCGAGAGGAAGAAGAAGAAGGCCAAGGAGGGCGAGGAGACCCCCGTCGCCGAGACTGCTCCCGCTACTGCGGCTCCCGAAGAAGAGGAGGAGAGCGAGGAGACTAGGGTTGATGACGGCCTGCCGCATCCTAGAGTACGTTCACATTCTGCCTTGTTTGTTTTGAATCATCCCTAACACAAACACCACAGCCTTTCGAATCGCGCCGCGACTTCTTCCAGCGCACGTCGGCCGAGTGGCAGGAGATTCTCATGACCAACCTCCGCTGGAAGGGTATTCAGCCCGAGTCGCTTGCCGTCAAGGAGATCAAGACCAAGGCGTTCGAGCTCAGTGAGGAGAAGTGGTGGGATTGCAGAGAGGAGATTACGGCGCTCGAGGACGAGCAGGAGGCTGCGGGCATTGGTGAGGTGGTTTCGCTTGCGGATAAGGCGGGTGGTGGCGGCGGTGGTGGTGGTGGCGCCGGAAGGAGGAGGTAAAAGAGCGTTGAAGAAGACAAAAAAGGGGGTTGGGTTTTGGAGTGTAGAGGCATGCGATATACCCTGCTTTTACGGCTGCTGTTTATCTACCATGTAGGAACAGTCAATTCAAAAAGCAAAGCAAGACCAAGTCAAAATCGACTTCGAGCGATGAATGTCATGATCCATCACCATGTTGTTTTTGTCACTTTGGTGCTATTGTGGGATAAAAGGCGCACGCTAGTACGGAAAGGGTAATATTTGTGCGCTGTAAGTGAGCATGTGACTGGGCGTTTGCCCCTCAACGCGGCCCCTCCTGCTTCTCGTCAACCAGACGCGGTGGCAACGAGGGGGGGGGGCTTTCAGAACCTCTTCACTTTCCATCTGCAACATCTTCCACACGCCTTCCGATTGGTGTATTACGGAGAGATCACATCTTCTACCAATTCAAGTCATTTTGGAGCTAGAAAACAGCCAAACCGCAACGACCCGATTTACGGCGCATCCCCCTCCACGATACCCTACAGTTCTTCTGAGAACCTTGACGACTGCACAACCACCAAGCGAAACCATCGGGATCCAAGCCTTTGAGCTCCCCGCGAGCACGCCCGTCATGCCCCTCGGCATCCAGCGCATCAATGCCAAAAAATCGCATCCCAATGACCGAATAATATTCATCAAGCCCCTCAAGGGCCCAGACGAAGCCATAGCGCAAGACTTTCTAGAAAGGATAGCAGCGCAATGTCGTAAGTCTCCTGGGACCCTTTCTTCCCCACAACATCTACCAGTGGCCTTCTAACCCAATATATTTTCCCCACGCCACCAGTCCCCATAATGAAAATAAACCACCTCTCCATCACCTCCCTCGAAGAGTACGAACCCAACCGCGAATTCGTCGGCCGCAACTTCAACGCCGGCGAAGTCATCCAGCTGGTCCTCAAATCCCTTTCGGGCCACTGGCTGCCCTTCAACTACGTGCAAATGGTCATGATGCACGAGCTCGCCCACTGCAAGCAGATGAACCACTCGCGCGCATTCTGGGCCGTGCGCAACGCCTACGCCGACGAGATGCGCCTGCTTTGGGGTAGGGGGTACACGGGTGAGGGGCTATGGGGTCGGGGAGCGTTGTTGGCGACGGGCGAGTGGGAAAAGAATACTGTGCAACCCGGTGAAGGGTTGCCGGAACATTTGTGTGGTGGGACGTATAGGAGTCGCGGGAGGAAGAGGAAGGCTCCCGCAAAACCGAAGTTGAGTTACAAGGAGCAGAAGGAACGGAGGATCCTGAAGAAGTTTGGGGCGAATGGGGTCAAGTTGGGGGAGGATGAGAAGGTTAAGAAGGAGTTGGAGGGCGGGAAGAAGGTGGCGGCGAAGCCGAGGATGGCGGGCAGTGCGAGGGGAAGGGAGTTGAGGGCTGCGGCGGCGCTGGCGAGGTTTGAGGGGGCTAAGAAGGAGAAGGAGGAAGAGGAGAAGGTCAAGAAGGAGGTTGATGAGGATGAGGCGGCCAGTGGGACGGAGAGTGGTGAGTATGAAGATGAGGACGATCAGGATGGTGTGGCTGCTGTGGATATCAACGGGAAGAAGTTGCTGGATGGTAAGGGGAGGGGAATGATCAAAGTTTGTGAGGATGAGAATCCTGAGGATCAGGATGCGCAGAGGGAATTGAAAGAGTTGATGGGTTTCAATGACGGCGCAAGGAATTCAACACCTCGACTGCCTGTTGTTAAGGCCGAACCATCATCAACCGATACCAGGATACCGGAGAGTATCATCCAAGCTCCGGATACATCGCAAAGGAACCGCCAAACAAATTTGGAGGAAAATACGGGACAGAGATCTACACAGCTCACATCCAGCGTTCGAAGTACGAACAACAGTCATACTTCTGCGACAACACGAGAGAAGTCCCCAGGGGTGAAACCTGAGCCAAAAAGCCCACCGCAAAAGAAAGAAAATGAACCCATCTCCGCATCACCCAAATCCACCAACAAAGCCGAACCGAAACCTCCATCCTCGAGAACCTGCCCGATATGCTCCTTCGCCAACGAGCCCTCCTGCATAACCTGCACGATCTGCGCCAACGTTCTTGATCCAAAGAACGTGGTAGGCTCTTGGGCATGTACCAGTCAGACATGTCAGGGGAGTCAATATCGGAACGCCGGGGACTGTGGTGTTTGCGGTGTATGTGGAGAGCGGAAGCCAGGAGGAAGTGTTGGGTGAAGCATTAGTCTCAGGTTGAAGCAAATCTAGAGCGATGATAATCCACAATCACTCTTCCTGGGTTTAGTACAGTGTCGGCTCAATAGTCTAGATGTTTAGATGGATGTTATCTCTTACACAGGCGTGTACGGACAAGTATTGTTTTGTTAGATGGATTGAAGTATCAACAGACGACATATACACGGTCTTTCCAGTTGAGAAAATCTCAGCCAGGGATCAGGTCAAGTTAGGGGCAAAGTCTCTGGAGGGAGTGCCACGCCTCATGCATGCATCGAAACAGAGTCCGAAAGAAGAGAAAACGCCATGCTAAGAGATACGATGCGCAAAGACTTTGTGTAACTGAGATTTGACACTCCCGCAACGTAGCGGCACAGCACTCGAACAATATCCCTATATGGTTCAAGATGATATCCTTCCCGTCCAGGTTGTCAATGTCATAGTCAATGTCAATGTTAGTTTTTTGCTATCCGACTTCACCGACCCCATTTCAGACTTTAGAAACATGATCTGCCCATGATAAAAAGCTGATATATCAACCATCATGCCCCATCATCCTTCCCTCATCCCCTCTCTTCCAGCATCATCCTGTCATCATCAACCCAAATCACGACAGTGTCACCGTCTCTTCACACCAAAGGACACCAAACCAAAATGAAACTACCCCCCAACATCCCCACAGCTCTCATCCTCACCTTCCTCTTCTCCCTCCAAGTCCCCCTTCGCCTCGCCGCCCCTTTGCCCCACGACAAACTTTTCCCCGGAGGCGAACCCATCGTGCCCTTAACCCTCCCACGACAAATTCGATACGAGAGGATCGACAATGGACGCATAGGGACTCGGTATAGTAACCCTAATAGCAACAGGGACTTCCCCTCTCCCCTTCCCGATTCTTTTCCCGTCCTTCCTGGATCCCCTGTCCCTCGTACAGATCGTCTGTCAGGTCGTCGTCCAGGTCGTTTGCAGAAGAAGCGAAGTGGGAACTCGGAAGGCTCGTGGGATGCTGCTGCTGCTGCCGTCCAACTCCAGTTAAGCCAGTTCAAAAGAGGGAATTCCATTCCGAGACAGGAACAACCACCATCACAACCTTAGCGGCAGAAGACCATGCCGCTACTACCCCCGACCGTTAAAACATCTCTTCCCCCATTCTTACCACTCAAATACCGTAGGCCGGGGCGTACTCACCGAAGCAGCCGACGATGACCTCATCAATTTTTTCAACGAACACGGGCCTCCGCCAACACTCCTCAAAACTATTACCTTTGAACCAACAATTACCACCAACAGCACGAGAATACGGAGACTTGGTCCCGGGGCGGGGTCCTATCTTGCTGCTATGAATATAGGTGGTGCGTCTCCACGACCATGGGAAGGAGGAGCTGGTGACTGGGAGAACGAGAGGGAGACGAGCTCTTTTACTACCAGACGAATTAGTAGGATTGAGCAACGCCGGGAAATAGAAGAAAGGAGGGAAACGACTACGACTACGGGGAGCCATGATGAGAATGAAATGAGGGAGGAGAGGGAGGAGAAGGAAGAGAGTAAGACGGGGAAGGGAGAGAAAGGAGGAAAAGGGGAGAAAGGAGGAAAAGGGATGGAAAGGAGGAAAAGGGAAGTAAACACCATGGACGGTATCATGAGTCTTTGACGGATGTTGCTGCTGCTGCTGCTGCTGCTGAGATGTTGACAGCAAAGAATTGTTTCTTTTGTTGAAAGATTTTGTGAAAGGGCAGGATTAACTTGGTATATGGGTGGGGCGTTGAGTATTTGTTGAAATAAGTTCCGTTGGTCCATGAATGGAAACGAACCGTCTGATTCCGCATGGAGGATACATATCACCAAGAATAGAAACCATACACTCACAGATGCCGTGAAACCACAGGATATTCCCAGCCGTGATTTGTGCAGACCGCCACGGCTGAGCAACAATGGAAGCCCAGTCCGAGAAACAGATACTGCAATAATACTTCCCTCCACTCCCATCCGTCTTCCATCCCAACTCTTACCCAAAAGACATAGCTCGCAACCTAGCCCTTCTAGGGCGGTATATATATCACTTCCCGCGTCATTGCTCCCGTGGCAAGCTGGTTGGATGCCGTAGCGGTTACGGGTGTCGCTCCCCCTCTTGCTTTTATCCCTTCCTCCCCCCATTCCTTCCTTCCGTACGCTGCGCGTTCAATCCAACTGTAAGTCCACTGCTTTACTTTTTGCACTTTTCTTTGCACTTTCTTACGGTAGTTTTGATTGATGTTTTGTTATGCGCTGTCCTCACTAAAGCCAAACAAAGGTCAAAACATTCCGATGTGTTCAAAGGACTTTTGGATATCGTTACCTACATGGAGACGGGTATCGACCCAAGTGTTGTCCAACTATTATCAAGTTTTATAGATCATGCGAATAATTCTCCCAGAGTTCAACATAGGAGTCACAATCGGAAGCAGAACTGGCCATCTGCCAAAGGGCCACTGATTTGGAGTCATGGATATCTCTAGCCATATTCTAAACATACAATCGCTCTCTACAGTAACTCCAATCTCCCAACCGCTAACATCAAGATGGGTCGGATAAGACATTGTAGAACTTTCAACCAAGGAGAAAGGCTATGCGATTGTCAAGGCAACGGCATGCCCTCTCCAGTAATAATATTTGAAAGATCTGAAACGGTCATGGACCGCGTGTTGAAACGGTCATGGACCGCGTGTTGAGCCGGCCCGATACAGCCAATACATCCATCAGGGGTTCGTTGAACCCGTGCATGCCACCAAGAAAGCCTGCCTTGCTGTCCTCATCCACTTACACATGCATTTCCGGAAGCCTCTGGGCTGTGGCCTGGTCGTGTCACTTGATTCTCCGTCAGTTACCGGTAAGGCGGTACTCGTCGACGTATTTTTCTGTCTGATGTAGCTAGTTGTGACTGGTGAAGCCGGACAGATGTGATCAAAAGCTTCTTTGCTGCGGTCTTTTGACGTCAAAGGCTCGGTCGATCGTGATCTGGGTTGGCCAAGCCGTTCTCGGATACGAGATAGAGTTCTCTTGGGTAGACGCGGGTGACGGTCGCTGACAGAGAATGAACTCCGTATTTCGCAAGGTGATAGTGGACGGATAGTCTTGACCGACCGGGAATCTGCCACATGATTCCTTGCGGCTTGTTGCCCATGCAATCTTGACGACGTTGTGACAGGAGTTGAAGCTGCACATGCAACGATAAAGGCTTTCTCTTCTGTACACGTCCCACAGCCTACTCCGTGCCTGTCAGAAACACTGACGGTATCCAACATAGTTGGGCCGCATCCCTTCTGAAAAGAGAACGTTGAAACTTCTGGTGGGGATGTCAGCTCCAGTGTTGCGGTCTCTGTGAGGATAGGTCTCTGAAGTTTCTTCAACTCCTCTTGTGCTCTAATCATGGCAGCTCTGGAAACTTTCAGCTTCATGCTGTTCCTAACCGAGTCTCGAGAGAAAAAGTCCTTATTAGGGGCTGTCGTGTCTTCAGGATCGGCTGCCTTCATCATTGTTGCCTTGACACCAGAACTGGACTCCTGTGTATTCTCCTGAGGTCTTTCGAAGGGTATGTCTGGGCGGATAGATGGTGAGGAACGTTTCGGAACTCCCCGTGTGCCACATGAAGTGCTGTAAAGGCAAGGCTCACTTCTAGCCGGACTGGACGGCAGATCTGGCAATGCTTTCATGAGCTTTGGGACACTGTTTTGCAGTCGGAGCCTTTTGGCCGGCGAGACTGGTAAAGGCTGCAGTATAACGGGCTCTGACCGACTGGAGGTGCAAGCAGTATCTGGGGAGAATGGTATCGAGAATCCACTAGTCCTGATCCTGGGCAGAGCAACCTTTCTTTTATGCCCAAAGGGTTGAGGACTCTTGGTCCTAAGGCGCCCTTCAAACCCAGGAGCTTGGTCTGGCTCGCCTTGGTTATCCTGAGAGTCTGGTGTGAACTGAACGGCCGACATCCGATCCCCAGGCTCTGCAGACGACTTCGGGAAGTCCGTCGTCAGATTCGGGCTTGGCAGGTAATCATCTTCAGAAGCTGATTTTGCAGCAATGTCGAGATAATCTACAAGAGATGCAAGATCAGACAGGCCCGGCTCTATCGAGAAGAAATTGCTCCGTCGCAAGTAACCACTGAATGTTGACGGAACTCTTTCCCCTGCGTTCAAGCGGAACGATTGACGCTTATCGAGGGGTTCTGAATTCGATCTGTAAAGGGAGGTTCTCGCTGACAAGGGATCTTCTGCTCGAGGTACGTGGATCGTATTGTTGCCAAAGCTTGACCTTTGGTTGTCATCTTCGCCTTTTTCCGGGCCGTCGCTCCCTTCATGCACCGTTACCCGCCTCACATCTGACTTCGATTGTTCGTCTGGACTCTCCGCTGTTGCCACTGCCAGATCGTGCGTTTTCTCTGACATACTAGCGTCACTATCGTGGCAATTCTTTCTCTTTCCGGTACTGGACATTGCTGCAGCCTGCGAAGACGACACATCTGTGGCTCCGTTGGCATATTCCCTTCCTACCATGTGACCGCTAGGTGGTTCATCATCAGGGAAATCGAATGAACCTTCTTCACCTTCATTTTCCTCGATCGAGTCAGGAGTAATGTTCGACTCGTGGATCTTCATTGTCTTTGTTCCCGCAGAGTAATATTGGGGACTCTCGTAGACGTCATCCGGTGGAGGAAAGCGGTTCATGTCCTGGAAGGGACCAACACTGCCATCACTTAGTATCCTCGCTCTGTGCATGTTGGGTGCTCGAGTTGGAACCGGAGCCAAAGGTCCAGTCCATGCGGGATTGCCATCAGAGAAAGTATCAAAGTCCTCCGAGTAGTCGTAGTAAAATGTTCCATCGGGCGGTCGATGAGACCCGTATCTCAAGTCGGATGAAGTACCTGAAGGCGAGCGGTACATATCGACGATCGAAGTCAAACTTGGGGTTCTCGTACTCTGGTCCGACGATTCCATTTCAAGCTGCCTACGGAGTCCTGGGCCACAAGCAGAGGAGCCACTGGAATTCGTCCTAGCGTAGGGTCTAGGACCGGGCCTAGAATTGTGGCTTGAGAGGGACGAAACGGATCCGTATGGATGGAGTCGAGACATCGTGGGTCCTGGCCTGCGACCATATTGAGCGTATATGGGCTTATACGACCCATGGATGGTTCGCTGGAGGCGTTAGTAGAGGTACATTTGATATAGGGGGAAGGTAGCAAACCTGAGAAACACGGTCGATCTCGACCATTCTACTATAGTCCACAGCGCCACTCTCTGTCACGGCGGGAGAGGAAGGTCGAACTCCCGGGCGCTTAAGCCTGGTTGGGTAGGGAAAAGGGGAGCGAGGTCTCTGTAGAGCCGGACCGCTGGCTTGGCTCTGCATGGTCCCAGTAGATGACTTGTTGGGTAGCGCTCGAGAACTGCGGCTCGTCATAGAAAACGACCGCTGGTCATCGTGATATTTGGGCGAGAATGGGCTATAGGCAGATCGTTGACTGTCAGAGGCATACATTGAGATGATCTCTGAAGCGGTATCTCGGTACGATGGAAGGCATCTTCGATCGTCTTTAAGGCTGCTATGGGTATCAAAGCTGTCGCTGGTCGAAGGTCTTGTGGGAACTGTGTTGCTCAACGGGGTCCTGGCTCGTACTGGGGCTGTCAAGCGAGGCGTGGAATTTGATTTGGACGGCCCATAGCGGCTGCTGGGTGTAGGAGGACATGGGATGTCAAGAGCGGAAATTGACCTGACTGGCCTGATAGAAAACAAGCCAATATCTCCAGTCTCCGTTGTTGTCCTCAGCATACTCTCGAGCGGCCCTGGTGATGGCAAGATGCCCGCGTTCCCGTTAAGATTTCGTAGAGGCCGAGAGAAGGCGTGAGGCGAAGGGATTCCATGATTCCTACCAGCATCCGCAGCATACTTGCGACCGAGAGTGCCATGGCTGGCAGCACGTCTTGCCGTCCGCACCTGGTCCATGAGAACGAGTAGAATTAGCGACCCCGAGCAGATGATTAAGTATCCAATTGGAAGATGAGTGCTGGTTTGTTTAACTGTCGCACCAGCACTCCAAAAAGGGTTAAAGCTGTTGCCTCCTCGATGTTGCTGGAAGCCCCAAAAACCACTCGACTAAGGAACCAAGCAACGACGCGACTTGGTGTCTCTAGAGACGACCGGAAAGTCTCGAGATTCGGGTGGGTGTTGTTGTCGTCGCCATCTCCAAGTCCATCGGGGGACTGGAGACTTAATCGCTGTGTAGTCGGTGGATGGTAAAGTCGGCGGTGGTCGGCGGAAGATAGTCGTGCTCCCTTGGCCATGGAAGAGATTCCGTCTGAAGCTCGAACCTGTGTTTGGTGTCGGGTTGCTCAGTGAAGGAAGGCACATATGTCACCCGGGTAGGTGTTGTTGCATTTCCATTCCATCGCAGCCGTGGTCGGTTTCAAGTCCCGCGCCTGCCATATGAATGAATCGGATGCCATTGAAGACACCAAGCTTAAGACAAGGGAGGAAGGGACGACACGATGTTCGGAGCCCATTCCAATCCCAAGGGACCGACTCCGAAACCAGTGCTCCCGGCCACCGAGATTTTGTATCCAACTTAATTGAATCCAGTCGGTCATTGCCGGTGCTGGTCCTGGCCTTTCCATCTTCGAGAATCCCGTCATCCCTTCCTTTATTTCCCCAGCCGCTCGACCTCGCCATCTGTATGAAGAATTCTGTCCCGCTAGAGTCGATGACACACGTGGAGAATATGGCCTTATTTTCTTTCTTCCTGCTTCCATGCGACCTGCCCGGCCTTGAAGGATTCGCCCACGCAAGAGACACTTGTCTGTTTGCCTCGACATATCGAAATTGAACCCATCTGCAGGCACTTGCCCGCAAGATCACATCCTTTTAGCGATATTCTTCCATCACTATCACGCAATCTATTTTTCTTCGCAGAGCCGCAACAAGAATTGGCGCATCGCAACACCATGAACATCAGCGAGTTCTTAATATATCAAGGAAAATAACAGGGCTAGCCCATCCACCCATGGCACCGTTTCTTTCAAATACGGCCCTGATCTGAAGCATCAAACGCCATCCTGATGTCTGCTCAATGTCAGCGCGCCGTAACATGTAAACCCATTCGGGTATATTATGGTGACCTGATCAGCTCACCGACCTGACCAGTGCCAGCATCAGCAACCCCAACGGTCTTTCTGCACGTGCATTGTCATGGCAACGACGACAATACCCGAGGATGGTCGTATCTCTTCCGGACGTACTGTGCAATTGCGCTCGTATACACAGTCCAGCCACGTTGAGTGCTGACTTGGAAACGGCAGCAAAGTTCCGCCGAAAAAATCCGAAGCTGACAAGATAGATAGCGAGGTGGGATCTTGCTGGATTTATACACAAAACTCGGATCCTCCCAGTTCAGCTGATCAAACTCGTCAGCTCATCAAAAGGGCACCGCACTCGCAGAGCACACCTCACTTGAAATGGCTGCAATCGATATGGACTCGTGGCAAGATGTGGTTCAAGTTGCCTGATGGGGAAGACGGAAGCACTTCACCACGGGCTGCACGGATACGGTCCCGTACTAGTTTCGGTCCCTGAGACCCTAGAGGAACGGCGTTACGGCAGGCGGCACAGAAATGGTGCTTCTTGGCTTGCGGGGAAAGCTATCCCGATGCACATCTGCCTATTCCATTTTAACGGAACCCCAGTGATGCATGCAAGATGGTCGTTACGGGGTCTACGGGGCGGAAATAGGGGTTTTGGTGCACGAACGGAAGGATGAGATTGATATCGAGGAAACAGTGGCCAGCTCCGGCTGTTTGGGAAGGTTGGTAGAAGAAGGTTCAGCGTGTGAATGTTTACTTTCCATCCTCCCACCCATTTGCGATGAAGATGGGGAAAACAACAATAGAGAAATGGTAACGCGTCCAATTGATGATCCGATATGAAACCAACAAACAGCAAAATGCCACCTGTTTCCAGGTTTGAATAGTGACAAAGTCGCCGCCCCTGGCATCGGATCCCTTTCATCCTCGTTGACAGCCGATCCGCCGACTGTCACCCCTCCATCAGCCGCCGCCCCGCGAGCGAGCTCTTTGACCCTGGCGCCCTGCAGTGCCCACTGGCCACTCAGCAGGTCCCAAGGCTGATTGACCACTGGCGTGTTACCATTTTCGTAGTGGCGGAGAAGACACCTGTTCACTCGTCGACCGACATAAGCAATCTGGCTTATAAACACGGGCTGGAGATAAAACATTAAAAGGCAGATCCCCCTTCTCGCCTTCACCACCGCCTGCCTCCTACCCTCTGTTTCCGGGACATTTTCCATCTTATTCAACTTTTTTCAATCACCGGTCCCAGTTCTTCCCATATCCCAGGCCCCTTTTCTGCCTTTAAATAGCCCAGAGTAAGTGGTATCCACTACCCACGTTTGCCTTTGTGCTGCGGCCCCGCCAGAGCTACGTCCTTCCCGTTGAACAGTGCTCCGTCCTTCCCCTGTTCCACTATAAAACCCCCAAGAAGACGGCTTTGGGAATCAACAATCTCCAAGCATCATCCTCTATATACCAACTTCCAACTAACTCTGTTTCCCCAGACAGCCGGGAAACGTAAACATGCACGCCCCTACAAAGTTCGCCCTCGGGCTTCTCGCGGCCGCCGCCGTGGCCACTGCCTCCGATGTTATCCAGTTGAAGAAGGACACCTTCGATGACTTTGTCAAGACCAACGACATTGTTCTTGCTGAGTGTAAGCATACCTAGCCCGAATGCATCTTCTGATGTTGCTTTTGCTAACAATCTCGTCCTCCAGTCTTCGCCCCTTGGTGCGGCCACTGCAAGGCCCTTGCCCCCGAGTACGAGGAGGCTGCTACCACCCTCAAGGAGAAGAACATCAAGCTCGCTAAGATCGATTGCACTGAGGAGTCCGAGTTGTGCCAGCAGCACGGCGTTGAGGGTTACCCTACCCTCAAGGTCTTCCGTGGCCTCGACATCGTCTCCCCCTACAAGGGCCAGCGCAAGGCTGCTGCCATCACCTCCTACATGGTCAAGCAGTCCCTTCCCTCCGTCTCTACCCTCACCAAGGACAACATTGAGGAGTTCAAGAAGGCCGACAAGGTTGTCATTGTCGCCTACTTCGACGCTGCTGATAAGGCCTCCAACGAGACCTTCTCCAAGGTCGCCGATAAGCTCCGCGACGAGTACCCCTTCGGTGCCAGCAGCGATGCCGCTCTCGCCGAGGCTGAGGGTGTCACCGCCCCTGCCATCGTCCTCTACAAGGACTTCGACGAGGGCAAGGCCGTCTTCACTGAGAAGTTCGACGCCGAGGCCATTGAGAAGTTCGCCAAGACCGCCTCCACCCCCCTCATCGGTGAGGTTGGCCCCGACACCTATGCCGGCTACATGTCCGCTGGCATTCCCCTCGCGTACATCTTCGCCGAGACCCCTGAGGAGCGCAAGGAGCTTAGCGAGGCCCTTAAGTCCATCGCTGAGTCCCTGCGTGGTGTTATCAACTTTGCTACCATTGACGCCAAGGCTTTCGGTGCTCACGCCGGCAACCTGAACCTCAAGACCGACAAGTTCCCCGCTTTCGCCATCCAGGATACCACCAAGAACCAGAAGTTCCCCTTCGACCAGGAGAAGGAGATCACCGCCGATTCCATCAAGCAGTTCGTTGATGACTTCGTTGCTGGCAAGGTCGAGCCCTCGATCAAGTCTGAGCCCATTCCCGAGACCCAGGAGGGCCCCGTCACCGTCGTTGTCGCCAAGAGCTACAACGACATTGTCCTTGATGATACCAAGGATGTCCTTATCGAGTTCTACGCTCCCTGGTGCGGTCACTGCAAGGCTCTCGCTCCCAAGTACGATGAGCTTGCTACCCTCTATGCCAACTCCGATTTCAAGGACAAGGTCGTCATTGCCAAGGTTGATGCTACCCTGAACGACGTTCCCGATGAGATCCAGGGCTTCCCCACCATCAAGCTCTACGCTGCCGGTGCCAAGGACAAGCCCGTTGAGTACTCTGGCTCCCGCACCGTTGAGGACTTGATCAAGTTCATCTCCGAGAACGGCAAGTACAAGGCTGCTCCCTCCGATGAGGCCGAGGAGTCCGTTGCCGCTTCCGCCGAGTCTGGTTCCTCCACCGAGACTGGCACCGTCGAGGAGCCCGCCAAGGAGACCAGCCACGACGAGCTCTAAAGGGTTTCAGTCGAGACGACATTAAATATTTTAATAGCATCATCATTTATGGGTTCCACTGGGAACATGGTCTTTCGTTGGGCAACAGTAGCAATTTTCGGGAATCTGGGAATAAGATACCAAAAGGCATGTTTATGAGGGAATTCAATATAGTCTATCAGTTATTAGCGGAATCTACAAAAAAAAGCACAAGACCCAGTCCAGTCATCTGTTCTGTTCGTGATGCTTTGATAAGTGTTGGTAGCCTTTGTTTCCTTCCGCCTCTTTGTCTTCCAAGCTTGCACCTTGAGGGCCTTATCGCGATTCTTATCAGTTATCACGGCAAGGACACGTCCACCGTAGCAAGCCGATTGATATTCTGCCTCCCTACCCCGCCCAATTGTTTCCCTCGCACTGATTGGCTCAATTGCACTCACCACTCAAGATCCCTGTCGCTGGCCGTTGCCGCGGGGCGCCCCACCCCGTCTTGGCGATACTGACCTGACGTCGTTTCTCCGGTTTGTTTGGTTTGGGTTCAGTTCCCCAGCTTCATTCGCAACCGCCGTCGCTTCAAACCTCGCCATTTCCCCTTTCCACAAACGAATCAGCGAATCGATCGATACCCGACGAAAGTTTCAATTCCTGATTCCATCACAGTACGACGAGCATTTACGACCGAACGAAACGAAACAAAAAGCAGGCGCAATCGCAATCACACGCGCAACTCCAATTCAACCGAATAAAAGCAAACAATAAACAAAACAAAAATGGCCTCCAGACTTCTATCCACCACCTTCCGCCGCGGCTTCCAGACATCAGCGCGCAGGTTCGAATCTGTCGCTACGACTACCAGCGCTGGAGTACCCGGTGCGGGCGTGGCACCGCCGTTGCCTGCTAGGAAGCCTGTTGGTGCTTTTCGTGGGGGGTGAGTTATCTTTTGTTGTTTTTGTTTTGAATTTGGAATCGGCTTGGGTTGGGTATGCGATCGGGTGGGAGATGGGGTGGGAGGTTGGCGGCGTGGGCGAGGGAAGGTTGCGTAATGGGCGGCGCATGGAAGCTGGACACGAAAGCTGGGCGAGGGATGACCCCATCACAAAGTGACCAAAAACGGCGGTAGGAAAGTGGCTGATGGAAGAAGAAGAGGGAGGTGAATGGGAATGACTGCTCAGTGGGATGTGACGGGGTGCGAGTTGCGACCGAGGACTGCACGTTTTCAACAACACAGGGGCAGGCAGGCTGGGAGAGAGCTGGCGAAAAGGACGGGAAAGGGCATAAAATGCATAAGCTCTGGCAGGAAACGAGGTATGCTAACGTGCACACCATGACACAGGCTCTTCGGCTTCTTCTTCGGTAGCACTCTCGCCGGCAGTGCCGTCTACTACTATGCGCTCCAAGAGTACAAGGCCTCGAACGAGCTCTTGACGGGGGATATCTACGTAGGTGGACATGCAACAACAAAATCGAGATGGAAGACAGAAAGAGTGCTGACATTTGGTAAATACAGGCTCTCCAGAACGCTGTCGACAGGCTGGGCAAGACCCTCATTACCTTGGAGGAGAAGATGGAGGTGTTGGAGAGGAAGAGGAAGTAATCAATCTCTTGACGATAAAGAATGGGGAAAATAGCTTGACGATATGGCGCATAGTCAACCGTTACGTGAAGAACAAAAATTCGAGCTAAGGATGGGGGATGGGGTTTATTGATATCAAAAATTGAAGTGAGAGGTGGAAGTCATTTCATGGTTCGAACTGGGGGAGAGCGTTGCCCTGGTGGCAGTCGGAGCTTGCGTTGTACATCAAATTTTGGTGCTTGGAAGCAAAAAGTTGGAATTGACAATGAAGAGGGTTTTCTCATCATTGCTACACTTAATGCTGGACAATTCTATGGGTATAAAGTCAGTTACCATAATCACACCTTTTCTCACCTTGTCGAAGTACAAGAGCTCTGAAGGAGCTCTCCCATTGGCTTTCCTCCATAAACTCGTAGACTGGGTGACCCTGCGCTAGAGCGGACATTCAGGGGTAGCTTTGGCAGATCCGGTGATCTCGCGCCGTTTTATAGCGACCCCGGACCCCGGCCTAGCACGGTAAACGCGCCACGCGGTTCGGCCCATCTAAAACTTCCACTTCCCCATTCTGCGGAACTTTCCTCTTACATCACCGTTTGACTTCTGCCATCCCACGTCACCGAACTTAAGATACGCCCGATTTCCCACCTCTTTAACGCCCCACACAGACACAAACACCATGAACAACTTCGGCGTCATCGAAGTCGCCAGTCAAAAGACGAAAAACGCCCCAGGATGGGCGTACGTCCCAGATACCGGCCTTACGCCCGCCGCGGCCGCCGCGCTACAACCTCTCAACCGAAAACGTGCTGCGCGAGATAAGGCCAATGTCGGCGCTCCCGATCTTACTGCCAGACAGGATGCGAAGATCCGGAAAGATCTCGAGGCGCTGGACAGAGATTCACATAGGGATGCGCAGATTCCTATACCGCCCAAGGCGGGTGGCACAAGAGGTGTGCAATCGTCTAAACCTCATATGCAGAAGAGATCACGGAACTGACATGGTATGGTGTTGGGAACAGCTCAAAACAAACACACACCGAACGTGCGCAAGATTCTACAGTCACAAAAGACCTTTGCGAACCACTTAGACGATTACCAAGCGTTCATGGCGCTGGCTGAGAGTAATCCCCAGCTCGCAGCCCAAGTAAACAAACCAACGCCGACAACAACCGCGAGGAACTCGCCCGCTCCATCAACCATCACCACCGCAAGTACAAACAAACGTTCCTCAGCCGCTTCCAAGAGGGCGGCGGCGACGGCGGCAGCAGCAGCAGCAAAAGAAGAGAAGGGCGGATCCAACAAAAAGTCCAAGACCCAAGCACAATCGAAACCCGCCGATGACGACGACGATGTAGAGATGATCGACGCTCCCGACACCACCCTCCCATCCCCAAACATAGCAGAAGCCACCACCGGCCCCGACTCCTCAGAGCCACTCCCACCACGCCCCTCTACCTCAACATCCCTCGATCCCACAACAACAGCGACAACCACAACAGAACCAGAGCCAACAAAACCCCAATCCTACCCACCAGACGGCACCATCCTCCCCCCCTACAACCGACCTCCACCCACTCCCCACCCAGGCGACGACGACCCTTTGCTGATCTCGCGCGTCCCTCCCTTTCCCACGGACGAGGAGCTGCGGGCGCTGATGACGGCTCCGCCGCTGAGTTACCTCGAGGCGCGGGCGCAGTGGACCGAGGAGGAGGAGGAGGGCAGGTACCCGGTTCGCAGGTTTTGCGAGGTGTGTGGGTATTGGGGACGGGTGAAGTGCATTAAGTGCGGGGCGAGGGTTTGTGCTTTGGAGTGTCTGGAGGCGCATAGGGAGGAGTGTTTGGTTAGGTATGGGTTGTAGTGGAGGGTTTGAGGGGGGGTTACTCGTCAGGGCTTGAAATGCAAAAAGAGGAGACGCTTCGAGACCTGGCGAGTAGGTTAGGGGGGTTGAAAGACGAGGAAGCTGGAGGAAGCTGGGGGATGTGGGAAGGATTGGGAGGTTGATTTTTGGTTAGTATGATACCCCGATTTGCAAAAGTTATTCATGATATTTTTGGTATCCATCATCTTGCAGTCGTGCTAATCTACTGACTACGGGCTATACGACATCACCTCGGCTAGTGCTCACTGATGAGTTAGCATTGAGGTCTCTACTTCCTCTGCAGGGCTGTGGATCCGCAATCAGTATCATTCATAACCAACATGGCGATAGATGTTGAAGAACCGAAATGCAGGCTCGGTCTTCTCTTCTGGACTGGAGCTTCCTAGGCCCAGACGAGTTGTGGGCAATTTCACTTTTTCGGCGGGGTTTAGAGGAAAGAAGGACCTCTTCTACGGTACAGTTCTTATTTTACGAGGTAGGAGCATTGCACTGTCTTGGGGAAGTACTTACCATGCACCCGTTGTTGAGACTCCCAGTTTGAGCAGCAGCAGTGGTAAGCAGGGCCGCATCATCGAGCATGCCGACACGTGCTTTCTTCAGTGATAAAAGTCTGCCATGCCTCCGACTCTTCATTTTCTTGGCCCTCGCTTCGTTCCTCAAACATCAAGCAAATGGGAGCTTCGTCCGAGATTTCCATCTTCTATGCCACATCTCGCTTCCAAAGCAACGACACGAAGAAAAGCACATTTCATAGATAGCGTCAACTTCATCATCATCCGATCCGCAAGGTCAGACCGCAGAGATGGGTTCGGTAAGTCCCGAGGATACTCGCTTCCTGATCTCCTGCAAAACACTTTCTGACATCTGGATTAACCTGCCATACTTTAGGTCGCCGATTTCCATCATTCTCCATCCTCGACACTGGGCGACACAGATGAGAGCAGTGCCCCAGTGCAGACCGAGACCAGACGAGAGGACACAAACCAGCCTGGTTCATCATGGAGCACTGTATTCATTGCTCGCGCGCTCATCTACCGCTTCCTTCTCTTTACTTTTGACTGCTCAGACGTCCAGCCACTTCTCGCGCTCTTCTTCTGGCCTGCCCACATCTTTGCCCTCGGTCTTCTACTCCTCGATGTTCATTACCGAGAAGCTTTCATGATCAGGTAGGAACTCCGTCAAGCCTTCCAAAGAAGAAATGCTGATCTCCTTCGTTTGCTGTCCAGACGTCGTTCCACGGATTCCCCGAAACTTATCCGCGGAAAACTTCGTACCGGAGCGCAGCTACACCTCGATCCCGTCATCTTACTCGGCCTTCTGTGCGCGTATTGGGTAAATCTCCTTGAGTCCATAGTGGGAAGCGCGTTGACGGAAACTAGGAGTGCCAACAACTTGCCCATCGATAATCCTACACCTTCAAACAAGGAGAAAAAGGAAGAGTGTCTCTATACGGCCGAAGAGATTGACTTGGTGCTCAAAGCAAGACAGCTGGCGAGTAACACCGGACACAGCGTCGTCGGGATTTGCAGATGGGTGGAGAACATGAACGCTAAAGATCCTCTCTGGGAGCAAAACTGGCGCACGACTCGACTCCCCTTGTGCGTTTCCGAAGATTGTGGTCTACAGTACTACGAGTCCATCCATAACGCCCTGAACGGCCCATCTGAATTTGACCCCCTGCGGCAACCCACAGGTCTCGCTCAGGGTGATTTTGGAACAGTCAACAAACCGTCATCTGAGGGAAGCATGGCTCCTCAATATCCAGATGATTGCGATATCAACGACCTCAAGGACTTGGATGTCTCTGCCCCCTCTGGTGAGAACCAGAATGACACTAACGGATTTCGCCCCATTCCCGACAACTGCGACGATTACTTGTATCCTGCGGAAGGAAAACACCAGGGAGAACAAAAAGAGAATTCCGTCACTTACATTGAACTCACCGCTGAAGAACCAACACCCGATACTTACGGTTTTACTCCTTTGTTTCCGTGTGGGACTCGTGGTCCCTCCACCTACAGCCCTAACGAAGCGCTCAACGGAAAGCCCGTCGATGGGTTCACCAGTAGCACGGTTGCAAGAGACTCTATCGAGTTATTGCTGAAAGCGGCCAGAAAGATGCCACTTCCCGCACCCAGCACAAGCGCTAACTCTAATGCTTTCATGCCACTCACACCTGAAAAGAACACAACTCCCGAGTCCAGTGGTGGTGGTGGCGGTGGTGCTCGCTTCAAGATTGCCCCTGGCGAAGGGTGGGAGCGTGTCACTTCTGCTTTGGACCCCGACGTCGAAAGAACAAGTTCCGTTATCACTACCTATGGCTCCTCCGACGGTGACCGAGCAAGTTCCGTCGCCAATGGCTCTGACAAGGGAAAGGACGAGAAGGACGAGAAGGACGAGAAGGATGAGAAGGACGAGAAGGACGAGAAGGATGAGAAGGATGAGAAGGATGAGAAGGATGAGAAGGATGAGAAGGATGAGAAGGATGAGAAGAACGAGAAGGATGAGAAGGACGAGAAGGACGAGAAGGATGAGAAGGACAAGAAGGACTTGATGGGTTGGTATAGCGCCGACACTCCGATTAGGCTGGACTGACTGGGTGGCATGGTGAACGGGTGGTGAGAAGTCGGATTCTCATTCCCCGGCTTTGCATGATGGGGTTGAGTTGTGTGTTTCTGGCACTTTTGTGCCGTTCTCTTCGTTCTCTTGGGTTTTTGTATGCCTTCGGATTGAGAGATGGAAATGCTTTATAAGTATGATGTTAATGATTTCATGTTTTAAATAGCTTATGATGTTGATGGCTTTAGCCGGATACTCTTCACTACACCTGCTTTTCAAGGAGGGATGAAGCAATTTTAACAACAACATGTCAGACAAAGATGATCCCATAAACGGCATTACGGGGAGATAAGCATTGGGTTATGGCAGACCAGGGAGTCAGATATAGATACACTTAGGTTCAGGGACTAGGTAATAGTGTCCACTTGTCCATGAGACAGAGGTAGTGTGACTTGAGAGGTGTTAATACATCTGTGATTCACGTCTGCCCATGAAATTTTGTATCAAGGCTCAAGGAAACAGATGAGCAACGAACTACGAGTATCACACAGTCGAGTATAATACTGGAAAGTTACATGAGCTCCGGGTTAGGGTTACATATGTCCCCAATAAATCCACCTGCCACCCGCCGTCCGGTGAAGAAACGGAACTTTTCAACCCGCAAAAAGTCACGACTCCATGGCATCACCCGTCTCCTTGAACTCCTGATGATGACAATGATGGTGGTAAAAACAGCCATTAAATGGGGGAAAAAAATGTCAGTATGCCCTGGCCACATCAGTCCCTAGTGGAGAATGAGGGATAAAAACCCAACTCCCACACCAGCATAACCATCAAAGCCCGCATGGCTCAGTGGTAGAGCGCATCACTAGTAATGATGAGGTCGTCAGTTCGATTCTGGCTGTGGGCATATCAATACCTAATGAAGCTCATGATCTTCTCTTTTTGCTGCTTTTCTGGTGACACCATCGCTATCAATACAAAAAAAAACATAGACAACCACCAAGAAGAACAAAATACGCTACCTCTATCTAGTACCTAGTACTTAAACCAAAAGAATATCAGCATTAACTCAAACCTACTCTTTTTTAAACGCTAAAAGCATCAACAATCCCAATTACCTACTGCTAACCAGTCTACCACCACCTACTCTCCGCCCTAGACCTCACCATCCCCGACCTTGAACTCGACCTACTCCTATTTTCCCTCTCCCTCAACTCTCTCAAATCCCTCAATCCAGCACTTCCACCACCCCCATACAAATCCACAACACTTGAACTCAAACTCAACCCCGGCCCCCTCCCTCCTCCTCCTCCCCCACCAGCAGAATAAGTTCCAGCCCTATCCTAAAGAGCCTTCACCACACTCCTCTCATCAAACAGATCCCTCAACAACCCATTCACACACCCTTCCCAATCGACTTCCGTCATCTTGTACGTCGTCTCAAACGCAAAGATACTCAGCTGTCCGAAAAACGGTCGGAGCACCTTGGCGACTAATTCGTCTTTGCGCTCCATGCCTACTTCGTCGCTTATTTGGCCGGGGAGGTTTCCCAGCAGGGGACGGCGGAGGGGTTGACCTTGACCGTCGATTCCATCGGTGGGAGAAAGGAGGGAGGATGGGTCTAGGCCTAGGGCTCCTGCTCCTGCCCCTGACAGGGAATGGGTATGCCCGTTGTGGGCGTGGGGAGTGACGAGCGAGCCGTTGAGTTCTTCAGAGACTTCGTCTACTAACGCCACGGGCTGATAACCGGCTGCACTAGGGCGGTAGACGGCATCGATGGTGTCGGTGACGAAAAGCCATTCGTGAAGCTGGAAGTCATCGGGCGCGACGCAGACGAGCAGATCCAAAAGCTTGCAGGCTTGCATGACGGCCGGGTTGCCGTACGTGTCGCTGGGCGCGGAGTGGTCGGGCGCGACGACGGAGGAGATGGCGGCGTGCAGCTCGGCGTTGACGACGGGCCAGAGGGGGGCGAGGTGGATGGCGCTGGTGCGGAGGACGAGGGCACGCATGACCATGTAGACTTCGGCGCGGGTGGTGGAGGAGGGCGAGGAGGTGGCGGTGGCGCCGAGGAGCTCGACGAGCTTGTCGAGGATGGAGGGCAGTTCCGTGACGAAGTTGTCGTCGGTGGCGGCGAGGATGAGGGTGGCGATGCGCCGCAGGTTGAGTTGCGTCTTGCGGTCGGCTTCGAGTCGGGCGGAAGTGGCGCCGACGCCGAAAACGATGCCCGCGGTCGAGGGCGGGGTGATGCGGCCGATGATTTCGGGGATGCGTTCCTTGTCTGCGACGGCCCATTGCTTGAGAAGAGGCAGCCAGTCGGTTTGCACGAGGCTCAGGTTGGAGCTGAAGAAGCGGGAGTCGTTGAAGGCATCGGCAACGTCCTTCTTCCAAGACTTCTGGTTGTTAGGTAGGCGGGATAGTTGATGGAGCAGCACCAGGGTGTTCTTTGATACGGTGTCGGGGAAGAACTTGGACCGCAGCGTTGGGCCGATCACGTTGGCCGAGATGGAGGTGGCGGCTGTGAGGATGCGGTCATTTTCAACGAGGATCTTGGGTAAGTTGGGAACAATGTTGGAGAGGATTCCGACGACGTCGTCTGCGCGTTCGAATGGAGTCCGGATGGCCGCTACAGAAACCGTACGAGGAGCCTCATTTGGCTTCTTCTCTGAGAGGAGGAGGTTGGGGGTGGATGACGAGTAACTCGTCGAAGAGGTTTCCACAAAGCTGGTAGGCCGTGTGGTGAAGATAGCCGCTAGGAGACGGAGGAAGAGGTCCGCGAGTTCACGACGCATCTTCCTCTGTTCTCCAAAGTTGGTGTTGTCCACCTTCTCACCCAAAATGGCAGCGAACTCCAGTAAACTCGGCAACGCCTGGCGATGAGGCAATGGGTTGCCCAGGAGATCCTTTAAGAAGATCATGCAGTCCTGCCATATTTCATCCATTGCATCGTCCTCCAGAGTGCGCGCATAGTCAACCAAGAAGATAACCACGTCTGTATCCTGAAGCTCGATGGTAAGGGTCGACCTCCTCGAGGGGTCCAGCGCGCCTGGGTTCGTTCTGCTGTATATGGCGTTGAAAAGTGCTGGGACTGTATGCTGCGGCCTCGATCCATCAAGGGCAGGCAAGAGATTGAACACCTCGGCAGCCTTGGACGTATCAGAACTGTCCAGTGCCCCCCTCCATATTCCGATCACTGTTTCCAGGCACTCTAGTGTCTCTGCAGCGAAGAGATGCTCTAGCAACCTTCGGGCCCTGTTTCTCATCCGTAGAGAAGTGTAGTTGAACGACGCGCCCGAAGAGTTGTCTTGCAGGGAAGCATCGCTCCCTTGACCCCAGGACCAAATGGTAAAGCAGATGCGCACCGCATCTTGGAAGGCAAGAAGAACCGTAAGTCGATCGTTAGCTGTGGCGCTCCGGGTCTGAGGTGCGTCAGACGAGAAGACACCAGAAACCATGTTGCCGAAAAAGCCCTGAGGCTGGTCTGGGTTCTTGACAACCTGGGCCCTGGCCTCTTCAGCCAGTAGCCTGTCGTGTCCCCTTGCCAGTACCTGCTCGAGGCCATTTAGGAGGGATATGAGGGTGGTCTCGGGACCGATCTGATTGTGTGTTGGAGGATCGTTAGAGGCTCGGAAGAGCTGCTGTAAGCGGTTGAAGGTGGTGGAAATCTGACTGCAGAGTGTCTCGACCAGCGGGATCAGAACCTGGAAGATCGACTCTGAGTAGAGTGGTAGGCACTCAGCGAGAAAGCTGATCCAACTATCCAAAACCTGTCGGCTGCTGGGCGCACTGAGTCCAGAAAGGATGCACTTTAATAGCGTGGGTGGAGGCGGCTGAAGAGCGGATGGTGGTTTTCCTCCGGCCACAGCTCGGAAGGCTTTAGCCGAGTCTGCCGTAACACTCGCAGCGCGTTTCTCTGCGGTTGGTGATTCTGGAAGTTCGACTGGTGCTAGCTCACGAAGCTTCAAGGCCGCAAAGACAACGTCCAGAAGCAAGGTCTGTACGTAAGGCTCCGGACCTGAAAGCGACTGGGTGAGCATATCAATGAGAGGATTCTCAAGGTGCAGCTTTGCTAGTGGCTCAGCGTATGGGTTCACCATAATAGGGTTCATTACGCCCAATGCTGAACGATAAAGCTGTGTCACCCTCATCTGGGAGCTTTCATCGCCCAAAGTATTGACGTCTGCCATGCATTGCATGGCAACCTTGAGGAAGAACTCCTGGAAAGTCAGATCGTCCTCGGATCCGGCTGCTTTGGTTAGTTTTCATGTACAAGGCACTGGCATGGAAGAGTAACGTACTAATTTCAGATAATGATGGGAGGTAAGAATCTGGGCGTATAGTCTTTTTCGCAAGGAACGCCCAAATGCTGTCAGGGGTGAAGCGAAAGACATTGGATAAGGAGCGAAGATAATACACAGCCAGCTCCACGTCATCCTCTTCGGAGAACTTGTGAACCTCTTTGGCTTCAGCCGAAGTTGTTTGGCGCCTCAGACATGATAGCTCGGCGAACTTGGACACGAAAGTATTGAAAATTCTGGGCACAGGCGTTAGCAAGCTGCGAATCGTAATCCAGAAGGCCTGGGGTCATACTTGTCTATTCCAACCAGGCTGCTAAGCCAACTCTTGATTGTCATGAACAGCTGCGTCCGCTCATCGGTGAGCGCGTCCAACATTAAGAATAATGGGCGGGTAAGCATGACTTCATAATTATCTATACCACCAAGACGCGGCGGCGCCTTTGCGTCAATGATAGGTGTCTTGGATCCTCGGCGATCGCTTCCAGCAGGGTTATCTTGGAGACTATGCGACCAGAGCACACAGAAGCTCCTTCCGGGGTCAGCAGGACGCCGAGCAAATGTGCCTGAAACATCTTTCTCCAGCATTAGAGAACATATGGCTGCCTCGATGTCATGATTGGTTGGTGTCAGAACCGTCTGGAGTAACCAAAGACTTCGGACCGTCTCGACGTGATATTTTGGTTCTGACGATGATAGAAAGCCCCATGCGTGGCGTACCAAAGGACTAACCAACTCAGAAAGGTCCACATGGGAAATCCGGTCGGCAGAATAAAGGTGGGTAGAAAGGGTCAATAGCGAATAATAGGTGGTAAAGGTAATAAAAGCATCTGATGACAGACACCCGTGAATGGAAGCAAGAAGTTTCTTGGTATCGAGGAACGATCTGTGAGGGGTCTTGGTGAGAAGCAGCAAGAGGACTTTGCTCTTTGCAGCGACAGTCGGGCCGGATTCGCGTTGGCTGAAACTCTCACAGTTCAGGTCGCAAGCTTTTTGCAACAAGAGTTCCGCCACATTCTGCGGTACAAATGGGGGAGAGGTGGCCTCCAAGTTTCCTTGCTCGGCGTGGTAGAAGTTCTTGATCTTCTTGAGGAGTTCGACATTGGGTATTCCGGCCAGAATCTTGGACTCGATAGCTTTAGCTTTGGCACTAGTCGGAAACGCCCTTTCTGGTACGAGCTCCAAAAAGCTTGCGGCTATTGTTAGAGCCTGTACCAGCAAAGTCGTACCGTCTGGTAGGAGAGTAGTGGCATAAGCATCACCCTCCTTTAACTCCTCGATTATGCATAAGATGGAGAGGACGGTAAGCGGAGCATGGATTGTTATCATCTCTTCTTCGCTGACGTTGAAATGGCCGAGAATGAACTTGACAAGGTCAAGCTTGTCGCTACGATCAGTCACTGAGAGTTCGCCCGGACTGATAGCCTGAGCCACGAGGTTGAGCATTTCGCTGTAAATCAAGCCGCTCTCGACACCGTCAAAGAAAACACTTGCACTCCGGATCACCTCGGTGAAGTCTGATTTGCTTTCTGCTTTTGCTTTGAAGTCTCGGACACTGTCGACAATGGGAAGGAATACCTCGGGCACAACCAAGCCGCCAATCTCCCACCTGTCCATCAAGGAAAGACAGATACGATATGGCTTCGCTCGGTCGGCCGGATTGTTCCCAACGCTACTAGCCTTGATCATGCTGAGTAGGGCCCGAGTCAGGGGTCGCAACCCAAATTCTTCAAAATAGCTTGTCCTCGACATGAAGTAGGCAGGGGTGCTTGCAGGCGTGGTGGGGGAATCGGGTCCGCCTTCGCCTTCGTGTGCAGTTGTCGGCTCAGGCCCTAGAAGCCAAGTCCACAGCCGCCTGTTCAGACTCATATCCCTCCGGGTTGTTACCCCAACGGCGGTCTTCAAGAGGAGTTCCAGGTCGTCGGTCTTGGCCCTGGCTTGCAACACCTTGGAGTGTAACGGGAGGTGGGTGACCAACAAATCGAGAAAACCACGTTGGATGAGGATCTGGTCATCGGCCAAACCAGCGGCAAAGCAGCGGATTAGCAATCCTGGCTCGGGAGACGTTACCAGCTGTACCAACTTGGCAGAAACGTCGGGATCCAAGCCATTGCGAGTCTCGGTCTTGAGGCCCTCTGAATGTAACTGGTGTCCCAGCTCGGGCAAGGCGCGCATAAGGTATGCCAAGGCGCCCGTCCTCCTGCTATGCCCGGTTATAGAAGCCAGGAAGAAACACTGCCAGAAAAAGTCGTCGCCAGAGGAGTGAGTTAGTGTTATTATCTCGCTTCCTGGTGGGCGGAGGGCGGCCTTGACGCGTTCCATAAGCTTTAATGTGCGCTCAAAGTCCTCGCTAGTTTCCTCCTCGAGACCTGGCAAAAGAGCAAGTATGATGGATTTCAGGGCGGGTCGTAGGGATCGCGGGTTGAGATCCAAGAAGTGGCGCTCGAGCAGGTCGAGAAAGGGGGTCCGGACGGACAAGGAGGCGAACGAGAGAACCGACGCAAGGCCGGGGAGATAGAGGGGCAGGTCTCGCGACAGACCATCCTTGCCGATGACTTTAAATATGAAGCTGTAGACCTCGAGTGTCTTTTGGTGAACACCGGACGGAAGAGACGGGTTCAAGCATTGTGATAGACGCTTTGCGACAGTGGCCTTGGCGGGGATGGTGTTGATGGTGGACGGTCGAGCTTGGAGGGCCTTGAGGAGGCGGTTGAGGAAGGAGATATAGTCGGCCCATTCTTGGAGGGCTGTATCGAATAGGGAGAGGGCTCGTTCGACGCCGGAAGCGTATTTGCGGTAGTTCTTGTCCTTCGGCGCAACATCGTCTGTCCATCATGGCCACCTAGTTAGCTACCCAGCTGTACTCTGGTCTCTAGTTGTGTCCATGGAGGGAGAGGAATATGAATTTGACTTGCCATTCCCAAGCTGGTTCCTCCATTGCTTGGGGACTGGAGAATCACGGCCAGAGCTCTCGGGGGAGATGGACCTCGGCCGGGTGGGATCGAGAGACATGGTGGCGGCCAGGTGGTGACGGCGATGGTGGGATGAGACCTTGGGAGTCTAGGGATTCGAGAACAGGACGTCCCCTAATCTAGGCAGACTGCTATGGGTCATTGCCGTCTCAAGGTGGCCGACGGGAATGGTGTCCTGGTGTTGAAGTTGTAAAGGTACCCAAACTCCTCTAGGTAAACAAACAGTTCCCGTCCCGTTGACGACGTTGAGGTGGGAGCTGTCGCTGTGAGGCTACGTTGTTAAGGTGGGCATCTGTAAGACATACCAGGGTAGTGCTGTTCGTCAGCGCACGCTCCCACCCTGCCGTTGCCTGCACTCGCTAACGGGGTTCCATCCAATCACTGATTTCCCCACTAACACCCAGCTGCAGGGGCGGCCCGCTATCTTATCGCTAACATTTTGGATTCTACAGGGGTATGTGACCGCTCTCACTGTCGTCATTAGGTAGTTCCCGTCCCGGTCTTCCCTCTCTCTCATCCCAACCTCTTTTCAGACTAAAGATCCCCGACAACTCCTTCCCCCATGGAATGGAGTCGCGAATAAGCCAGCGGAAAGAGGACACACGTAACCACAAAGAGTGAAAGAGTCCGACAATGCTCAGTTCGACCAGCTCGACATCGGTGAAACTGTCGACGCCGACCTGCCACAGTTATACTCACAATGGACCGGGACATTGAGGCCGGAACTCACACTCCCGAAAGCAACACCGAAGCTGTCGACCATGTCCCTCCCCTACATGTACCGCCCCGTCCCAGTCGCAAATTGTCGGACGATGGCGCATCTGGAGCCCTACACGTAGCGGCCGCTTCCACGCCCACCACCCAAGTGTCGACCATCGACATCTCTACTCTATCCTTCCCCGATGGATCGCGCGGCACTTTCTCGACCAGGGCGACGAGCGCGACGAGATCCGTTGCCTCGCCCCAGTCGAGCGCCAGCGGCTATACCTCCCCGCGCACCGACCCGGCCGAAACCATGAGCGTCGCGAGCTATCCCGCAACCCTCCGTCCACCTGGAGACCTGGCAGATCTTGTCACCGGCGAGTTTAACAGGCGAAGCCGGGCATGGTCCATGCTGAGAACTCAGTCATCTTCTGTCCAGCCCTTCGAGGCCAGCAGGACCGGCGCATGCGACAGCTTGGCCGGGTTCGAGAAGGAGTTCCATGACATCCCCGAACTAGGCGAGAAGGGCATCACCGACGAGCAGCGGCTATCACTCTGGAAATCCAAGATGAAACACTACATGATCCTATCCTCCGCCGGAAAGCCCATCTGGAGTCGACACGGCGATACAAGTCTGATCAACTCTTACATGGGCGTCGTGCAAACTATCATCTCCTTCTACGAAGGCGCAAAGGACCCCCTTCTAGGTTTCACCGCCGGGAACGCTCGCTTCGTCATCAGCACCCAAGGCCCCCTTTACTTCGTGGCCATCAGCAGACTAGGCGAGAGCGACGCCCAGCTTCGAAGCCAACTAGACGCTTTATACATGCAGATCCTGTCCACCCTCACGCTTCCGACACTCAAGAACATCTTCGTCCACCGTCCCTCCACCGACCTTCGAAAGCCGCTAGAGGGAACCGAATCCCTTCTCTCCTCTCTCGCCGATTCCTTCACTAAGGGCTCCCCTTCCGCCCTCCTCGGCGCCCTGGAATGTCTAAGGCTGCGCAAATCCCACCGCGCCACCATCAACAACGCCTTCCTCAAGTGCCGCAGCGACAAGCTTCTCTACGGCCTGATCGTAGCAGGCGGCAAGCTCGTCAGCGTAATCCGGCCGCGCAAACACTCGCTCCACCCGAGCGACCTGCAGCTGATTTTCAACATGCTCTTCGAATCCGGCGGCATCCGCGCCGGCGGCGGCGAGAACTGGGTGCCGCTGTGCCTACCAGCTTTCAACAACCGCGGCTACCTCTACATGTACGTGAGCTTTTTTGACTCGGTAGACACGGCGGCGGCGGCGGCGGCGGCGGAAGAAAACAACAACAGCAACAACCCAGAACAACCACCACAACCGCCACCACCAAAACCAGCGACTTCACCAGACGAAGAAATCGCCATAATCCTCATCTCCGCCGACAAAGAGTCCTTTTTCGATCTCAAATCCATGCGCGACAAACTCGCCCTCCAACTAGCCAAAAACGGTTCTTTGCAACTCATCCAATCCGCCGCCCGTCAGGGGCGCCCCCGTATCGAGACCATTTTAAACACCAACAACTCTCAATCAACAACAACTGAAGGGCAAGTTGGCCAACTAAGCCACTTCCTCTACAAATCCCGCGCAAACGTGCAATTCTGCCAGTCCAGCCTCTCTCCCACCTTTGAATGCCCCCCTTTACCATTATCCCCCTCACCCGGGCCAGAAAAAGCTTCTTCCTCAACCTCCTCCTCCCAAATCCAAAGACAACGACAAACCGAAAAATTAGTCTCCCGCCGCCGCCTAATGACGCTCTACCACCACCTGCACGCCTCGATCCACGCCAAGCACTCACACCTGAAGGTCTTGCACCTGGTGAGCGAGGACGCGGCGAGCCTGGCTTGGATCACGCCCGTGTTCGAGTTCTACTGCGTGGCGGGGCCGAATATGTCGAGAGGAGTAATGACGCAGTGCGCGAATAAGGTGGCGCAGTGGGCCAAGAGGGAGGAGGAGCGCTTGTTTATTATTGGGGGTGGGGTGTTTTGATATCATTTACGGGGAAGCATTGGGTACTTACTATAATGATTTTCTGGGGGTTTTGGTTGCGTTCGTGGGTGTGTTTTGGCATGTTACTTAGTTCGCGCTTTTTGGTTTTCTGGTCATCTATTCTAGGGAGATACCACACACATATATATCGGTTGTTCTTTCGTATAGGTTGGTTGTTAAGTATAGTTCATTACCTACCTCCCTATCATACCCTGTTCCTTAAAATCCTGTCCCAATCCCGAGGCTTCATCAGCCACCCGATTGCCGAACCTAACCATAAAACTCCAGGAGTAGATTCCTGTTTTCCTTCCCATGGCCGCAGTGATTGCTAGTTGTTGTGCGATGAGCGTCTCCTTCGTTTTCGCTTCCTCTTTTCGGCGTTGTCTGTTTTGGGGGTGTCTAGGTCAACATCCTCCTGGGCGTCATAGGCCACCGACGCCTCCTCCGTCGTCTCGGGGAGAAGCTCTGGTACTGCTTGCTCCTGTTCATCATCATCCTGTTTCCTCTTCTTTTGCCCCCTTTCCTCTTCGGACTGCTTCTTCTTTGCCTCGGACCGCTTCTTTTCCTCCTTGCCAGCAGCATCAATAGTTCCCGGCAAGTACGCCACCAGCGCCTTGCTCGCCCCCTTCTGACAATACTGCACCACATCAATCTTGGGCGCACCGTCCGGCACCAGCGCGGCAACCTGGTTCAGATCGCTTTGTCTGGGCAAGAAAAGCGCCTGCGGCAGTATCTGCGTCTGCGCCTGCGTCGTCGACCCTCCCTCTTTTTGCTCCGGCATCGTACACGCCTCGTACAGCTGCTCCAGGTTATAGGGCTCCATCTTGCTAAGATCGAAGACCTCCTGATCGCGGTACGAGACACCGCCCCACGGCGGCGAAGCAAAGACTAGACACTCTTCCAGCTTGAGCTCCGCTAGGAGATCATCCAACTCTTTATCCTCCTCTGGCCCATCATCACTCGTCGTCCCCTTTCCCCCATGAACCCCCCAAAACCGCCTCATAACCTCAAAACAGTCCCCATGCACCCACGTAATTTTGTCGTAGACATCATACACCTCGGCATTATGCTGGGCGCAAGCCAGCGTGCTCCTGTCTTTTTCGATAGCAATGACGCGATCCCATCTCCCCGACGAGAGGGCAAAGGCAATCACATTACCGCCCGCGCCGCCGAAGAGGTCGATTAATACGCGTTTTCCCTGGGCGATTGGGTGGGTGGAGAGGTCCCGCGCGATGCGGGTGGCGACGGGTTCGGGCGTGACGCCGAACCAGGCCGAGTCGGTTAGGTGGATGTCGTAGGCGTAGAATTCGAAGATTGAGAAGCGTTGATGCCAGTATCTTGGAAGGGTGTTAGTGAGGTTGAGGTTGGGATTGGGGGAAGAGGGTGACGAGGGTGGGGATGAGGGCGGGAATGGGGATAGAGGATGGGAGATAAGATGAGATGGAGGGTTGATGCTATCTTACTTTTGGATGTCCCAGGGGACTTCACTGAGTTTTGTGTAGTGGTGACAATTTTCGTCGAGAGGGAACTTCTCCCCTTTCTTGAGAAGTTTGGGACCCATACTATTGATGAGCGTGATGGGCTTGGTGGTATTGAGTTTTGTGTTGTTTGGGATGGTGTTTGATCTTGGTCTGTGTATCTGGATCTGCTGTTGTCGACTGGCTGAGATTGAGGACTGGACGTTCAGTGACGAATGAGTTGATTCTCTCTTCTTGAATACTGTGGTTGAGGAATCACGATGGAAAGACCAAAGGGTTGTGAATTGTTTTAAGAAGTGAACAGAGAAAGATGTGAGAAGTACTCGATACCTGGAAGATGCCGCGGTCTTGATGCACCGTGTAAGTCGCAGGGACTCGTCTTTTTCCCCAATTCTGGAGCCCCACTCAGATTTGCGCAAACCCCACAGTGTGCCTGGAATTGGGAGCTTTGACCATCAAGGTCCACGCCAGCAGGAGCGCTGGGCTGAAGTGGGGCTCACTCTTGCTGTTCCACGGTTGACAGAGTGCTGTAAATGCCAGGGTCGCTTCATGCTGTGGACTTCCATCTCGACTCTTGACGATCCAACATCTGGATCGCACGATCACCAATCTTTAAACCAACCCAACACTCGTTCGACTACACAGCATAGGAGAAAACAATGACAACCATGTTTAACGCCCTCAACCGCTTCATATCCCGGCTCGACGGCGATGCGCCCACGTCCAAGGAGAACCAGCCTGGCGGATTTGGCTTCCAAGTACTGCGAAACACCAACCCAGACCTGGCCATTGAGCCATGGTTTGACTTTGTCGTTGGAATCAATGGGCGGATGATTGTATGGTTTCGAAACCGTTAAATTCTGAAAGCTACAGGTCTAACACAGCTCTGCTCCAGGACGACTCTGACCCGAGGCTCTTTGCTCAAGAAGTCCGGAACTGTGCTGGCGGTGTTGTGCAGCTGGGACTTTGGAGCGCAAAGGTATGTCACCAACGTGAACATGCCGAATTACACCCAATGCTGACGGCTTTTTCTTTAAAAACAGGGCCAAAGAACACGAGCCCTCCACATCCCCGTCCCCGCCGATACTGCCTCCCTCGGGCTTACCCTCCAATGGACCGCCCTCTCCGTCGTCACCAACATCTGGCACGTCCTCGACGTCCCCGCGAACTCTCCCGCCGACGTCGCCGGTCTTCTCCCATACAGCGACTACATTCTAGGCACCCCCGAGGGAGTCCTCCACGGCGAGAGCGGGCTCAGCGAGCTAGTGGACGACCACATTGGCCGCCCCCTGCGCCTTTATATCTACAACAACGAGTACAACGTGACCCGCGAGGTGACCATCCAGCCCAGCCGGGACTGGGGTGGTGAGGGTGCTCTCGGCTGCGTCCTAGGCTACGGCGCTCTGCACCGGGTGCCAGCGCCCCTGAGCGAGCCTGTGCACGCCCCAGGCGAGACCCTGTTCGACGGCGACTCGGAGCAATACGGACACGTCAAACAGCAGCAACAGTATCAACAAGAACCTCAGTACGGATACCCGGGCGCAGCACCGCCAGCAGCTGGCGTTCAATCGCACTACGCCCCTCTTGCTACTACAACCTCCCCTCCGCCACCACCCGTCGGCGGCGGTGAGTTCCTCATACCAGCGCAGATGGTCGGCACACCACCACCCCCGACAACACAGTTTGGCGGCGCGGCGGTCGCTTCTGCTCCGCCGAGGGGAAAGAAGAAGGAGAGACCGGCGAATAGGACAGGGTTGGGCTCGATGGATGATTACTTCAAGGAGCAGGAGAAGAAGAGTAGGGAATTGGATAATGCTCCTAGCAGGAAGCACACACCAGTACCGCCCCCGCCAATGGGAGGTCCTCCTAAAGGTGGACCGCCCAAGGTAGTGTCGTCGCCCCCGCCTGGTAGTGCGGAAGGGGAAGAGACGGCTGAGGGGGGTGAAAGTTAGTGGCTTAATGTGGAATACTGGGAGAAGTTTGATATTTAGACTAGGAGTTTGTGAACGACAACTGGGATATCATGATTACAGATATCCAAGGCTGGGGCGTGGTGATTGTCTTTGACAATGGCAGCGGACTTCCGTCCAATGCCGGGGTCTGAGAACTTGCGGGCATTGAAGCTCTTTGAAGACTCCCGTTACCTGGCGTCATGACATGTCCGAAGTTGGTGAGGTTATAATGGGGCCCCTCATGGTGGTATCGTTTGGTGACCATTCCCAGCGAGCGGGTGGGTGAAGGAAGTAGAAATAATCCAGCGTGAAACTTGAACCATCTCTTGTCCATACTATAGATCGAAAGGAAGAAAGGTATAATAAATGCCAGCCGGTTTCAACTTATCCTCCCGCCTTTGTTTTGTCTTCTGCTGGCTCCTTTGAAATTTCGGACGGTTCTGTTATTGCTTGCTTGATCGCTTGCTTGCTTCGTTCATGTTCCTGTCTTGCAATCGTTTCCCACCCATTCACCTGGACCTGATTCTCAACCCCTAAATAGCAGCACAACCATCCACCACATTCATGCTCATACGCTTTTGACTCCTCGCCAGCTCGCTCGCTCGTCCTTGGCTGTTCTCTGTCTTAGTTGATAAAGTTGACGCAGAAGAAATGCAGAATCAAACTGCAGACCAGGTAATCGGCAAAGGCTCTGTATGCACCCGAATGATACCAAATTAGCCAATGTTCATGATTTCCAAAAAAAAAAAAAAAAAAAACCCCATATAATCTACGTAGGGTCCTGTGGACAACATACCGTTCAGGCGACACCGAAGGGAAATCACTCTTGTTCGCCTCGGTCGTCTGGATCCGTAGCGAGGCCGTCAGGACGAATTGGCCGACTGTTGCTGAGAAGCCGGAGAGGAAGGCGTTGAAGGGCTATTTTTTTAAGGCACCATAGTTAGCCAATGCTGCTATTCGATTTCCGTCGTACCTTTCTTCAACTTCCATATCACCTGAATCATTTTGCAAGAAGAGAGATTGATTGATGTGTGGGAGAAAGGGAACGGGGATAGATAAACGGGGACAAACAAACGTACATAATTCCCAGCCAAAACACAATACAAAAACTGCAACCCGCCCACCACCACAAGGAAAGCCATGAACGCATCAATCAGCTTGGTCCGCTGCGGCGTCGTGTCCTGGTAGTGTGTCAAAAGGTTGCTGAAGACTTTGTTCCATGCTTGCCCTTGTGCGCCGCCGCCGCTGCTGCCCGAGCTCTTGCCGGTAGTGGTTTTTGTGGTAGAGGTGGTAGTGGTAGTGGTAGTCGTGGGCTCAATCTGAGTGCTGGTAGCAAAGGCATTGGTTGTCGTGGCAATGGGAGGAGCGGATTCTTTGGGTTGGACTTTGGTTGTGACTGTTGCTGATGTGGTTGTCGATGTAGCTGAGGGGGAGGGGGAGACGCCGCGGGCGGCGGAGGAGGCGTTCTTGCGCTTTCCACCCATTGTGTCTGATTGTTTTGGGTTGTTGGGTTATTGGTGGTTGTGATTAATCGGGTGCTGAGCTTCGCGCTGCGCTATCAAGTTGTTCTCGTGGTTGTTTGGAAATTCGTTGTCGCGATGTTGTTGAAGCTGTAATGCCGTGGTGGTTTGTGTACCTTGACGGGAGCTTCCGATTCCACACAGCTAAAACGGCCACGAAGCTTCATCTGTCATCATCGGGGACAGGGGTGGTCACACACGCAGCGCTTGCGCAGGCACTCCGTTTGTTTAACACCGTGTGGATATTTCAGTTAGAAGTTGGCGCACAGGCCATGGGACATGGGTGAGGAAAGAAGGGCAGGAAATTTGTGATTGGATGGAATTGTTCAAAGTGGGTGGAGCTCTCCCATGTCGTGCATCGTGGGGAATTGGTGTTGAGGAGAGTGGAGCTGGGCCTTGTTTGTTCAACTTACAGTCCTCTTCTAAATAACATCCTATGACTGAACGCCACAATAAAGAGTTGTCGATGTTTAGGGATGTGATCAAGTTCAAGGATCTATCAGGCTCACTTGAATAATAGTTACTTTTTCTTGGTTCACTCGCTTTGGTGTCTTCGCCCAGCTGCGCACTCCGAATATTCAACCTTCCGATTCCGGACTTTGTTGTTGACTTACACGCCCCCGGTGACGACATCCACTCACAACTCACCACTATCACTTACACCACAACCATATAATCATGGCTTCAATACTCGAGGTGAGCTTACCTTCCTTTGATATTTTGCAATCCAAACCAGCAAACATAACTGACGACTTGGCAGGCCCTCCAACCCCACCCCGAAGACCGTCTCCACCTCCGTCTTCACCGAGCCCGCTCCGTTATTCTCACCAGTCAAGAGTACTTATGTTTAACCTTCTCCCCACCCTTTCCTACCGGCCAGTCCATTAGGGGTATTAACATGTCCCAGACTAGTAGAAATCCGCGCCTCCCAACGGACCTTCGAAGGCGCCTACATGCGCACCGCCCTGTCACAATTCTCCTTTGCGCTGATCATCCTCAGGATCTTCACCTCGGAATTCTACCCCATCGGCGCCCTTTTCGCCGTGTACGGAGCCGCGGTCATGTTGGTGGCAATTTATCGGCGGTATGAAGGGAATCGACAGTTTTTTGATCAGGAGGTTGAGGAGAATGTGGAAGATGGGGACGAGGATGGCCGAATTGGAGTGGGGAGTGGGACTGGGACTGCTTATGGTGGGCTGGGGACAACAGGGGGTGGCGGCAATGGGATGGGGGTTGTTGGGATGGGAGGGTCGGGGATGGGAGGACAGCGGCTGGAAAGGAGAAAGACGGTGGTAGTGGTCAAGAAAAAGTTTAGGACCAGCGCGAATAGTGTGGCGTTGTTGACGGTGTTGAGTTTTGCGTCGTATGTGGCGTTGATGGTGTTGTTGTGGGATTTGAGTCGGTAAGGTTGGATTAGGCTATGAATGTTGGAGAAGCTTCCGTTGGGATCACTTGATTTTTTCCTTGTATCTCGCGAGCGATATCAAGCAAGTGCATATAGCATTTACATTGCAATTCCCGTCTTAAGCAAGAGTCAACGGTTACCTTTCCGCGTGGCCATCTAGCGATCAGGTCTAAAATATGAAGCAAGTCTGTTATAAATTGACCTCCAGGAAAAAATCTTAAGCACAACTCTACAAGAGCGATGAAGCGAAGCTATTTGAATGCCCGTTAACGTGTCGAACCGAAACATAGATAAGTACAAAGCGAGAAGAAAAAGGGCAGCATGAACGTTATGAAGCAAAGCAAAGCACAAAAACACATGTTAACCAACAATGAATCCAGCTATAATCCGTGTACGCAAATTTTGTTTCCCGTCCCAGTCGCTGATCATGACATGAAAAAAGAAGTTTACCGCCCTGTTAGTTTTACCTCGAGACAGAAATAAGAAATAAGAAAAAGAAAAATACAAAACTAAAGTCCTGAAGCAAAGGAGAGAAATATCATCTAAGTGGCAAATGGGCAAGACGCCAATGGCAACGTCACCACGTGGGTAACGCATCAACAAATCGCTACTCTTCTTCTCTCCACCCCTATGCCTTCAAGCCGTCCGAGCCGTTCCGTGTGCCCATCCCGTCCCGCTCCCGTGTGAAAAATTCCCGAGGACCACGGTTGGGTTTGAACCAGTGGCAGAAATCCATCAAGCGTCTTAAAAGAATCGTGGTATCCGAGAATGTCGACCAATCTTTGCTGTCTCTCTCCTTCCTCCTCCATACCGTCTCTCCCGATTTGAGTAGTCGAACAAGGCTTGTGTGTTTATCCCACAAGCACCAAACACAGTGAGTCGCATTGCCAGCCAAGCCCACTTCAATTCGAAAATGGTGGTCTCCTTGACGTTTGTACTGGCCAAAGACTCGATCTCATCATGAGAAGAGTGGGTAACTCTGTAAGATATCATCACGCTTCAACCCGTCTCATGTGATGTATCCCGTGCCGCAACAACTCCGTTCGATCTTACTGGGTGTCCGGCTTCCCGATTCTCTCTCTTGCATCAGGGAGGTCTGGGTGACGAGCAGTTTGATTAGCTGGGTTGATTTTGGGGATTTGTCCGTTGCCACTCTGAGAACCATCTTCGACCGAGCCGCATTCTCTTCTGCGAACCGCCCTTTTCGCCCTCAAGGGTAATGGTGAATAGCACGAATTTGGTTGCCATGCAATCCAGTTTTTTCAAAAGCATGGAATTCGATGGCCACCAACACGGTGTCTAGCGGGCAGGTTCAGCCATGCTTAAATTCAAATCCGATTCGAATTCCCCAATGGCATCGACTTCCCGCCATCCGCACTTAAACATGACGAGGCCCAAATGAGCCTTCAGTTCCAGTGAGACGTCAGCCCACTACATCCCATGGCCCTGCTGGTTTCCCCCCTCTCCATACCACGCCGAATACCCCTCAGCAGGCTTGGAGTACTGATAAGGTTGCTGCCACGACGCATAGCCGGTCGAAGGAACAGCTCCAGCTGAGATGGCCGAATGGGGATCCTGACTTGTTCCCGAGACGGTATCAATTCCAGGGATGGTAGTGGCAATCGGGGAAGGATATACATCGCTGGACATGGCAGACGACTTGCGATCGTACGGGCGACCACTACCGCTCATTTGTGAGGCCGGGGGATATTGCTGGCTGGCCATGCCCTCGCCGCCGCCGCCAAAAGACATGGACCGGGAGGGAGGGGCAGGATAACCGGATGATGACCACGCTAGCTCATCCCGCGAGGACTCGGAGCCCATGGATGCTGCTGACCAAGTGGCGGATTGGGGAGCGTGAGGCGTGTAGGGGGAAAAGGCGGGGGTGATGGGGGGTTCACTCGTGTAGGATCTCCAGTTCGGGTTTATGTCGCTCGGTTTGGACGTATTCGGACCGGCGTCAGGGGACATCCAGTTGGCCATGCCGTGCTGTCCATATTCGTAGGATCTAGTGCTTGTGGCACTTGGGGGAACTGTAAACTTGTCAGTAAGATCCACCCTATGTCTCTTTGGTTTTTGACCTACTCTTGGAATCTGGGATGTAATCTTCTGTACCCGAAGGCTTCATGGGGGGTGGCATGTTCGTGATTGATGCTAGTGACAAATGCGGATAGTTTGAATGACCGTGAACTTCTGAGGGGACCCCGCTCTGCATCGCGGGTGATGAAGATGTGGACGTTATCTTAGGTCCGGTGGAAGACCTTTGTACCGACTTTTGTCGGCTTTCTTGCGGGGGTTGTTGATCTACTGGGTAGAAGCTGCATTCTTTCTTCAGGCGAATGCAGTTGACACACCGAGCCTGTACGTCGTTCTGGGACGGGATGCACCTAATCTTCCTGCGACGGCAATGTCCTGGATTTACGGTCAGTACAAACGTAAGAGAGTTACTTTGGCTAGAACTTACCGCATGCAACAGATGTTCGATGATATCCTAGTTTGTTCCTTCTTTTCTCTCCTGAAAGAAGACCTTGGTCAGGCGTTGTTGGGTCTCGCGGTGTGGGCGGCGGTTGACTTGTTTGCGATGCAGACATTGGACGCTTCGGCTTCGTCGCGAACGGGTAAGAGTCCGATCGATCTCTGCCCGTCTCTGGGCTGTGCCTAAGGTCCATTCCTGAGGACCCTGGAGGCGGAACGGAGTAAGGCATGTACCCGGAATGCTGGATATCCATATCTGTGCCGTTCTGGGGCGGTGGCGGAGGATACTGAAATGACATTATGTCTGTCATGGGCACTGACGAGACGGCAGGATATATAGCGGAGTTGCCAGACAGCCAGCTTTCGACTTTGGATTTGATAAGGGGCGAATGGACGGCTGCCATCAAACGATCCTGCTCTGAGTCGTTCTACTAGCTGGACAGGAGACTTCTGGGTTGCCGCACGTTTCAGCACCAAATAACGAGAGATGGCGGGAAGCGGGTAATGACCGGAATTGCGGGTGTAGTGGTCGATCGTGACCGAGTGTCCGAATACCGTGGTTCTTCAGTGATCGGTGCTGATTCTCCGCGTCTGGGGTATCTATGTGCAAAGGCCTTGAGGAATGTGGTTAGCGGGTGGTCTGAGATGCCGAAATCTGGGATATGGGTCAAAGCCAGTGAGAAGAGATAACTATAAACTAATTTGGGTACCAAATATGTGAAGGGGAAGTGCAAGAAGTACCTTTGCGAATGATCAGAAGTAGATGAGCCGGAGAACAGGTAGCGAGTAGGCGGGCCAATGAGGATGGCAAATAACTTGGGATTTGCGACAGCCGGGATAAGAGGACCAGAGCAATATGAGCGGCGTTGGACACACCCCTTTTTCGGGTTCTGGTTGGGCTGAAGAGCAGTCCTCAGAGATGCTGATGCAAGGTGTTGACGCAGCAACAAGGAGTTGGGCTATGTTCGATGTTGAATATGGCTACCTATACCAAGACATGAGCTAGTGCCAACGGAAGTGGAAGCATATCAGTGATCTGATGGGTCTGCCTACCTTTAGGTATACTAGGGGAACGCGGGTAGTATCTGGGGAAGCCGGCGCCTGCTGACTGCAGTTTAGGGAGTCTTTCTACCGTACTCAAATGCACAAGCGAGGAGATGCTTGATCTGAAACCGGAGCCCCAAGGTTTCGCGTAGATCGCGTTGAAGGCTACACACCCCTGTTTTGATAGCCTATGTATATCGTTGAGATATATTCATGTACTGGCCAAAATAGGGTCAATAGCCAAGGCAACAAATTCCGCCGCCGCTGTTTTTGGACGTTTTCCAACAGCTGGCGTTGGATGTTGTTTGGGAAGTTGTAATTCCGCGCTTCCGGGTATTAGCAGAGTCGAAGTAAGAACTACTAGCCGCAAGTATGGTGTACGAGCGTATAGTGCTCGTGCGTTGAGAATATACTGCCGTCGATGATGCCCGGTTGCAACTTGCAAGGGGGAAACAGTCGAACCCGGCTGGGTGGGGGAGGGTTCCGGCAGGCTATGAGACGTCGGCCACTTGCATATGTCAAAGGAGCCGCGCCAAGTTGAGCGACACTGGGATCCAGTCAGGTTCGTCGGCTAATGTGGTGTTGACTGTACAAGTGATATCGCAGTGGTGGTCAAGAAGTACTCGAAAAGCTCGGGCGTAACTCAGCTTCTACGCCACACAACAATGCTGGTTGCAGATATGATGGTAGGTCGGGGTAAGCGACAGTCGGGATAGAGGTGAAATTGCTGATATGCCAGAGGATCGATCGACGAGCCCTGGCAGGCGGTTTCAAAGGTCGGATACAGCCGTGATTGGAAGATTAGAGGTGGTGTTGTGGTCTTTATGCTCTGCGCTTTCCTTTCTTTTTCTGACTTTGCTTCGTGGTTTTTGCCCGACTGCGGCGGCTGTTGCGATTTTTATTTGTAGGAATTTTGCAGCGAATGAGCTCTCGATCCCTGATGTTGCTCAAGAAAAGGCGCCCAGATTGAACGCTTATGGTTGAGTGCTAATCAAGTGGTTGTTGAGGCTGGTGCTCGTTACAATAGCTCAAATGTCTGGGGTCGTCATAGGTCCGAGTGAATATAAGGTTTGGGAGACAGGCGGGTCTTGGGGGTGAAAAGATGAGGGACCTGTCTCGAGATGAAATGAAACGACCGCGCGTTGCCCAGGTGAAGTAATGCAACTTAATGCATCGAGATTGAATGGAGAATGAGGGAGTATTGGGATGAAAAGAACAAGGCAACGTCCGCCTAAACCTCAAAGTGGAATATGATGCAAGAAGGAGTGGCGAGACTGGGCAAAGAAACGACGCACAAGGGCAAAAGGACAGAAAGGTCACATCAATTAAAGGCCGTGAGATATATTAAAGTCTCTTGTCCTTTTTCCAATCTCTTTATCCCCTCGAACCCCTCCAATCCTTGTACAGTCACTCTGCCACTGGCAACGTAAGAGGAAATGGGCAAGGAAAAGTGCACTGCACTGCGAGTGTGAACGCTGTTGGGGCCGGAGCATGCCATACAATGAAGCACCCGGACATGGAAGGAACCCAAAAATGGCTCTAGGCAATCACAAGCCAAGGGAAGAGAACGAGGAAGCAGCCCGAAGCTTGTATCCTCAACGGTTTCAACGCCATGTTCCAGCGATAAATTCGGGTGCTCGGTCAACTCGACATGCCTGTGAGTTTTACGTTAGTTACTGCCAGCTTTCCGTGTCATGAAGCAAAAGCAAATTGAAGGGAATCGTCAGTCAGTCTAGACCTACGGGTCTTCCCACCCCAGGTCCTCACATGACGGCGGATGGGATGCTCTCTCGAAAGCGGACCAAACCACAATAGTTACCTCGGAACAACGGAGGCTGCCATCGTCTTTGCCCACTTCCCTTTGACCAGTGCTAAAGGATGAAACACCACACTCAACCCCCCTGATCAGCCATCGGGCTTTTCGGAAGGAAAACTCTATTTCCTTCCATTGCTTCCACCACTAGCTTGATTAACCGACCTGGACTTCCTAGACTCCGGTTATTGTTTCGAGGGATGCAGCACCTTTACCGAGTGCCATGGTACGCTACACTCAACGTCGATGCCACGTTGGTGGACTCATCGATGTTTGGCAACGAGTTTGTATATGCACGAGGTACCTTTTCCATGGTCGACAGCCATCCCTTAGTATCACTCTTGTACCCCTGCACGCGCATGTGAGTACCTGTGCGCAGCTGCCCGGACTGCAAGGTACATGAACATTCAAGCTCGGTACTTGGTGTCTCAGGCACAGTAGAAGATGCTTGGTCGGATATACTTGGCTAGACCCCTTTCCTGCGTATATCGCTGGAATGATTTTGACCAAGCGTTGCCTTATGCCCCTCCCTCCACTCATCGAAACTTCTTTGTTGCCACTAGGCCCGGCCCAAGACGCTGAGATGACATGCATACCTAGGATGCTTTAGTGAAGCCTTGTACCCTTGTTGCCCGCAGTCAGGATCATGCGCGAAAGAGTGGCAGCCGGCGGGGAGGGTAGGGTCCCCCGTGAACAGGATCGGATCTTGGAGTCCTCAGATTTCGACATGAAGCTGATCATCTGGGTAAAGCCTGTGATGCTGTGTCGGTGTCGTTAGTCCTCTCATAACGAGACCCAGATAAGGTTCAGCAAAGAAAGAGAGCCTGCAGATAGTGGCCACAGCCTGACCTCGGTCCTTTGTTCAACAGTCAGAGTAGCCATGAGGACATTGTCCTTGAAGGTTATCGTGGACTTTTTGTCAAAGAATGAGCCCCTGCCAGGCTCAAAAAGCCCGCTTATCCCTGGCACGTCCGTGCAAATAAATGTCAAGGATCACATACCTGTGACTGACATGATAGGCTCAGGACTGTCTGAGCCCTGGAATCATTCCCGTTTGGAGTCAAGCGTCTCGTAAGCCACACCACTTGTAAAGATGCCAAGAATGCGTAACCCCCCCTGTCCGCCATCCTTGGCCACGTTGTTGCAGTTGGAGCTGTCCTACGTTTGGGAACAGATTGCAAAGCGTCATGCATGTGGCTTCTGTAAATCGTCGACTTGCACCCGTCTCGTATTATGCTGAGGTTGTCTTGCGCCGGGACGGATATCAGTCTGGTCATTCCTGTCTAGAAGGGACCGATCCGTCGGGGAGATGTCATGCTGGCCCGGAGTACCTATAAGGGCTTGTTGACCCTTAGCAACGTGGCAGATGAATGCGTGTTCTGAACTGAATGTAAGCAACAGCCGAGTAACTTACCATGGTACTTGATGCGTTTCTGCAATCAGTACTTTCATGCATGTCTCTTTAGCCCGTGCCAGCCTGTTAACGAGTGTCATAAAGGTCGTTACCGTACCTTGCATCAGCTAGTTGAAAGGTTCTCGGAGACATTTTGTGTCTGTCGTAGCAACAGTATGGGGCCTGATATTCGGAAGAGACGATGATATTAGCCAATCTCGCAGCTTTTCAGGATTGCTCTCGGTCTCTCTTCTTTCATGAACTGGTTGCTCCAGCTGCAGTGCGACACAGGACTGTAGTTGCGATATTGGCCATATGGCACCTGCGCAGTGATATGGCAGATGCTGCTATCGCTGAATAACACTCAAGCTGGTAAAATGCAGGCTAGTATATAGCGCTGCTGGGTCGCATTGGGAGCCATGGAAGCCTCCCTGCGATCATGTAACGCTGCAAGGGCCGCATCCCCGAGAGGGTTGTCTTGGTGGCCGCCTTGGGGACAGTCTTGCGAGGTTGAAGTTTTTCGGACCAGGCCTGGAAGCTGTTATTGCTGAGCAAGCGGGTGTGGTCTATATCGTCAGAGGCTTGGGCTAAGAGACCGGTGAGCCACATCACGCTATCTTTCAAGCAGAGTCCATGACTTGGGCAGTAATGCTTAACTCAACGGTCAGCATACCCGATCGCAATCCTAGCCTGTCGGTCTGTGTAACAAGCTTTTGCATCCTGGAAACCTGTCAACCAACGGTCTCAACAAAGAGATATGTCGATGCTTGATAAGGGTGCCAGACAGTATCAGGACGGGGGAGATGGAAGCCCAAACTCAATGCTGACCTTTCACTACCTCTGGGGATGTCTCTGTTTCGACATTGATGGGGGAATATGGATCAGCCCAGATCTCCCGATACAAGCGCGCTTGCAAGCAGTGTGTCGATGGGATCGCCGCCAAGGGTCCGATTGACAGCCAATCATCCAAGTCTCGGTCGAGAACAATGGCTGCTTGGATGTGCTTGGTTAAATGACGTGCGAAAAAGGGCCGGTCTGAGTGTCGTCCAGTGCAGCTCAATCGGACAGCCGCCCATGTTCTATTGCCAGGATTCGTGATAGTGGTGACGATTCAGGACAATGCTGCAGAGCATGTACAGTTGAAGCGATCGATGACTTCAACTGTTCATACAGGCGATTGAAGGATGGACTGAAGAGAGAAATTTTGGCAGAGTTGAAGTGAAGTCGGCAACTGCCTGGTCACGGTGTTCCTGCTGGCTCAGTGCAGTCAGTGCCGCCGGCAAAGCACGTTCCCAGCTGCAGGAAAAGAAACAAAAGGCCAACAGCGATAAGTAAGAGGTACCTGTGCACTCATCTAGGGTGCAGACGGTCCGGAGGTACCTTAAGACGGAGATCGCTTGGACATCCTGCTTGGTTGCAGCTCTCCTTGCACCTGCCCTGTGCGATATCTCACTCCGGCCCGAATCGGGCGTGAAATGGACGACCACTCTTTCCCTCCCTGGTTTCTCTCGACAATTTCCCCTCATCTCTCTTTTAAAATTTTCTCACACCAGTGGCTAAAGAGGTAGGTGCTCCTGCCTCAGGGAATCAAGACCGCCACGCCACCCCGACAGGCGACAACTACCGTACCTAAGAGCGCGAATGATTTGGATTGCGGTGTGACGCAATGTCGATGGTGAAGTCTGGGACTCGATGTGGGGTGACACCCAACGAGGACACTCAACTACCACCCCTCGACATGATTTCTACTGGCTAAATCAACTGTCGCTTTAGTATCTTACGTTGGAAACGATCGGGCATCTTTGCAATGCTGGTATCAGTTCTGTCGAAAGGAAATGTACGCCACCAAGACTTTCGGGTTACTAGCGACGTCCTCCACTCCGACGACAACTGGGTCCGAACCTCRTTACATTGAGCGGGACATACGATTTGTCATTCCATCCGCATTACCACTTGGCGATGCCCCGTGTCATAGAAACTTGCGCAGCTCTACACCTACTAGTGTTGGCCCTTGGCTGATATTAAGAGGCATGTTGATTAGTAACCTCGTACCTTCAAGGGCACAGTCAACATGCGCACACGATTGACTAGGTATACCCTCGTATACTGGGCGAACTCGACATGGCCGGCAAGACAGTGAGAAAACCAAGAGGCTTGATTCTACGAGACACATCGAGACACATCTACCCGACATCAGCACAACAGCAGGCGCACAGGTAACCCACCAAACCCTCCCGCAAAACGCGACCCTGCAACGGCTACCGTGACGCTACACGGCCTGTTCCGCTCAGCCCTAGCTGTCCCGATGACCTCGAGGGCGGCACGCTTAGGTTTGTCCACTTGCCGCTGCGGCTGGCTGCCAGCTCCGGTATTTCCAAGCATTAGACGCTCTTGCGCGCTTGTGGCCGTTAGAAAAATGTAACAAGCCTCGCTAATGGTGACGAAACCTCCAGGACTTAATGTTGGCGATATCTCTTCACCAAAGCACCATCAACCACCTCCGGCTGTGTCGCACCTCGCAAACCAAAATCCGCGCAGAAACCTGACCATCTGCCCACTCACTTTGGTCCTTGAGCACTTGAGCCGGTTTCCTGCACGGCCATACAAGCGCTTTAATATCGTCGGATCTTCGGTTCACCTTCCTCGAGCGTGTGGCAGACGAGCCTTGGCAATGACAAGGGTTCGCTCACGACTTTATCGACTATGTTTTCCTCTCGGTTTCTTCCTCGCACATTATCCAGTAACCGGCAATCAAGCACTGCATTTCCGATCAAGGCGATCTTTCTACAGTCCAGATCCCAGCAATACACTTTCCATTATACATCTCGTAACCATTCAGCTACATGTGTCAAGCCACGGTCATGTTCAGCGTCGTCCTGGTTTAATTACACTACATTGTCACTGGAACAACGATACTAATACATTTTCCCTTTTGCCAAAATACCCTGATACGTGGTTGCGGCCATACAACCCCATGGCGATTAGGCCATAGACGGCCTCTGCAAAGCCGGTAGACGGTCCGCCTAACATCGCGGGCATTGATTTATTGCGGGTCAATATCTTATTTGATCTACCTTTGCGCTGACGATGGTCGCCATTCCGGCAGCAAATGCCAAAGTTTGTTTTCTTGCGTCACGAGGAGCATACTTGGCACATTTCGAAAACATTACCAACACACAAACCTCTTTCCGAGCTAGTCCGAGCTAGTATGCTACTGGTACCGATGACGCGACGACCCCCCCACCCCGGGGCTTGTTTGACACTGTCCGAAGCTTTGCAGAACGAAGGGCGAGTGTTGGAGCTTCTTCTCCATCGACTTCCATTCCACGGCCCTACATCCTGAAACTGTTGTTCTGGAATCCTTCCCTTTGTGTCGACAATTCGTCCTACGATTGCAGCAGAGCTAACGGGACTTGCGGCTAAACCAGCGAACTAACAAACCGCTTCCGCTTGCTTCCAACTTGTTACATCGCATGTTTCCATCGCGTCTCCTGGGCCACTAGATGAAACGCTATCTGCTCTGGAAGCTGTCTCTGACGTACAATGTAGTCCTGTCGAAGGAAACAACAAAAGAAGAGGCACCAAGATGGCAGTCTTACACAGTACCTTACGAGCCGACTACCATCCGTATCACTGCACTGTATCTATGTGAGATAATCTGGCTATTATGGGATACGTTGCAGAGCCGGCATAAGTTGTGGATCCTAGAAAGGCAAGATGATCACCGAATGGGTGAGAATCATAAGAAGGAGGTCCAATCAATCCACTACTTTTGAGTGGTTTTGACGACGATAGAGCTAATATACACGAGTCAGACGAGATAGTGGCCACATCGGAACGCCTCATCATTCAACAACTACAGAAACCGTAACCAGGCTCCTGCCTCTCTCGGTCCCGAATTCTCTTTTGGCTGTTTTGCAGTCTTTGACCAACAACAGATGCGTAATACCGGAGCAAACACATTTCTGAGAACCCTTGAAGAACTTGCGAACTTGCGAATGGGATCATAGACTCTCTCTCCATCACAGCATTCCATGCGGACCACAATTCACCATGACCGGTCTTTGCAACTGGTACTCTGACAACACCAGCACTCATCTACCTCATACAATTCAATACTGGTTTGTTTGTTAGTTTAGTTCTTCGATCATGGGTTGAACAGGGGAGTTTTGGAGCTCTCATTGGCCTTTGAAGAGAGGAACTGTCCTCCGTTTGAAGCGACATGGGACAATGGCAAGGGCTTAGGACGCTACAGAAGCCTCTTATGGGTGTCCTATTATGCCTTTCTCCGTCTCCCTCAAGGCCTTTAGGACTGGAAGATATCAGTTTCACGGCGTTCACCCGATAGAAAGCCGACGCTTTCCTATATCTAGTAAAGCTTTGGCTTTTTTGTCCCAGACTAACGAACAACCCAAATCTGGATTGTACGTGTCTGCTTCTTCTCGGTTCTCGCCCATAATCCATAGTAAGCATTCTTTTCGATGCTCGTGATGTTAACAAAAGCAAGGGAGATTCCGGCCGAAGCTGCCTGGCTGTAACAAAAGACCCATTTTATGTCATGCATGAGGCAAGACCAGACAAGGACGTCGACAAAGCTTCCCTTGCTCACTGGAAAACAACCCCTTCCTTTCTTGGCATGCAGATGTCAGGTACCCTGGCCTGTCGAGGGCGGCGACTACCGTTGTCCTTGCCGTCAGCCCACCTTACCTGGGTGACAGAACGACTTGCCACATTTCATATTTCTGTCCTTTCTTTTCCCTGCTTGTAGTGGTTTATGGTTGGCAGACTCTCCCAACACCCAAACATCTCCCAAAAGCGATCGAAAAAACAAACGTCGAAAAGATATCCGTACTCCGCAAAAAGAAACGAACCGGTCAAGAACCATGAAGGGAAGGTTACCCTACCCCTAGTCAACCCTGCAATGTGATGCTGCGGGTAGCCGGTCCGCGGATTGGCATCTTCCACTCCCAACAGGGAATCTACCATTTGTTCATGTAATGTACGATTTCGCACCCCCGTTCCTCCTCCCATTCCTTTTCCCTTCCTGCGCTCGATTCATACGTATTAGCAGACCGAGGAAGAAGTCTGTTGGACCTCCTCGACTCTACCCTGCCTAGTCGATTTTGACACTCACCGAAAAGCCAACAAGACACGGTGCTGGGTGATTGCGATGTTTGCACGTATGCATCACCTTCACTCTCTTATCTGGAGAAGAGACGGTAGTCGTCAGGCCCTGAAAAGCAACTCCAGGTTCACAATAGACATGTTCGTTGGAGGTTTTAAGAGACGGTGTTTTGAAAGTCAGGATCCGAAAATGGTGATGTTCCAGAATAGGGGGTGGGTTGACGCTAGCCGACTCCCCCAGTGTCGCCCCTGGGCCTGTGCTTGCTGGCGGGTTGACCCTAGGCAGAACATTACTATTACTGGAGTGAGTTGAAACAACAAGGAAGATCGTGAACATCGATTCTACATCCGATAAACGATTATGATGATGAGTAACACACAGCCATGTCGCGGACAGTTGAATATTGTCCGCTTGGGTCCCAACGAGGAAGAACAAAAGGAGAAATAAGCAAGAAGAGGAACACGAAGCAAAATGTAACAAAAAGGTGCCATGTCATCAAAGGAGGTGTCGAAAGAGAAGAGATTTTCTGCTTGTTATGAAGATAATGAAGTCCAGCATGACGCAAGGAAAGCAAAAAAAAATAAAGAACATACAAGTTAAGGGTTGAGGTGAGGTCCACACCACAACCCTCAAGTATTCCAAAGACCAGCGATGATTGAAGGCGGAAAAGAAAAGTCGCAGGGCTTCCATATGCAAAGAACCGAGTTCCAATGAAAGGGGAAGAAAAAAAAAAAAAAGAGAAATGTTGAGATGATCCGACCCAGGCTCGATCTGGGGACCTTCAGTGTGTTAGACTGACGTGATAACCAACTACACCATCGGACCAGTTGCTGTCTTCAGCGCTCTGACCCATATCTTATATTTCTATGCTGGATATGGACCCACCGGCGGTAATTTCATGGAACGAAAGATAGAAACACAAGATCCCTTGCCGTCCTGAACACTCTGCGATAATTAGATCATCGACAGCCCAAACCGACGGGATGTGGTTCGCGAAGCGATGTTTCACCTTTCGTATGACTCGTTACTTACTTCGCCACCATACCTACCTCTAGGCATGAACTAGTCCGACCACAGGTAATGACAAGGAAAAGATCAAAAAAAAGAAAGAAAGAAAATCCAGCCAGACACACCCTATTCTTATAGGCACACACCTTTCTATACCATAAAACTTTACATTTAACAGCTTCTCAAAGTCCAGGGCCCGCGCAATGACTGCTGCGTTGGAGACCGGCGTTTTTCACACTGGAATTTTTGAGCTTTGCGATGCACACGATATATTACACTGTCCAACGCGCTTTCCCCAAAGAAATGAACCACCACCACCATCATCATCATCATCATCATCATCGCATCACCGACCGTCGCTAGCGCAAGACCCGGCATTTCTGTAATCGGTCGGCGGACGAAGAAGCCGAACAGGTACAAAAGAAGCAGCCATGATACGGCAAAAGCTCAATCAGTCGGGGCATCCTGTCAAAGCCCGAAACACCGTGGGAAATGGTTGCGACTTACTGGCTTTTAGCGGGCATGTCGGGTAAAAACTGAGAAGCCTAGTTTTGCTATTCAAATCGCCGGTATTTTGATGTTAGATGTGAGGTGGAGAAAGGTGTGTGTGTGCCTGTAGCATGGGGTGGGGGGGGGTTTGTGTGTGTTTGTGTGTGTAGAGTTTCTCAAAAAACAAATCGTATGTCGCCGATGTTAACATTTGTTCTCAGTTATTATCTGATCAATCACCGATGAGACGGAAAATGCATACAGAGTGATAGGTAAAAGGCTTACCAAGCTAGGACACCCAAGAAACTAGGAACTCAATATCCCAAGGAAATAAGAAGGAAATGAGAAATGCAAGGAAAGAAACACAAGGACAACCAAAAGAAAAATGAAAATGGCATTGCTCCCAACGCGAACACCAATCCAACACTCAGACAGCCTCCCTCGCGCCATTGAAACATTAACCCTATTCCCCAGTTACCAAATCCGCATCCCAAAAGATATTCATTAACCCCTCTCCCCTTCCTCAAACAGAAATACCACTACCAACCCTCTCCAACATCTTCGGTTTCATCACCAATGTTCCTTCCTCCCGAAAGGAAGTGGGTGTCGGCGACGGCGGCAAGGTGACCATTTTCCCTGTTTCTGCCCCCCGCTTTGTAGTGGGTGTCGCTGTAGCTGCAGAAGAAGAGATTTTGTTGGACAAGTTTTGGGTTTGCTGCCTCTTTCTCTTGATATTGGATTTCTTTGCGGGGAGGCCATTCTCCAGAAAATTCTCCCTAAGGAACGCGAGGAAGGCGTCGACATCTTGGCAGGTACTCATTGCACCTAGGCTTGCGCGGACAATGCTGTGGAGGGAGGGGGAGGGAGGTTAGCATCCAGATTGTTTAGTGTGTGGCAGAGTGGATACGGGGGGAACGGAAGGGGGGAAGAGGGAAAGAGGAAGATGGAAACGAAGGAGTGGACTTACCCCGTGGGAAGCTCATTAATAACGCTCAGCCCATTCGAACCACAATGATGACCAGCGGATTTGGCCCTGTTCAACTGCCACGGCTCGTACTGAAGTGCCGTAAAGACACCTCCGGGGTTGCAGACGCCTATGCGGAAATCGATTGTCAGTTTATCTCGTCAGGTAAGGAAAGCCAGGCAGGCAAAGGCAGACTCACCACCAGACCGCACATAAATCCCCCTATCATTCGCCATCTTCTCCACCATCGCATAACTCTCATACGTCCCATCCTCCCTGAACACGTTAAACGCCACCGTGGCACCCTGCACCCTCGCATTACCATACACCTCATCCCCCTTCCCGTTTTCCCAAAGGTCTTCATCTCCAGAATGATAAACCTTGCAAAGCGGTTGGCCATTGCCATACCTCATCCCTTTCATCCCTTGATACAGTTTTTTTACCAGCACCGACGTATGGGCAGAAATATTCTCCATGCTTCCAAACAACTCTTTGTGAACATCGATTGCCTCGCCCAGCGCTAGGATGCTGTGAAAGGGGAGCGTCCCGTCTTCCAGACCCTCATGTAGACCGCCGACGTGTTCGTTCCCATCCTCATGGGTGTTGGTCTCCAACCCCTTGCTTACATGCCATGCGTTTCCGATGGTGCTGACCAAACTGACGGTGCCTCCGCCAAAGTATTTTCTCAGTGCTAGAATATGACCAGAGTCCTTGCGAACAATTAGACCACCCACATCTGGAAAGCCAAAGATCTTGTAGAATGACACGCAGGTGAAGTCCGGCGCGGTATCAGGGTCTTCAAAGACGTGAGACATGGGGCTGGTCATAGCCAATGCGGCAGCATCCAAAAGGGTGTACGTGTTACGTAGCCTCTTGGTCCTGTCGTGTCGGATTCCGCCCGTCCAGTTGAGCGGCAGTCTGCGTCCCGTGAGGTTGCTCTGCCCGGGGTAGGCAAAAAGAGCAAGACTACCAGCTGGTTGACCAAAGGTATTCCTCCCCTCAATCCACTCCTCGACTTCGGCGTCACTCTCAAAGCACTTGTGGCTATGCGGCCCCTTAGTCAACTCACGCACGCCGACAAGGCTGGTGTGTGCGTCACGATGGTAGCCGTACCAGAAGGAGCCGGTGTGGGTCTGCTCAGCGAGGTCGCGGAAGCAGTCGGCGACAAGCTTGATGGCCGCGGTGGCGTTGGCGACGAAAACGAGGTCGAAGTGGCGTGGGTCGGCGCCGAGGAAACGGAGGGTCTTTTCGCGTACCGAGTCGACCATGTCACCGGAGAACTTGGCGGGCTCGTTGGCGGAGTGGGGGTTACCGTAAAGGTTGGCACTCATCTTTTGAGCGAAGAGCTTGACGGTCGATTGGGCGTAGATGGTAGTGCCGCTGTGGTCGAGGTAGATACCTAGTCACCGTTAGGCTGGAGCTGAGCACAACGAGGAGAGATAGAGATGGAGGATGAGAATGTAGGGAGCCATGACTTACCATTGTTCATGTGAGGATACTCTTCTTTGCGTATGATCTCCACTGGCTTGTCATAGGGTGATTCAGTCAAAGTGAGACGCTTGATGCCCGATAATGGGACTGTACGCCAGATGTTAGCTCAGGTTAGCTCGAGTTGACATGCATAATTCCTGCAATTGCAGAGGGTGAGTGAAGCGATGTGGGGAAAGGTAGCTAGGTCGAATGTGCTCTTACAGTTGATGGAGGTCAGAGCTGGATATTCGGACGATGTCTTCTCCTCTGACGATGGTCTAGTGCTATCACTCATTGTAGTAACAGCGCGACGCTCTCGTCCTTTCTTGGAAAGGCGGTTGAGAAGATTGAGACGGCTCATGGTGAATAAGACAATGGTAATGGCGTGATGTGATGATTATGAATCTATGTCCACTTGGTGTCATGGAGGAGGGCATCTAGACCGTCTTAAATACTCTTGGAAGACGACTTGACCTCTAAAACTGAGACCTCTCTAGGTTATGAGAGAATCATGTGCGGATGTGTCTTTCCCGTATCCGATGGCGCGGCTATCATACCCCGAGAACCAGCATACCGTTTTCTCACGAACGTATGCTGAGAGCGCCATGAACATGACAAGCTGAACATCACGAGGGAGTACCTACCAGAAGGGAAAAGGATAGACTCAAGGGCTGGAATCACTCAGCCTGTAACGTCGACCGCTACCAGATCCGGAAGCTAGGACAGTGTCACGAACAATGAACGGCGAACTGTTGCTCTCATGGAACTCAATGGACTCCAAATCCAAGCACACATGAATTTTTCTCAGTGCTATTGGATGTCATGCCAGAGAAAATGTATTGGAACGGAGACCAATGGGAATCTGGACTGAGGGTGTTGTCCAAAAGGGTGGGTCAATGTTGCTCCCCGGTATCCAGGTGCACACATCCGGATGTGCTCATATGCTCATGGCGAAGATCAACAGGGACATGAGAGACCTTGTTGGTTTGTTAGCGTTGAAGTCCGCAGTGCATAATGGGATCTATGACTGGTGAAGAGCCTCACCACTCAAGCGTTGTCCTGGCTGATCATTTCCTTTCTGGATCTTCGAAATTCAGCACATACCCATTGACTTTGACCTACGAGTATCCCGGCTTCTTGTTATAAAGACTCTAGGGATGTCCACTTCACGCTTGGTAGTAGGTGAATGGGATGATAGCAGAAAGAGTCGGCGTCCGACCTATTGACACTGATAAGAAGCTGAGCTGATCTTGTCATACCACCCTCAGGCTGTTGCCCCAGAACTCGCTGTATGAGTTGATACCAAGCAAGAAGCAGAAGCGCGGAGTTACGCTGCTAGAGTGGTCCAGTTGCGATATCAATGTAACGGCTTCATGTGATGGTCTGCTTCACGCACCATTACCTGTCGGATGTGTCCTGCTCAAGATAATCTTGATACAGCTTTCGCCAGGTGATGCCATATGCGTAAATGTCTCAGTTTAGCCCCATGGTGTGGGATGGGCTACATGGTTAAGGTAGCGTAGGATGGTCCTCAATATTAGCCCCGTTGATTGGCAGGCTGAACAGCGTTGGTCCAATGTTGGCATCCAAAAGGTCATGAGCCCTGATCCTTGGGAGCGCTATCAACTGCTAACACGGGCGATAGCAGCAAGTCTCTGTCGTGAAGGCGAATGGCCAATTGGAAGATGGGCTTGACCTCGTGAGGTGACGCTTGTCCGCAGAGTGAAGGTAGAACAGATTGTAACGCAACCTAAATCGGAAGCCGATAGACACAGTCGTCGAAGCTGTAGCCTGGACCAGTTCAGCCCTTCATTCTGCAAAAAATGACAATATCGGCGAGCAGTGATCAAAGCCATGAGCTGATACACTGCTCTGATGTTGCCTCTTCTTGATTTGTTGTTGTTGGGTTTCATGAGGACCGTCGACACGGCCGAACAAGCAATACTCTGTGCACAGCCAGCTGGACCGGGGCGGAGTAGGTAGATCATGACGATGAAGTAACTAGTTCGTTAGAGATCGAGGTATGCTGAGGCGAGTGAGACCGCGGAGGAGTCCGGACGTTGAACGACTACCGCCGGTGTGCTGGATTGTCAATGTAGTAGCAAGACAGCTGAGTTTGCTCCGAGTTAATCCCAAAGCACTGAATGACAGAGACAAACGAAACACACCGTTAGCGTCTCTGGATTGTGAGATAGACATGGCTTTGCGCACCGTTGAGTTGGCTGAAGCCGAGGGACTGGAGATCGTCATGGAGTTAATCTCTGCCCATTGTGATAATGTGACCATGAGGTAACAATCCCATGGGCGATCATGTCAAGAGTGCAATGGTATGATGTCCGTAGGTTTGTATGGATCCGTTCTTCACTTAGAAGGGTGAGGGCAAGTGAGACATAAATGAGGCTGTAGACAAGGGTATGGGGAGTGAGATGACACGGCTGGAGAATGACAGAGGTTACCAAATTGAGGTAAAGTCCATTAGATTTGATGATTGGTGAAGATTGCAACCCTCCCCGTCGGCTATGACATGGATTCATTGGATTGTACCTTTACCGCATCAGTGAAATTTGTCAGCAAGGAAAGGCAGGGTGACTCGGCTCCAGACTGGACTGAAGAAGGGTCATGGATTTTGATAATGTGGAGGCAAGCTCTTCGAGGCTGAGAGTGAGACAACTTGTCGTCAGTTCCTTCCCATTGGGACCGTCACCTCATGGCACACTCACAGTTGAAGCGAGGCAGAAGGAAGGAACCACCAGATAGACTGCAGGATCGAAGACGCCACTAACTAACAGCTGCAAGGTGAGATGATGGCGTTTTGGTGGCTCTTAGGTTGTTACAGCGCGGGCTATCACCAGGCTACAGCTTGCACTCTGTGCGGAAGTGGAAGCTGCGGCCCGACCCCTTCGTTGTGTTACCAACTACCTACCTATGCTGCGTGCCCGGGTGGTGAGACTTGAAGGAGCTCTTGCTTTCTCGAGGTTCGGTGTGCGTTAGCGAACAAAAGTTTCAAAGTGGGAGTTTGGATCTGGCAGTTTCTTCCATGTTCCCGTCTGCCACCATGTTCTGTCAGCAGACAAGATCTATCGAGCTACTTCCAAGTTTCTGTCAGTCCTGTAAAGCTGGTTTGAAACATGGATCTGCGCCGGGAAACTCCGACTCGATGAAATAGCTATCTTCTTTCCTCCCAAGTCGCCAGCTTTCAAATGCCGAAACCCATCATGTGGACGCGAAAGGCAGACAAGCCAGCACAACTTGGCTGGGTCGTTAACCGCTCGCAGCTCGGAGAATTCAGAACGCCAAAACGTCAAGACACAGCAGGTGAGTTCAGAAACATCGCCCCTAGAGGTAGTGAAGCCACTCGAGCCGAGCTAAGTGAAATGAAGTTGCAGTTGCGGCTGAAGAAGCAAAGAAAAGGCCGAGTCTGACCGACCCATCCTAGGTATGTTCTTCGAATCGTTAGCCGTCTGTTAATGAGCCAACTTGGAATCGGCAGGTGCCTATACTTGACCCGAAGATTGGATCATCATTGGTGACATTTAACAATCTTGGATTAGCCGAACTCGGAGGACGATGCCTCTTATCCTTTGGCGTTCATGTCGGTACACTATTCCCCCCTGCCCATCGATAGACCCGTGGATACATCGCGTGTTGACATCGAGATGATGTTGCAGTTGCATCGCATCGTTCGCGCCCTGCCGGTCGATCATAGGAGTCCCGCCCCCGCCTACAGGGCTTACGGCATGCTCTGACCCTCTAAGGCTAATGCAGTCCGGGGGCCGCTGGGTTAGTGGAGGCCGCTAAAGGGAGATCCCCGGCGGTCCGATTTAAGCGACGCAACCACATCAAGCTCCACAAAACACTTCACACCTCAATCTGCCACCCTCAAGGGTCGACCCAATAACGTTCCGTGGTCTAGCTTCACTTCATCACCATCACGGAACGGTGCCTCACTGGATGATAATCGTGGGTGGCCCTGAAACTCGTACGATTATGACGGCTGAGAAAGCTTGGCAAGATGTGTGTGGGAAGCTGTTCCGCATCCAACCATCAACACGAAGGACAGCAGTGGCCGTCGAAAGAAGTCATACCCAAACCGCTTGGGAAGCCGACACTACTACGGTCACCACAGCCTGCCAAGCTGAAGTTTACGAGCCAAGCTCAATGTCCTCCTCTTCTGCAATTTCTCCAAGACATCTCATATAGACATCAGAGGTACCTACTGACTACGATTGTCTTGGGCTCTTGGGCTCTTTAGCTAAAGTGGATATACCCGACCTTTCACTAATCGTCTGCCTCGCCATTTAGATGGGAGGGGAGGGGAAAATATCATCTAGGAAGTCTGGGACGGCATCGCTTGTCCCATCTCGACCTCGGCTTGGCAACCGCAATGCATCTTTTAACGGAGAATGATCACTTTCAGTAACTTGACCATACAGCACTAATGAGATCTCTAGGGCGTCATCACTGCATTTGCATGGATCAACCTCAGCGATGCCATCACAAGATTAAAAAAACTGCCAATAAGAATCTCCGTCGGGATGGTTCCCGCTTGCATCCTCATGTATGCAAAGAAAATCAGGGACATGTTCAGGTACGTAGGTAGCTTATAGCTTACATGCGCCGCAACCCCATGATAAAACTCCTAAATAACACCATACCGGACCGCTGACCAGTGACAAAAAAAGCCCTTTAAAAGGTGGAATCCAGAAACGAACCATTACCTAGGCAATACCCATTTTCCCATCATTAACCCCAACATTCCCGACAACATTCCGTCTCGAGCTTAGAGCATCAACATCATCGCACCGCCCAGCAAGGCAGCCACCACACCGGTCATGGAGCTCGTGCTAAAGCTGGCTCCAGCCTCAACAGGCAGCGTTCCAGACGGCGAGGGCGCGCCCCCGGTGGTGTGCGCCGGGTTAGTTCCGATAGGGGCAAAGCTCGAGACTCCGGTAGCATTCGTCGGCACCGCGAAGGGGCCGGTCTGAGTCGCAGTCACGGTATGATCATCGCAATCCGACTCGGAGGGTTGCGGGGCCGACCCGCTGTTGGTGATCTTGAAGTTGGCGCAGGTGATCCTCGTCTTGTTGGGGAAATGGAACACGATGCTGCGGTTGAGGAAGTAGGCGCCCGTACCCTCGACGAGCGAGGCGTACTTGTCAACGTAATTGGCGCTGAAGGTGGTACTGCCCGCAGGGATGGCGCCGTACTTGCCGGCCAGATCGCCGACCTGGCACGTCTCGGGCTTGCTCTTGTCGCAGACGGGGGCCTCGCCTCGCTCGGTAGGGTCAAGGTGAGCGCCGGTTGCGGTGCAGTTGCCGTTCTCGGGGACGGGATTGACGTGGATGTGGTAGGCTGTGAACAGGTTAGTACCCCTTTCCTATCAAGCAAAGGTGAGTTATGTCGGGAACATACTGAAGGGGCCACCCTCAGGCAGACCGCTCAATTCAACGTTGAACTGCACTCCAACACCGCCCTCGCCGGACTTGGCTACCACCTTGCCCTTGATGTTGCCGCCATTGGGGAACCCTGCCTTCTGCCAGGCGTTCTCGGGAAGGACCGCTTCGGCAACGAGACCAACGGGGTTGTTGGTGACAGCTGCAGCTGTGGGGAGCTGTTACAACCGCATAGTTAGTATTCGGAAGCTTTCTATGTCGGTGTATAGGTAGGAGGCCGATGTTGACAACATACAGGCTTCTGGGCAGCAACACCGGTAGCGGCCGCGCCGAGGAGTGAAAGAGCTACTGAGGTACGCATTTTGGATTGTGGTTATGTTGCGAATCGACGATTAGGTTGATAATGTTGACAAGTTGGTCTGGTGCGGTGTCTCGAGGTTAGTATGTGCGACCCTTTTTCTCTTTGAATGCTGAGCGAGTGACTGATTGAGAGAAGGTGGGGAAAAAAAAAGGCACAGGGAGGCGGAGGAAGACGACAACTTTAAATCAAAGCTGAACCCAAAGTCGGTCAGGATCCTCCGTTTATCCATGCAAGGGACAAACATTCGAGACCTTGTCCCCGGTTCCTTGGGTGGCGTTTGGGAGGACCAACTTCCACGTGTGCGACCCAACGGTGAAACTAACAACAGGGGCGAACAACATACCGCTTTTTTTGTTTCTGTTTCCTCGACCTTCGAAAATACCCGAATGCGTCACCAACTCGATTGACGTCGCTGTCCTCCAATCAAACTTTCCGTTGGCTGGATATATGGGAATTTGATGAAATGGGATGGGATGGATGTGGATAAATTCTGATTCTTCAGGCAAGCAACCGTTGTTTTGTACCTGTTGGATCTCGTGAAAAAACAGTTGGTTCGTTGTTTTCTTTCCCGCTTTCTGTTGCTGTTTCTTTTTGTCTTTTACTTTTCAGTACCGTTACTTTGATGCTTCGGAGCCGTACTAGGTAAGGCAAAGGAAGAGGAGGCAGGCCAAGGAAAGTTTCTTGGTAGTACCTCTTATATATCAAAAATAAATCTCGAGTGTTCTTGTGTTCCAAGCGGAAGCGGGAACTCGTGGAGAATGGGAGATAACTCACTTCGCTTGGTCCTTGGTTCTGCTGCGGTGCTTCCACACAAAGCCAGAAAGCCCAAGGGGCCCAGGTCAAGGCCAAGATGGCCAAGGCAGGACAGGGGCGTAGTTCACCACTGTAATCTAGCCTAGCTCGAGCCTAGCGAGCCTACCGCAGCAAGCCAAGCAGGCGGGAAGGAAGAGGCGGGCAAGAGGCGTTAACGGCGTAGCAGCAGGTTGGTAGGTACCGTACCACTTGCACTACCACGGTACTAGTACCGCTGGACACACAGTAGGTAGGTAGGTTGTCACAGTTCAAGTGTTCAACGAGCTGGGCTGTGTTCGTTGGGAGTTGTTAGTGCTATACGCTACTTGCTGGCTAGCTCGCTAGCTGCATATGACAACCGAAGCCAAGGGCCAATTGCGATGGAAACGCCAAGCCACCTGGCACGAGTGTTTTGTGACCTGTTGATCTCGTTTCTTTGATGGGATGGGATTGCGCCTGAAGGGGGAACTGGAAACAAAACAAAAAGTGGAGCGTTGCCCCTGTTGTAGGAGCGGGATGCGATGCGGACGGAAGATTGCAGGGCCCCCGTTATACACTACTACATTGATGCGATCCTCCTTGGCTGTGTAACAAAGGTGAGTTGTGTTGTTGGGTCGCGATACCTCTACTGGTGAACGGAGGAGAACGATGTGCTGTGCTGTGCTGTGCTGTGCCAGAAGCGGGTGGTGTTGGTGATAGGTCTTGGCCTTGATCCTGGGGCCGTTTGGTGTACACTACTTGCCCTGCTCCCTTGGTTGAAGTGGGTGTGGTACTACCTAACGTTTCTCTTACCCCTTGCAGAGAGAGGCACGTTCTGTTGAGCAAACTGTTTTGGATTGATGGGGAGCTGTGAAAGCTGGAAGCTGGGAAAGTGACGCGACGTGCTGGGGGATGAAGTTGAAAAAGTAAAAATGTTGGAAATGAAACGCCCTTTTTTTCTGCGCTGTTCGTTGTGTTGTTGGTTTCGATAAGTGGGAGGTAAACTATCACATGGATGAGGTGTGAATGTGATGAGTGATCATGTATGCTTTTCCTCTTCACTTGTTGATCATCATAGTTCGTTGATCTTATCACTTGAGGAATCAATTCAAACAGCATCAATATCCATCCGGAGTCCGGAGCGGTTGTGGTGGTCACTTGCTCCATCACTCCGAAGCATTTTCATTATCATTTTAACCGCCCGTCCAAGGCTCCAAGTACAATTTCCAAGACCAACTCCGAATCCCCGGAACGGTAGATGTGCGATCAACACCCGCTAAGAAAGGTGTGCTAGTGTGCTGTTGGCGTGCTGTTAGTGCGCTGGCGATCGCCCTATACATAGTACGCGACGGGACTAATTAGCGGTAGCGACTAAACTTCTGGGCAAGGTCGCTTCGGTAAAAGCAACCGAATAGGGGCAGGTGATCTGGCGAGCGGAAGGATCGGACGCATTCTAAACTCAGCCTCCGTCCTAGGTATTTCCATTTGCAACACCATCGCCCACCACTACTTTCTCACCCCTGCAATCACCAGTCAAAGCGATACGTCAAATCATTTGACATATTGGAACAGCTTAAGGTGCGTATGTAAGGTAAGCGAAGCCAAGGTAAAGTAAGGGTAAGCTAAGCAGATCCATAGCCTCGGTGTTGATACTTGACACAGGGCGGCCGGCCATGACATGACCCCATCGCGGGATGAACTGCTTCCCAAGATCCCAATCCGAAATATAGGGATTTACTTGGGAAATCCGGGACAGGCCAGATGTTTGGAAGAAGCGCGTGGGAGAGTAGCACAGCATGACGTTAGATGAGTGGCTTCCCACTTGGTACCTGGGCATCCATGGGATGGGATGCAGAAGTTGAAACAACACGGGTACATGCGCGCATCTAGGAGGAACAGAGAAGGAAAGCGATGAACAGAAAAAGAGAGAAAGAGTGACATTCAGAGTGAAAAAAAAGAGAAGAAAGAGGAAAGAGGGAGAGAGCATTGAGGGCGACGGTAGAGAGAGAATAGGAAAGTCTGAAGTATGGCCACAGGTAGGTAGCATGCCAAACTTGAACATGGCGCGTGAAGCTGAACAAAAGGGAAAGGAAATGAAATGAAAGAAAAGAGGATGCGCGCCTGGAACGGGGGAAGACAGTTCGGGTGGCTGCAGCGGAGGAAATTCAACTTGGCTTTCCTGGATTGAGGTCTTGAACGTTAAGATGTCTTGCGTAACTTCACTTGGCGCGAAGGGAACATCGTGGTTTTTCGAAGTACCGCGGCAAACCCACATATAACGGGCGCCAGAAAGAGAGGTTGTGTAATCTTCCTTCGCGGTCTGGCGAGGGCGAGTCCAGGGACAGGCCGCCATCGTGGGTTCCTGATAGGTAACAGATGGCGATGAAGCAATGGCGGCGCGGAAGGCGAAGCCGGAAAGGCGGCCGTATGAACGGGCCCACGTGGGCTTTTTCTTTTCGTGGGAGTCTGTCATCGTCGGATATTTTGGGCATCGAGATAGACGGCCGACTGGAAGGCGTTTGAGGTGTGCGGCAGGGCTGAATCGCTGAGTGGTGGTTGTTTTCGAGGTTGTAGTCAGTGAGTCAGGTCGGAGTTTGGGTGGTCGCCCGCACCTGTGTAAAATCGCCAAAGGTTGCCGCACCGCGGTCGGTTCTGCGCGGCTATTTCATCGTATCAGGTTGAAGCAAATCTCACACAGCCCACACGCTTTGGTCTGTATCTTTTTGTTCTGAATATAAGACGCATGATGGGGCTGTGAAGTTGGCCTGAGAAGAAGTTGGTTTTCGCAATCGGAGCGCTACCAAGGTACAAATGAGGATAAATGGGAATTCCGCACCTCATGACGTCCGGAGCCAGATATTCAGTTTTTCGGCGATGCGAATGATGCCAATCTACAACGTCGGGTGGTTTTGTCGGGAAGCTGACGGGATGCACTTGACAGAAAGTCAACAGTGGATGGAAGGAATGGCGCTTATGTTCCTATCAAGCGCTACCATACAGAGAATTGATACACTATGCGCCAGTCACTTGAGGTATTGGCGGGGTGTTAGTGATTTCTTGTACATACATGCAACCAGATAAGGCCTTGTCGTCGCTAGCCCGTGCGGGGTACGAGATGGAGACCCCGAACCATCGTCAACCTCATCCTTCTTCAAAACACAACACTCATGAGCTTGTTCCCGACAAGGTGTCCGTTGTCCAAAACAGCGACAAGTACCAAGGAACAATGTCCGAACAGTCAAATAATGAGCAGAACATTGGTTTTGACGCCCAGGAGGAGGCGGTTCAGTCACCGCAATCCCTCTTGCATCTATCACCTGAATTTCTCTCAAAACGCCTACACTACTGTTCCAAATGCAGATGGATATTCGAGAATGCAGAGCTGAGTATCCAGGACTACCCGGGGAAAGAATATGACTTTCACAACTGGGCGAGGTTGACTGACGCGGCTAGGGAGGGATGTCACCACTGCTACGTTCTGCTAAATACCTTGGACGAAGAGCATGTCTTGCGCCTCACGGATCCAGATAACTTGGGGTCGCAAGAAAGTACAAGCCCACTCAAGTTGCGAATACGGGCTTGGGACCGGAGCTTTGGGAGTGGGACGCCCGATGTAATGGTATCGTGGGAGGTGCATTCAATCAGTCACAAACTGTATGACATAAACTTGGAGCCACTGGAAGAAGGCATAGACTTGAGTAAGAACGTGGCATATCACACAGAATCTCCTCTTTCTTGTGTAACTTAGCGGCTAACTCTCCTCTTCAACTCTTCGTCGTGCCAACTAGGTGAAGCGGAAGGTCAGTTTGTCGAGTCCACTAGCACCAACAGTGAAGCCAGCTGGAAGCAGATACTCAGATGGGTCGACCAGTGCTCCGTCAACCACTCTTCCTGCATTGCTCAAATTCGGCACGATTCTCGAGACCGCAAGCCCACCCGGCTGTTATTTGTAGGTGATCTTGTTAACTCTTCGGTAAACCTTTGCGAGACCAAAACTCTGGATTTGTCGCGGACAGATTACATGACACTTAGTCATTGCTGGGGTGACGGTGTTCCGCTACGCCTCTTACATGAGAACTACAACAAATTCCTTGCAGGGATCGAGTTCAGCGAAATACCGAAAACATTCAGAGACGCCATTGACGCAACTCGGCGTCTGAGTGTCCAATACCTATGGATTGACTCTTTGTGTATCATCCAAGACTCTCGCGAAGATTGGCTCCACGAATCCGCAAAGATGCATCATATCTATCAAAACTCATACCTCAATCTCATGGCGGCTGCTTCATCCAACTCCCACGGCGGGCTCTATTCATCGAAATATCCCTTTCTCAGCATCCCATTCCTTGTGCCACTCGGAGATCCTCAGAGACCAATACTCGCCTCTTATCGTTACATGAACGCCAGAAGAGAGAATCTCAATGATCTCACTCTATTCTCGAGAGGCTGGGTAATGCAAGAGCGAGTCTTAGCTCGGCGAAACCTGATCTTCGGAAAAGAGATACATTGGGAGTGCCATGACTCTAGCGGGTCCGAGAACTTCCCTGTTGGAACTGCACTTGAAAAGCGACAACATACTGTCGAGGGAGAAACAGATGCAAGCCGCCGAAATGTCTGGCAAAATATCGTGAAGGACTATTCCCGCTTGAATCTAACGTTTGCGAGCGACAGGCTTATTGCCATCGCGGGCATGGCTGCCGAGTTGGGAAACCTTTGGGACGGCGTCCTGTATTACGCCGGTCTCTGGTCATTGCATCTCCGTTCGAGCCTTCTATGGCATAGCGGGAAGCCTTCTGTTCCGGCAAAGGACTTCATAGCGCCATCCTGGTCGTGGGCTTCTGTCAGCATGCCAGTCCAGTGGTTTGACGCCGACGACTTTGATGGGTTAGCCGAAGTTTTGCAGGTGGACGTGGCTTTGGCGTCGCAGGAGCATACATTTGGCCCTGTGACCAAGGGGGCTATCCGTCTCAACGGGCCTATATGCCAAGCAAGATTGGTCAAGACGCAGTACACAGAGATCTTGTGCTTCGATCAAGACACTGAAGACACGGTTTCAAACCCTGGCATGCCTGAGGATGATGGTGCCAACAGTGACTCCGGATTTCGCACAATGGTGGTGCTCGACCACCTCCCTTGGGGCGAGAAAGAAACGACTGCTGACACGGAGCTGGGCATCACAGTCTACGTGGCCCCCCTGCAGACCGACATCGACCTCAAACTGACCTATTCCGGTCTTCTGCGACTGGGTGGGCTGCTTTTGGTACCCACAAACTCGTCTCCAGGACAATTCCGAAGAATCGGGCACTTCTTTATCCAGGACCAATGGGGTATGGATGGCCGACGCGTCTATGAGGAGCGCATAGCGACGATGAGAAAAGAAGGGAAAATTCAGCAGAAGGATGAGAAACTCCCAGGTTTTGCCGACCGAGAGGAGTGGTTGAAGAAAGACCCGTTTGGCAACGGTGTAATCACCAAAACGCTTCGCTCTCGCTATACTTCGGCCGTTAACTTGGGTTATGCGGGGGAGATCAGCAGGTTTTTGGACTATATCGATCGATGCGCAGAAGGGCGCATGAAACTGGGTGTTACGGACCCTAACCTCGGAGAAGAAGATGTCGAAGCTAGGGGGTGGTATCGATGCGAGATTGTTTGAGAACGATCGAGGGGGGCGTCTTGATTCAGTGAGCGCTCACTCGGCTCAAGAGTCTCGCTATGGGGTCCGAACAGAGAACGAAGCTTATCATCCACAAACTATAAACCCAAGGCTGGTACACACACCGGCTCACCTCAGCCTTTTTCTCCTTTTGCCTTTCTGAACTCCTGTGGGCCCAATCTATGCAAGGAACTCGGAGAAGAGCGAAATACCTCTAGAGAACGAAAGCCCGGTTCGCGCACCAAATTTGGAGATCTGTGTCACTTATCTTTTCGGCGAGAGCTTGTTCTATTGGAATCTGAATCGAGAGTACCGTCTAGCAGTGGAGATGGAGGAGGAAGGAGTCGGCGAAGCCGACCCTCAGGGATAACACATCAGTCGATGGTAAGATATCGGCGATGCGTTAACGTCATTATTCACCGAGCGGTGGGTGAGCACCGCTACGGTAGGAA